>OW052221.1:206000564-206208233 GCA_932526605.1 Nephrotoma flavescens | reverse complement strand
TCCCAGTACGATAAACTCAATCACTTTTAAGAATTTTAAGGGAATAATCGGAACAACTAAATTCGCCGAGTTGGAAAATTTTTCAAATTCCAATTCAACATATTCTGAAGATTTTATAATTCTTCACGACATTTATAGGAACCTGAAGGAAGAATCTCAACTTGAAACGTCGGACATAGACAAAGGAGAAGAAATTATTTTGGAAATTGGTCTAATGAATGAAACTTTGCCACTCTTGGATGCCCCAAAGTATTGCAACCAGATATATAGAGGATGAACCATTACCAATTGAAACTGAAATTATAGAGGAGGTACCAAATCTCAATTTAACGGATCAGCAGAATTTCCGAGTCGAAGATTTACCAGTGGAATTTTCCAATTAAGGGCCGTTTAAGGAGTCATGAAAGGTCGGAGTGATGATTATTCCTGGAAAAAATTTCAGCTCAATTTTTATGTGGGTAGTCCAGTAAAGCTCGTTTGAATATATTATATCACATATGCTTCAAAAATTCTAGATTTTAACAAATAGGTCATAGTGATGGTTACCTGTTACCTCTGGGAAGAGGTTGAAAGAGTCATGGCTGGTGAAGTATTCAACTGAACGGTGTTAGTGGTTTTTAACTCTGGGTTAAACGTACATGGTTGGAATACGAATCAAATGAAGGGTCTTAGTGATGATTAACTCTTGGAAAAATTTCATTTTAATTTTCATGTGGAGAATACAAGTAAACTTATTTTCTAAAATTTCTCTGGATTTTCCAGAGAACAAGAAGGTTAGACCAACACATAACTCGTTCGTTATTACTTCAAAACTCTGGCAGGAAAACGAGTACAAAAAGAAGCAAATAAAGGAAGAAGCTGAACAATCGAAATAAGCTAGGAAAATTAACAGACTAAGAATAAAAGAAGAGAAAGAAAATTTAAAGAAGAGCACAAAAAAACCAAGGTTACAACCGGTTCCGTAACTAGGCAAACTGATAACCAAAAAAATAACATGGAAGAAACATTTAACTGCTACCAGTTCAAATGAATCAACAGGTAATAGTAATCCGGAAGTACAGCCAAGGAGAGAGCTAATGGATCTTTCTTGTGGCATAACAAAAAGTCCAACAAAATTTTTGAGCTCTGAAGTAATAGTTGAACTTTGTTTTAAATGCGCGGATATAATTAAAAATAATGGCTTTAGACTGTATTAGCTGTACACGTGGTCCAAACTAAATGTGTTGAGAATTAAGTCACTCCCGACGAAAACATTTTTACATGCAATGTTAGGAAAGCACCTTATTCACTTGATATATTTTTATAGTATTTATGGCAAATCAAGTTAGTAGGAATAATTTGATTTCCTTTGGAAAAAGAAATTGTTTTTTTTCGGGTAATTGAAAATTTTCGTTGGAAGTCGAGAGATCACTAAAATTTGATACAAATGGAATTAATGTACAGTTTGAAAATAAAAATTATTAAAAAAAAAAATAAACGTTAATTAGTGCGATAGTACAACGTTTAAAATAATTATTTATATGAGTGTAAAAAAAAATAAAAATAAGATTTATAAAAAAAAAAATCTTTATCGAAAAAGTTGTCGGCCTATCGATAATTGGTATACCCCATTCAATTTCGTTGGGTATAAATATTTTTTTTTGTTTTACATATAAAAGTAATATATTGTAATAAAACAATTAAACCATGAAAGTTCATTATTTGATTGTGGAAATTATAATTTTTGGGATTTGATCACACCTATAAACATTTTTGGGATTTTCGTACATTATATGAATCAACATTTGGATTTTGGTGTTGTACATTGGAATTTACTTTTGTTTATATAAATTTTATTAATTTATCCAGTTCTCGCAAAGCTTTGGGAGTAGTACTGCGATTATACTTTGTAAGTTCTTTTACTTTTATTTTCTTTTTTTGTTTCAATTACTATAACAACAAAATATTAAAATCCATTTAATAAATTTTAACATTTATATGTACATAAATTTTATAATTTCATTAATTGTAATAATTTTCATAATTTTTGTTTGTTTAAATGTTTAATGATTTCATTTTTTTTGCTACAATTAATAATTTTGTTGAAAAGTTAAATATAAAATAAAATATTGTAAATATTGTCATAGATAAAATGAATTAATTTTTTTATTGACTAATTCATGGGATGAACATCGATGCAGCAAACTAGTTTGGAATTACTTCACTGTAAAATAATACCCACCCAAGACTGAGCTAAATGTCGGGAAAATGCTGTATAAGTGAGGCTTCAAAAAAAATTTCGGTTAACAAAAAGACAATTTCTTTATTTCGGATAATAATAGAAAAAGTGTTTTTGTTACAAGCGTGTGAAAAAACAATTCCATTACCAACAATTGAATACCAATGAGACTGATCATGTGATACTGAACTTATTAAAAATTTTATTTCAATACTGTTTTTTTGCTATTATGAATTAATTCTAATTTACTTATTATTTATTTTAATTACATATGTAATTAAGTCAAATTAAATATTCAATTTTTGATTTAGCATTTAAGTAGCTATAATCACCTAACTAAGTATATAATTCGACCTACATTGTTTAGTTTTGGTTCATTGGGAGATGGTGAAATAGTTATTGATGTACGACTTTATTTTGTATTGTACGACTTTATTAAGGAAAATTAGGGATGACTCAAAAAAAATTTTGTAAACCTCGCGCCCTAGGCAAAATTCTTTGTTGTGCCCTCCCTATCCAAGCAAAAAAACGAGTGCTCTTAACCTGCACCGACCAAATTAGCCCGCCTCAATGAAACCTATACTATAATTTGTTACACATTTATTACAACAAATCCCGATTTTATTACAGTTACCGTTTTCGAGGAACGAGTGGTCGGTTTAGCTTGTAACTAAACATACACCGCCAAAATTGTAACTTTTGATGTAGCTGTGATATCGGGATGGTTCTTGGACCAGAATTTATTACAAATTAATTACATTGATTAAACAGTTCAAGATCAACCCTATATCTTGACTAAGCGTAAATTTCACCCCAAAGGATTATTTACGACAAAAAATCGATTTTACCAATAATAATACATTATTACACCAGACCGCCACCAGATATTGAGTCAAATGTTACTTCTTGGACCTTGTAAAGGGCAGATCAAGCTTATCCAAGTGTGTAATAAATTATCTTTGTGTCAGGTGACACGGAATTGGCTCCAAACCGTAAAGGGTTAAAACGTCTTATTTAAAGTACGATTTTATCACCTTCAACAATTTATTACACCACACCGCCGCCTGATATTGAGTCAAATGTTACTCCTTGGACTATTGATCTGCCTTTCACAAGGTCCAAGGAGTAACATTTGACTCAATAACTGGTGGCGTTTTGGTGTAATAAATTGTTGAAGGTGATAAAATCGAACTTTAAATAAGACGTTTTAATCCTTTACGGTTTAGAGCCAATTCCGTGTCACCTGACACATAGGTAATTTATTACACACCTGGATAAGGTTGACCTACCCTCCACAAGGTCCAAGGAGTACCATTTGACTCAATATCTGGTGGCGGTCTGGTTATTGTTGAAGGTGATAAAATCGAACTTTAAATAAGACGTTTGAACCCTTTATGGTTTGGAGCCAATTCCGTATAACCTGACACATAGGTAATTTATTACACACCTGGATAAGGTTAATTTTCCCTTCACAAAATCCAAGGAGTAACATTTGACTCAATATCTGGTGGCGGTCTGGTGTAATAATGTATTATTGTCGTAAATAATCCTTTGGGTGAAATTTACTCTTTGTCAAGATATAGGGTTGATCTTGAACTGTTTAATCAATGTAATTAATTTGTAATAAATTCTGGTCCAAGAACTATCCCGATATCACAGCTACATCAAAAGTTACAATTTTGGCGGTGTAGGTTAATAGTGTTTTTTATTGTTTGTTTATCCTATCCGTTTCGCTCAAGCATCCACTATCAAATGAAAACAATTACGCCCCTTAAGCTAGCAACAACCCATACGGCAGAACATTACAAGATAGCGTGGATAATTATAGGCTAATTATACGCTAATTAAATGCTTTATTAAACAATGTTGGGCTCCATCCCTTCCAACTAAAACGCGGGTTCTGCTAGCTTAAGAAAAAGTTTGCAGAACTCATATCATAAAACGATTTAAAAACAATTGGAAAATTAAAGATTAATTTTAGGCAAGTAAATGCCCTATTTAAATTTTTTTATTATGCTCGCTCTAGTAGAAAAGTAAAGCTTCATCACTTAAAAGCTAACAGAACCCAAATCCCGGACCAAAAAACAAATTCGAACGCAGAACAAGATCAATTTACAACAAATAATTTTAGGCTCATTATGACCTATTCGTATGCCCCATTAAAAATCTTTCGGGCTTCACTTTTTCTTGACCAAACTTCAGGTCATTTTATCTAAGGCTAGCAGAACCCAAACCGAAAATTGGACCAAAGCTGAAATTAGAACGGAAAACAAGAACAATTGACATACAAATAATTTTAGGCTCATCATGGTCTAATCAAAAGTCACATTAAAAAATTTTGGGCTCCACTCCTAAAATTATTTGTGTGTCAATTGTTCTTGTTTTCCGTTCTAATTTCGGTTTTGGTCCGATTTTCGGTTTGGGTTCTGCTTCGATTTGGGTTCTGCTAGCTTTAGATAAAATGACCTGGAGTTTGGCCAAGAAAAAGTGGAGCCCGAAAGATTTTTAATGGGGCATACGAATAGGTCATAATGAGCCTAAAATTATTTGTTGTAAATTGATCTTGTTCTGCGTTCGAATTTGATTTTTGGTCCGGGATTTGGGCTTTGTTAGCTTTTAAGTGATCAAGCCTTACTTTTCTCCTAGAGCGAGCATAATAAAAAATTTTAAATACGGCATTTAATTAGCCTAAAATTAACCTTTAATTTTCCAATTGTTTTTAGATCGTTTTTTGATATGGGTTCTGCTAACTTTTCTTAAGCTAGCAGAACCCGCGTTTTAGCATTTAATTAGCCTATAATTATGCACACTATCTTGTAATGTTCTGCCGTATGAGTTCTGCTAGCTTAAGGGACGTAAATAATTCGACATCACATATACATAAAGACTTGCCGCAACCGAGTAGAGGCAAGTGAGGCTTGAGTTTTGTTTGAAAAAAGCAGTGTGTGAACCGGCTAGATGTCTGTTTCAGCAAATGAACTCGAAACAAATGTTGTTCTACAGCAACAAAATAAAAATATTGGTTCACCGCCAACGTGTGGGTTACTGCAGCAGGAAAATTTTCGAATTTCAAAATGAAACTTTGCATACCGATTAAGCCCAATTTGTGATAATTAGTGCTCACGGGATAAAATTAGCGCTAGTCCAGGAGCCGGAAAAACGGGAAAAAAATAAAATCTGACTTCTAGAAACAACCAGAAATAATTTAAGCAAAATTTTAACATTTCTCAAAGGCGGCTAATCTGACAAAATTTGTGCTTATCATAGAAATATATTTTTCATAAATATTCATTTATAAATTGAGGAAAACAAACTTCCCCTAAAAGATACTATATTAAACAAACAAAATACAGAGGTATACCGTTCAATAATAATTGTGTTGAACAGTAAATTAAACAAAAGAAGTAAAATTCAACACAATTATTAGTAAACGGCATATCTCTGTACTTTGGTTGTTTAATATAGTATCTTTTAGGAGAAGTTTGTTTCCTTTTCAATTTATGAATGAAAATTTATGAAAATTATGTTTCTATGATAAGCACAAATTTTGTCAGATTAGCCTCCTTTGTGAAATGTTAAAATTTGGCTTAAATTAGTTCTGGTTTTTTCTAGAAATCAGTTTATATTTGTTTCGTCTTTCAGGCGAAATTTGAAATTTTCTTACCCCGTTTTCTCGACACCTGGACTAGCGCTAACTTTTTCCGTGAGCACTAATTAGCACAAATTGGGCTTAATCGGTATGTAAAGTTTCATTTTGAAATTCGAAAGTTTCTCTGCTGCAGTTACCCCCCCAGTGGCAAAGTGGACATCATGCTTGCTCTAGCGACCGGAGGTCCCGGGTTCGATTCCCGGTGGTGACAAGGAAAAAATTTCACGGCTGGTTTAGTTCAATGAATTAATCACTCATTATCCGAAATGAAATTATGATTATGAAACCTTGTTTAAGGCGGCCAAATCCCTTGATGGGATATAGTGCCAGAGAGAGAGAGAGAGAGTTACCCACACACCACCAACATTAAAATACTAGCAATAAGAAAACTTATAAAATTGTTTGTTGCAACCAATTTATATTAAAACTACCGTCCATACACACATAATACGTGCACATGTGTATTATGTCAAAAAAAAAACTGGCGAACACTATTCATGAGTATTCTCTTAAAAGCTCATCTATCGTCGCCTCATCATAAATTAACATGATTAAAATTAAGCAACTGAAACAACTAATTATCACGTACTACAAAATAACAAAACGACTTTACTTTTCGGTTGTCCGCGCACCCAATATTATTAAACTCATATTGCGATGATTATTTCAGACGAAAAAGCTTTCAAGAAAATTACTCAGCACATATTTTGTCTATAACTGTATATGGAATGATGACGGTACCCACCGTCTACCCATCATATTCTTAGTCAATTGTTATGACGTAATTTGTTTTGATCGACCGAATGGAAAATACGATTTCATGTATCCTATATTCCCATAACTATATGTATACGTAAAGCTCGTAATATATATGAGCTTTTTATCGTTATAAATAAACGATATGAATAAAACGCGGAGTAGATTTTATGTGATTATATTTATATCGTCTCTATATGTGTGCACAGGATAATAGAGCAAAGTTACATAAACAAAAGACAAATCAATATTTTAAGTCTAAAAGCTTCGAGTTATTATTATTTTAAAATAATGGTTACGGTACGAGGGGGGTAAAAAGTTTTATTTCTCGTTTATTATTTTTGACTTTTATATTCCTCTTAAGATAATAAATTCATGAAGGTTACGGAAGTTTAAATAATTAACAAGTTTTCTGATGATGTTCAGTTTATTTTTGTTTAGTGCCATGTATCAGTTAATCCCTCTTCAACAACAATGAAGTATTAATCGATACTTTTGTGCGTAGTCGCATCTTACAATCAGGGACGGGCGAGGTAGATTGCGAAACCTTATTTACGCGGTTATCGATACGTAATCTACTTTCGTAGATGTAGACAACCTCGATAATCTATAGCAAACGATAGTTTAAAGTTAATTTTCTCTGGATATAACGTTAGCCTGTGATAAAGTTGCTATCTAGCTATTAGGAAATTATCATAGAAGGCAAATAAAGTTTAATTTTGGTTTATCGGAGACGTTTATCATTCGATTCTATTAAACATTAAAAAGCAAGTTGTGCAATTTAGGGGTATAGACCTAAATTGCTCACTGCCACCTGTATTGTCTCAACAATTTTTGTTATTGTTCTGTACATCGATTGGATTGTTTGTACTTAACCTTGAGATGACAATTATTCTCGAATATAGTGATCATGGCTAATGAAACAATATCAGTTTGATGTTATAGCAGAAATCTTGACTAGGCAAATTGCCATGTAGGGAGTCGGATTCCCAGGACCGGCGGGATCGGATACTGTGCAAGTGGGCCTGACGCAAAGTCTAGAGTTTTTTGTAAGTCATCCAGGGTGATGCAATCACCACTGCCCAATAGCTTGCTTCCCAATATATACATATATACCGGAACCGGAATGAAGCAGAATGCATTTCAGCAAGCAGAAAAACAGATTGCTGTACTTAGCACACTAGTGAAGAAAAATCCTTCCAGAGTCTGAATGGTTATTTGAAGTAAGGCTATGCAACAGCAAACATGCATTTGAAATCATGTCAGAGTAGCCCGATATCGCCTTGCAGACTTGATTGATCTCGTCGTGACTAGCCCAGGAAATTCGAGGTAAAATTCATCCGAGAATTACATCGTAGGCAGCGAAAGCTTTGGCTGAGATCAATTGAATACAAGAGGCATTTTGGCTAACAGGTATACGAAGCAATAAAAAAAAGTTATACTCCTCCAGGAATACGCATCAGATAACCCAATCATGCGCAGACTAGGAAAGCTAATACCAAAGCTCCTAGGCAGACTGCTTGATTGGTTCTTGTAAATGGCGGCAAAAAAAGCTACTGCATTGAAAAGGAGATCCAGAATAAGGTTTCGGTTAACCACCATTACACAGTTGATCGAAAGGAGATGGAAATCATACACGTACATGGCCTAGCAAGCGAAACTTGTGGTACAGAGATGATGCGGGGTGTTGCAACCATTGCTGGAGAAATAGAAATCACACCAGTACGTCCTTCGCAGTCTGGTATGAACAATGTAAAAGTTGGGATACCAAAAGACGACGTAAATCAGTTAGCAAAGGAAGGGGCAGCATCCAAATTGGATGCAGATGTTTGGAAAATATACTTGGAAAGTGACGTAGCGCACATCAACGAGATACTGTAATTAGAAATCCGAGTCAGGAAAACTGTGTGAAGGATTTTGCTATTTTCAAATGTTCTTTCTGGCACAAGAGACTGTTATGACTCAATGGTCATAACATTTAGTTTTTTCTCCGATATTTTTTTAATTTTTTAATTTGATCGTTGTGGCATTGCCCTTTGTGAGTAGCAATACTATGGTTTGGTTCTATGGGAATTTAACGAGCTATTTTTGTGTAATATTGATTTTTGGAGCGAGACCAATTTGTACCCTTTGCGCGGGTGTGCGAGCAGTTAAAACGTAGATGAGCATTTTTTCTGTGTTTCTTGTTTTGCATTTTTTTGCGCATCACGTGCGCTCTCTTTTTGCATGCGCATCAACTGCATGTGTGAAAACAAGCAAGAGAGACAAGAAAAAAAATATTTTTCTGCATTTTTATTTGTTGGTGCGAGCATTTTTTCCGTTAAGTCAGTTTCGTGTCGGTTATGCTTTATATGCAAACAGTCTTTTGTGGATTTTATTTAAAAAGAGGTCGATTCTTGAATTTTTATAAATTTAGTTGTATCGTTTGGTTGAATTTTTTCGAAAAAACGACATTAAAATTGTATTGGAAAAGTTTGTAATATTTTGTTTGGTTAAAATTAAAGAAAATAAAACTAAAATACCTTTTGGTTAATGTAAAAACTTGCGAAAATATACAATTAATTTTTTATTGAAGTGAGAGATCCACTTGGTCAATTTCCTTGTGATTGTAAGTGGTTTTTTTATATCACATACTATTTAGCGGAGATCACCATTTTCAAAATCCTGATTATTTTTCGTGTTATTTTGGTGAAAACAAGTTAAGTTAGTTATGAGAGTAACCACTAAAACAGCGTAAAATAAATTTGGTTCGGGAATGATTGAAACTCATCCTATGTGGCCAAATCACGAGACGTATACATTTTTTTCTCGCTTTGAATTTCGATAATTTATTTCCACGGTTGCAGCATCAAACTAAAAGAATGCCGCCATTTTTGTGAATTAATTTTAAGTGAGGCAAAATTCATCGATAACGACGTACAACGCCCAACTTATCTCGGCTGACTATCAACGTCATTCAACGGTGGAGTAGTTTCAGCGAAACAACGCCCCAAATTCTACGGTTGTTCGCCGAGCGAACGCCCAAATTTTGACGGCCTATCGAACAGAGGTGCCGATTTTTGTTTTGTTCAGCGACACAACGCCCAATTATTCTGATTTTTGGCGGTCAGTCGAGACCAAAATATTTACCGGCGGGTGGGCCACAACGGTGGAGCACGTAACGACACAATCAAGCCGCAACGATCCAGGTGGGATGTCACCTGCGGCATGACGGCAACAAGGCCGCAACCATCAAGGTACCATAGTTTTATTCCATATTTTTTGTTTAAATATCTTTTTAGAAGACTGGGTACTTGTCATTCGAGGAGATGCAGACGTCGTCGGATGGGCATACCCGGTTATAATTATTTTACACCGCTCCTCAAGTTTCGTCAGACAAATTTCGGCGGAACATACAGTTATTTTTATTTATTTTTAATTTGCGTTTTTTTAATGATCTGTTAACACGGTGTTGGCCAGAGTCATGCAAGCCCCCAAATCGCCACAACCCAATACTCTGAGTGTTAGCCGGCAAATTCACCGTGCGTGAGGCCGCTGCATGACTTAGTTGATAACTGCGGATTGGCTGCTAGCCGTCCGTAACAAGACCTGAACAAGATTGTCGCCAGGGATTTTAACTTTAAAACACCTGAATGGGTTAGGTGTAGTTGCTTAAATTACCGCTTCGTGTAATATTTTTCCCTTCACATATGAGACGCTCCCACTATCGAAAGAGATGATGATGGATCTGGGAGGTAAGAGAGAACTAAATCTTCAGTGATCATCGTTGCATCACATTCGAAGTGATTACTGTCTATTCAAGGAGGCAAAAGAAGAGCCGTAGACTGGTGAAACAAGTGATTGCAGAACTTCATAGGGTTTGCTCCTGGGCCAGAAGGTACATACAAAGAAAAAATACACACCCGTGGCCAAGCGAGCCAATCTTTCGCACAAGACTTATCATGGGCTAAGATTACTCTAAGGAAAACGGTTGGGCGGTTTAAAAGTTGTTACAGGCTGGCTACTGCCAACCTGCAGATTTCACTTAAGCCCATGCAGAGGCCTCCACGGTGATATTTTGCCGGCTACGTTCTCAGCGAGAATTGCTAGGGTCGTGGGGTTTGAGGCATGCATGGCTCCTGGCCTACACCGTGATTAACAGAAAATTTGAAAAAAATAAAAAAAACCGCAAATAGTAATAATAATAACCGATGTTCCGCCGAAATTCGTCGGCCGGAACCTGAGGAACGACACGAATAATCAATATAAATAATAAAATAATAATAACGGTAGAGGTGCCTTGGTGCGCGCATCCATCCGAAATCAAACGGGGCAAGCCCTGGTTACGAAATTGGATGCGGGCACCAAGGGACCGCCATCACTATGCCGCCACATAGGGAATCTCTGCTCCCATCACACCACACCGAAAAATTTAATAATTCATTTTATTCCCAGAAAAAGCCACGAAAGGAAACAACTTCCCACTCCACCCGCACCAAGATAATCGAGAACGAGAGAGAGAGAGAGACCAATGTGTACCGAGCGTGCACCCGCTGTGCGGCGCTCGATTACAAAATATAAAAATTTAATATACAAAAAATAAAAATAAAATTTCATATATATAAAAAAAATAAAAAAATGAAAAAAAATAAAATGGTACCTTAGTATTAAAAAAATCGAGTATAATTTTTTTTTTCAAAAAAAAAAAAACATCAATGTTGCGGCCTTGGTGCCGTCATGCCACAGGTGCTGTGCCACACCCGGACCGTTGCGGTGCCTTTCACCGTTAACCAAAAGGTTGCGGCCTTGATGCCGTCGTTGGGCGACTCCCCGCCTTTGCGCTCGAGCGCGTGCCTGGTTGGGCACAATGTTGCGGGGCCTTACCCCGATACCGATATAATTGGCTCGCAATCGAATGTAATGAATGTCACACCTCCAGCAATTAGATGTATTATAGTGTCACGTTCACGATTTGACACTCCTTTAATTCACTGTTCTCCAAGTTAATAATTGATAAATTTACTAATTTTTCCACTACAGACAATGTTTAAATATTTTTATCAAATATCCAGCTTTATTATTGCAGCAAAGTAGAAAATAATAAAAAAAAATATTCCAAATGTGATTACGTAAAAAAAACTGAAAATCACACACAGTATGTCGTGTTTTGTATTACAAAGTAAATTCTACCGTAAAGTAATTGAAGATTATCATATTTCATAAATCATTCAAGAAAACTGATTTTTAAGCATACACAGAAAAATTCACTCATTTCACACCAAATAAGTTGTTTTTTGTAAAACAGCAAAATTTTTTCGTCTTTTTCCTATTTATAGATAGGAATTTTTGTCGTACTTTTCAACAACACAATATTTATATAAATTTTTAGAGGTTAGATGTTTCTCTTCTATTTTGTCTTTAAAACACACTAATTTAATCAATTCGAAATATGAATTATTTATTACAAATAATTAGGTTCAGTTTACAATAATTTATTTATTTATCATTAATTAAATGATGACTTTTGGAAATTTATTACTTTCAACTCACTGTACAACTACAATCTCAAAAAAAACTCTCAACACGACTTTATTTTATAAAGACAAAAACTCGAATGAATTTAAAAAAAAAATTCGAGCGTCGCACATACGACGCGCAAAACATTCCAGAAGAATTGTCTTTCTTCTCTGTTTCTCGTTTACATCAATTCGCATTGGTGTAAACGAGAGGCATATAAGAAAAACATTCTTATGGAATGTTTTGCTTGACACACACTCGATACGCATTGTTCTCTTTCTTCCAGCATCTTTCTCACCCTCGCGCCAGCTTAAACAACGTATAAAACAAACATCTACAAAAGTGGGGACAACAACCAACATTGAGAAAACATAGCAAGTGGAGGCACAAACCCGAGAAAATACCATACAAACAGCGCTTGTTACGATCATGTAATCGTAACAAAGTGCCCATAGATGGAAGAACCTCGGAGGTGCCAGCTATCCGTATATTAACTGATGCCAAGCTTGAAATGGCTTGGAAATATATTTAATCAAAAGTGATAGGAGGGCCCGAGGCTGTTAGAGTTGCAGCAGAAGTATATCCAGGAAGGGTTCCGGAAGTGTTTAACAGTGGTTTGAGAAGATACGCATAGACTGCTATTAGACAAGAAGTGGATAAACAACTTGCTCAACTTCTTGCGGATGGGATAATAGGACCCTTTGAAAGCCCTTATAATTCCCCAATTTGGATTGTGGAAAAGAAATTGGATGCCTCGCAAACGAAGAAATATCGGAGGATAGTGGACTTCAAGAGGTTGAATGCAGTGACAATCGCAGATTCTTACTCTATTCCAGATATCTCAAATACCTCCCCGCAATTTTTCAACGGATGATAGATAATCTCCTGAAAGAATTCATTGGCGAACTCTGTTATGTCTTTATATATGACAATATTGTCTTCGGAAGAAGAACTGCAGACATATAGCCAATGTTGAGAAAGTATTTTCAAAATTACGAAAGGCCAACTTCTGTGTAAATATCGATAAAACAGAGTTCTTGACAACCGAAACAGAATTTTTGGGGTATCTTATAATAATCAAAGGCATCGAACCGGACAATGGAAAAGTATTGGCTATTCAAAACATAAAAATCTTGAAAACTTGAAAGACCTCAAATCCTTCCTGGGCTCGCATCTTATGATAGGCTATTTATCCAAGACTTTGCGCACATAGCAAAACATAGCCAAACCAACCTAACGAGGGGGGAGAAAACGCAAATCAAAGCATCGCAGTCCAAGGAGGTCAAGATTGATCTGAACCAGAAAGGGTTAGAAGCGTTTCAAAACATCAAAGAACTTCTGGCTTCAACGGAGGAATTGATTTCCCCAAACTTTAACAAACCTTTTCTGCTGACTACCGACGCTTCCTCGTCTACCATTGGTGCTGTACTATCGCAAGGGGATATCGGGAATGACCGGCCAATTACCTACATCTCCAGAAGACCGAGGCAAATTACAATAAGTAATGAGAATAAACTATGAGCTTATATACGAGCCTGGCTGTACCAATAAAGTGGCTGATGCTCTGTCAAGACTGGAACTTGAAGCGAACACATTGTCCACTACGGGAACTATTCATAGTCCGGAGAAGGAATATACTCACGAATCAACTAATATTTCAGAATGCTCAAGACATCTATGCTCATGAAGAGCCTCATCCCTCGTACAATAGGCAATATATTAGCTTGCCAGCCATGGATAAAGGAAGTTTATGCAAGGCCCTACAGGAAAAATTGCATCCGACCATCATCAATGGAATCAAAATTCCGGAAGAATACATTCAGCTTTTGCAAAAATTGTTTAAGAAGTGTTTATCAAATTACAAAATACGCCTGGCACAATTAGTTGTCGAAGATATTCGGAATGAAGAAAATAAATTCTTCATCATAAAGAAAGAACACAGAAATCACATTGAAATACGAAAGCAAATTTTGGAACACTATTACTTTCCAGAGATGGCTAGCTTCATCAAAAAATACACCCAAACCTGCGATATCTGCAGCGTAAACAAATATGATCGACAACCTCATCGTGTTACTCTCCAACAAACACCTATTCCAACATATCCTGCAGAAATTCTCCATTTAGACATAACGGAATTAAAGAATTAAAAATTTCTATCTTGTGTGGATAAATTTTCAAAATTCGTAAAATTCTTTCGGATCAAGGATAATGGCACTCCACTAAAACCAGCAAATGGACGAATAATCCAAGAGAGTTTCAAGTTGATTCATGTCATTAACTTAAATGGTTATGAGGAAGTCATCGATCGAATTACACCCTCGATCTCCTTCATTCACCAAGACAGTACTCTTGAACCACAATTGATCCATCAAGCAAAGTCATAAGGATATCACATCCGAACTTAAAGGTAACACTCGCAAACAAAGATCAATAAACTGAATCGGTAGTGCCTGGAAATGGATAGCAGGTTCACCAGATGCCGCTGATTGAGACCAAATCATGACCAACCAAAACGAGATCATCCACAATAATAACCAACAGTACAGAATGAATAAGTCATTAACAAATACCGTTAGAAACTCTGCCGTACGCCAATGAGATAAAAGCAATTGAGTATGCTGAACCTATGATGACTGTGAAAGAATCTACCCTCTTTTACGTTATTTCAATGCCAAAAACGAGCAGACAGGACTACAATCATTATACGATCAACATCCAGTCACAACAAGCGCATACTCATGGAATTCAACGAATTTATTCTCAACCAAGATGAGATATTTGGGATAGTTAAAAAATATCACACATTCGGAGAGATGACTATTTGTAAGCTAAACGGGTTAAAAAAGCAAATATCAATTAATCAAAGGTCTCAACGCTAAATGTGAATACCATTTCCACAATCAACCAACCATTGAAACCCTCAACGACCACCCTATTAAAGTTAACCGACTCCATCCAAAAAATGTCGACAATGCAGATTCAAACTAAACATACGGGAATGACAGTCGATTTTTGTCGGTAACACTCCAGCCGACAAATGTTGATAATGCAGATACACATAGAAAAATTTATTTTGTTGTTTCTAAAAACCAACTAAAAAATTTAAAAATAAGAAATTTTCATTTGAAACAATTAAAAGTAATAAACCAAACCTAATTTCTTTAAGTACTGTATTAGAATGTTTTGGGAGGTATGTTTGGAGAATATTTTAAATGAAGTGCCATCTAATAATTATCATTTTAAAACGTCCGGTCAATTTTCAAGTGGTGAGTATGAGAAAACTCAAGTGAATATATCGCATACACAAAATTTGAAATTTTTTAAAAAGAAATAGATTTAAATGAAAGATCTACAAAAAATGTTTTTCGATATAAAATTTGTATCTGCATTATCGACATTATTCGGATATCATTTAATCTTTGTATATTGAATCTGCATTATCGGCATTTTTCGGCTGTGTATTTGGTAACCATTTTATTTGTTTTATTAAACCGAATTTTGGCAGACACTCCACATGGAAATTGAGCTGAAATTTTATTCAGGCGTGAGCATCAGTAAGACCTTTCATTTGAATTTGTTTTCAGCTATGACACTTTAAACGGTCAATTTTTAGAAATTTTCAAGTTTTGTTAGTGCCATCTATTTATAGAATTTTTTCGGACTCTTCCCATGGAAATCGAACTGAAATTTTTGAAGTTTTGCTTGATATATGCCATTGAGTTTTCTCAGTATTAAAATAGTTTTTTTTATTATAGTTTTAATTCATATAACAAAAACGTTTAATTTTGAATAATATACGTTGATGACTCGAAATAAACATTTTTGATTTAAAAAAGATTACTGTTTATCACCAACATTGGTTGTCTGCTTTATCGACATTTCGGCTGCATAGATGAATCTACCTTACCGACTTTTACGGTGAATGATTTAAGTTATGTTTGATTCTACATTATCGACATTTTCCGCCTGGGTATTTTTTACTACTTCAGCCGAATTTGCATTACTGACCCTTTTTGGGTGACATATAAAAGTTGTTATAGCCGAATCTGCATTATCGACATTTTTCGGCTGGAGCGAATCGGCTAACTTTAACGACCATACTATATTTCTGAGCAATTTCAATGGAAACAGCCCGTATAATAATACTAGTCAACACTTGAAAGGCAGCCTTTTGATCCAATATGATAACGAGACGGTTCAAATCAACAATACGAAATTTGAGAGTAAAGAAGCAAAAACATTTCAAGTTAGCCCCTCCGTACTAAGCACGAACAACACTGAAAAGGGCTTCAAAATTGATTTCGGATATTTACACAATCTATATCTGGGTGATATTGCACTACTACAGGACCTTTTCAACAAACATAAAGAAGCGGCTGCCATTGACATTGAAATTATAATCACGATTTGTGGCGTGGTCTTTGTTTTTCTCATACAAAGGGCGAGACTCGGAGCAAAGGAGGAGTTAACATCCTCAGTAATGTTAGATCAGCAGAATGTACCAACGATACCCGCTAAAACCAAATTTGTGAAATAAACATTTTAATGTAACTAAATTTTGATTGAAACAATTGATTTTATGTAAAATAATTTATGATTAAGTTAGTTATAGTTTAAGCAATAAAGTTATCTTTCTAATTCGAATTCTAATCGAATCCTTAACTTTGATACAAAGCGGCTGTAAAAATGTCGCCCTTTCACATGTTCGAAGTTACTGAATATATAAACCGACGGTGTGCCTTAAGAGTATATTCTATGAGTATATCAGTTAAGACAACAAATGTTATGGAGCGCCACGTGTTTATCTCTTGCAACAGTGTGCGGTCGATGTCTGATTTAACCGAAAATATGGTAATATTAACTTTTAGTGGACAGGTTTGGACACGACGGTACATCTCACTGCCCAAGCTGTAAGGATAAATCGGAAAATGCACATGTGTTTCAAATGTCCGCCTGAGCAGAAATTATGATTGAATTATAGTGCCTCGCGAGAGAAAATAGAACGCAAATGTATGGGTAAATGAATAAATACATAAATATAAGGCCAAAGGTGCGATATCGTAGACCTCATTTCCCATACGAATAAACGGCGGTTTCGAAGAGATTGATGATCAATTAAAGCTGTTTCACGTACGGACATATGGTAAGCTTCGAACCATTGGTATCTTTACACAAAAAGCTCATTTAATTGATTGATAGTTGAGATACTTAAATCTAATTAATCACAAAGAAGATGAGACCATTACTTCCGTCTAAAAAGTGGATCATATTGATGTGAGCATAAACAGGTAACTTAATCACATGATGAAAGTTTTTTTTGCAACATAACACAACTGTTAAAAAAAATTATATTTAAACAGAAGAAAATATTAGAATGAACAAGAAAACTTATCTACTAATATACGAACAGAAGCCGTTTATTCCGACTTAGTATGTCAAATCTTAATGCTTACCTGAAATGAAAAGAAAAATAACAATTTTTACTATTGAATATATGACAAAATATGGTTTTTACATATTTAGTTTTAATATTTCAAAAATGTAGAGAAGAAAGAATGGAGTTAATAAGAAACTGTTTAGTTTGTCACATCCGTTTTGTTTATTATACCTTGGATGTCAGTTATTTTATATACGAGTACTCGCTCGTCAAAGATTAAAATTAGTTATTTTTAACAAAATTCAATTTCGTTATACAAATTAGACTAGCATGTATGTTTTTATATAGATTGAATTTTATTCTATACCCCCCTAATCCAATAATATCGATCTGGCAGCTTTAAACAAAATATAAATTAATTTTTAACACAGTATACGATACAATATATAGAGCATATTATTATGCTTCCTGTATGTTGTGTTACATATTTGAAATCGATTTCTCTTTAATAAAACATATATATCATCCCCACATCATGCACTCGTCCTCTGCATATATGGCATTGCATGCCATCCTGTTTTAGCATCACATCATATTCATTTAGTTTATTCAGCGGAAAACAATTTTTCCATTTTCATCATTACAAAATATTATCGGAAAATTCGTTCCACTTTTAATGTTTATATGTGTACAGTATACACTATTTCTATATGTACGGATATCTGGAAGTAAAACAGCTTTTCATCATATACGTATTCTAGAGAGTGCACATCCTTAAAGCAAATATAGGAATAAAGATATGTCGTTTACATCTAAATGTTCAAATATGTAAATAAAAAATTTTCTCTCGATTGTTTGTACAGTTGTACATATGTATTTCTCATCTATTGATCTTTGAGACGGGCATGACTTTTATCAAACAATGCAACAACAAAACGGTATACATTTATTTGAAATGCAATCAAACGACATATGCGCATCGTTAAATTAAATTCGTCTAACATAAAGAACAAAGTGCTATAGTGTTAAACATAACAATATAGATTTAAATCTACAAACAGCGTCACACTGTAAAAATATTTTCTTTTGATTTTAATACTGTTAAAGTTAGCCGAAAGTTTCAAGCTGAAAGATAATACAGATAGTGTCTCTGCTATCCCAGCCGAAACGCTAACTAGACAAATGCAATAAGATAAATGCAATAATTGTAGAGGCTGGCGGCTTTAACAACTCTTACGGGCCCGCTTAACCCTCTAAAGGGGCTTTAGATTTGAACTTCGGCGGACGTAGGAGCCGGGCTCAGCAAACATGTAGCACTGCGCGCCGCACGTAGGAGCGGCTTGTATAGAATCTATTGACCACTTTATCGAAAAACCATATCGTAAAATTTTTCGTCTGTGATAGCAAAGACACTATCTGCATTATCTTTCGGCTGGAATCTTTCGGCTAACTTTAACAAGGTCCAAACAATAGCGATTCAGTGATATTTATCAGAAATAAACTAACCTAAATTTTTGTATATTGGTTCATCCCTTCACTGAACAATTTTACAAAATATTCTGATGTTTCCAATATTATTTATCAACTGTCGAGTAGAAGGTTTATATAAGCATGGCCAGTACGCGCCGTGTTTTAGACTATCACACTACAAAAATGGTAGAAAGCCAGTTGGCCGGTGGTCACCACGAGGAAGTAACACTTGAACTCCATATTACGAAATTTAGTCTAGAATTTTTTTTTTTTTTTTTTTTTTTTTTAAGTTCATTACCAATTTTTATTTACAAGAATTATACAATAATAAAAATATGTACATTGGTAAGAAAACTGTACCTTTGGTTCCAAAGAACACGGGCCAGGTACACTGATTCCCTTTTAACGAAATTATAAGATACGTACAAAAAAAAAAAAAATTTAACACAACAATACAATTTACAGTATAAAATAAACTTATAATTTAATTAATTAATAATTTACGGTATACTAATGAAATATATAAATATAATAGATAATAATAATAATATAATCTCTAGACAAAAATTTATGGCAGATGAATCCAATTATTATAATATAAACATCACGAAAGTATAATTCTACTCGTACTAGTGTTAAATATGGAAGCTGAAGAGCTCCTCAATATTCTTGGTTGTACTAAGCCAATGTTTTAGTTCTTTTGAAAATAATGATAAGGTGCAACACCTACGAATCTTGCAAGGTAACTTGTTAAAGATAATAGGTGAAGTTACATTGAAAAAACTTCTTCTGAGATGTGAATTATATTTTGGGATATTTTTTTTGAATTGGAGACTAGAACGAAGACTATAGTCTGAATAGTTAATAAATGAGTTTCTGCTAATATTGTAAAAAATTCTTAATACCTTGAAGACAAACATGTGACGCAGTGGCAAGATATCGAGAGTTTGGAATATGGGCCAGGAGGGTGAACACGATTCTTTAAAACACATGATTCGAGCAATGAGTTTCTGCCTATTAAATAATGGTATTAACGTGGTTTTGCATGCACTACCCCAACAGGAGAGACCGTATTGCAGAATTGAATCAGCTAGTGCGAAATACACCATTCTTAATAAATATAATGGACAATATGAACGCAAAACGTACAGTTTCCTTGATACCAATAAAAGCTTAGATTTCAACCCTTCAATATGCGCCTTCCAGTTTAATTGTTCGTCTATTAAAATGCCAAGATAACGATAAACATGAACCAAGTCAACCATGAAACATCCACTGGAATTACAGACCTTATTGCAACCATACTCATGGTACTTAATGGCTGATGGTGATGACAATCCGTGTCGAAAATGTAATATTTTCGTCTTATCGCTTAGATGAAGATTGTGAGCCTTGAGCCAAACCGAGAGCATATTCAAATCACTATCAATATACTTAGTGTTATCTTGTAAGCTAAGACTACTGTAAGCAAACGAAAAATCATCAGCAAATGCAATGGGGGAGCCACAGAATGGTTGGCTAAAAATTGAAAGAATTAAAAATATGTAGACCCCCCAAGTAACAATTTGTTTGCTAAGAAGAAACTTTTGCTTAAATCAGGCAAAATCAGAATTTATTCAGAAGGTGCTAAGCAAAATTAAAGCAAGAAAATATTGTAAAATAAAATTTTTATTTTATTATAAATATTTTGTCTATTATGGCAAAATAAGTTCTGATTATGCAAAAATTTATGCTAAAATTCAGGAATTTTAATTAGAGATAAATAATTTGCTTAAAATTGTCTCATATAAATAGAAAAAATATTGGCAAATTAAGTTCTGATTTTTCAAAAAAATTTGCTATTATTTTGCTTTACATATTATGTTTATGAATTCAGATTATAAGCAAAATAATAGAAAAAGATTTTTGGAAATTTTGCTTATAACGAATACAACAATGTAAACCTCATTTCGGAAACACACGCCATAGTTGTTGAAAGTTTGTAACCGGCTTTCTGTATTATTACATTTTCATCGGCTCTACAACTGTATTTACGTATTACAAACAGGTAAGATGATATTTTCTCCTTTACTATAAGTGTATAATGATAATTGAATAGAAATACAATTACAAATACATATTATTCTTATATTTCTTGCAGATTTTCCTCAAAATTTGTGATATAACATAACCTTATTCTTTTTTTTTGGTTGTTGTGTGAAATGGTAACGATTTCAATATGTACAAAGTCGTGGAAACGGTTGAGACAGATTGTGGGAAAAGTGGCCACCAGAAGGATCCAATATTAATGGATTACGCAAAAATCCACGGTCAGTGCTGAACGATGAATGGTCCAAATGCAAGTGTACTGTCAAGCGCAATAAAATAAAAAATTTGAGCGATGCGTTAAAAATCGAAAAAGAACTGGCGCTTAATTCTGATACGGAGGATGAACATTCAACAGCAATTCAAAAGAAGTACGACAGATTACATCCTGGACAAAAATTGAATAACTACAAGGAAAATAGCGTGTATGAATCGATGGTGTTAAATTTAATCAGCGATACAAACACCACTGCAGGATCACAACAATCGGTTGAAATTTGGTCAAATGATGTAGATCAACCAGCAGCATTAAATAATGTTATTCAGCATCAGCCTACTTTTCCAAATGATGACATTCCAGTTCCATTTGACGTTCCAGTTATTGATATGAGTTTCGTGATTCCAAATAACAAATTTGACGAACGGTTGGACCAAATTGAGAAAGATATAGCACGAAGCGAGAACAAAATCGACGATTTTATTAAACAAAACAAGGAGAATTCGTTCCATGTGTCGTTTCAAACAGTTCTGAGAATGGCACAACCAGTATCTGGTTCTGCAGATGACGAAGAAAAACAAAACTATCTACGGGATATTATGGAACTACTTCCAATTAAAGATCAACCAGCCGTCGAAGAGCTGGAGATCGAATATCGGTAAACGAAGAATTTGGTTTAGCATTAGTTGAAATATTGGCTAAAGTTGGTGGGACAAGTAACAACAAAGCGACGCCCATGAAAATATTTTACGGTGTGATCGATACTTTATTTTCGTTCGATTTTGTTGCTAAATGCTCGTGGACTGGCTCCACGCGGGGACCAAACGCAGAGGTGAAAATCATGTTTAAAGGGTATACACACATTATTAAATATGTTTATAAAGCAGTGCTGTTAGCAAAGCCACACAATTGGACAATGAAGATTACTTCAAGGCTTTGTTACGAAATGGAAGAAGACGATAAGAAATACGACATGATTAAAGTATGTACATATAATAAAATTATATAATTTATTATCGCTTTTTATATTTTTCAGCGCTGAATTGAAAAGCGGTTGTAAATATTCAAATTTGGCTAGCAAAACGAAGCGTGTTTCATCCAATGATGAAATTCAATCCAACAATGTGAAAGTAATAGACAATAATGTGATAATCAATAATTCGGAACATGTGATGCAATTAAATGATTACCAACTCACTCTACCTGCAACACCACTTGCACCAGTAGCTCAGATACTGTCAAATAAATTTACTGCAAAATGAATTAAAACAAACTTAAGTTTATAATGTACATAGGGATTTATTAATGTTAGCTACTACTAAATAAATGAAAATGAATTCATATTTCATAAATAAAACATGCATATGCTATATGCTATATGCATATTTGAATTTTGTTTTTATAACCTGGTGGTTTTCTCATATGCTCCCGTAAAAATATTTTTACAATAAATCTAGTGTATGCAACAATGGTATAAAAACTGTCTTGCGTCCATCATCAACTGTTACCTTACATTTAATGTCACAAATAGCGAATAGTCTTGGATCATTTTTTGCACAAAATGAAGAATAAATATGTAAATGCGATGCTTTGAATGGATTATCCAATAAAATATCAATATTTTTTAAACTTGAACCATAAATATGAATTTTGTTGGACATATTTTTTGCATATTTCATAGCAACAATTTCATTTTTTTTGGTAAGAAACCATTTGTTAGCCGTATCATTTGACAAACAAAACCCATCGATCAATTTTATTTTAGAGTAAGTTTCATGGACTTCATTATTTGCTTTTGTTAGTATTGTATATTTAATTTTTGTTTCGTTTGATATTTTCCATTTGACTTAATTCGTATAATCGTTTTGCTGCTTGTTGTAGTGGGTTTCTCCCAGATCGAAGCAAATGTTTTATTCGATTCAGTTTACTTTCAAAGGGGTATGCACTTATAGATGATAAATTTCCAAATCGTTTGACATCACCCATTATATGAGATAAATTGTGTATATTGCTATTAGTGTGGTGCACTCCGTATATATCAATATATTCTTGCACAAAGTCATCTAACAATTTTTCTGCCAAATCATAAAAACGTGAATATGAATTCGACGAGCAAATTGTGATAGCATAAAACTATTTCATAACGTTATTATGAACATCAATTGGCAAATAATTTTTCAATACTACTGGCCCAATATAATGAAAAAATGTTCTGAATTCTAATCCTTTCCAATGGGAGAGGCAGTCTAGTCCCCGGATTGCACGATGTATTTCAACTGGCATTTTGCAGTTCAATAGGAACGTTGTTATTTCTTTAATATCTTGGGCATTGCAATAATCGTCAAAAATATGAACTTGAGTATTTGTGTCTTCTGGCACAAGATCAACAGGGTTTGGATCAGAAGTAGCATTATCTTCAGTGACGATGACTGCTTGTGCCTCGGAATAACTGTGATTCACGTAACAATCTTTTTCATGCAGTGAGGCGAAATTTGATTTTATATTGGCTTGACTTGTTGAAGTTGAATGAAAAGTTAAAAGATTTATTTTAAGCCTTCTCGAATAAGTTCCACTACTTTTAAGTTTTTTAAATTGCTCAATGGCTTTTACATTTATTTCCATTATACTTTCTTTTGTTTTGTTCAAGCCTTGCATAATATTTTCAATTATAAATATTATGTCTAACTAAATCTTTAATCTGCACCTGTCAAGAGTACTTTAACAATAAAGTCATTATGCTCTAAATGTGCTTATGCGCAAAAAACTAGCAAATGATTACTAAAATTTAAGAATACTATTAAGTGTTTTCATAAATGCAGTATAGATAGCAGAGTGGTTAACGTGCTGCACCCAAATTCCAGTTCAATGATAAATGGTAATGAGAAATGGTAATGGTTTTATTTTCGACCAGTCATTTACCATTACCATAAAATTTTCGATTCCGGTTCAACAAATGGGTTTTATCCTGGGAAAAATTTAATAAATTACGTTTTTTGGTCCATTGGGCTATATTTTGACAGAAATTGTTTTTCTTGCGATGAGCAAACATATCAAAATGCATAAAATATAAATATGTATATATAATATACTACAAAATGATTGTAAGAAATATTAAAAATAAATTACAAAATTAATTAAATTTTAACTTAATTCTATTTTCAGTGAAAAATTTAAAAAGATCCGTATCGAATATAATCGGGAATATTCTGCTACCACAAATTTTGGGTGAATTTTAATCCTAAATCCTAACTAAAATCGAAAGGAAGCAGTTGACTGAATACCACATCGCCGTTTCACCGTATGAATTTTGGAGAACCACCTATAAAGCGTACGGCTACCAGTGCATCGAAAATGGATATGCACTAAGCGCGGTCCAATATATCTTAGCGATACACGAAATTAACGATGCCATTGAATCTCTATGTAAAGGGAATTACTATCGTTGTCAAATTATACAAGGAAACGGATGATCCGTGCCCAGCTGGAATTTTTGATAAGTGGTCGGAATATTTAATGTTTTGTGGAAATTTTATAAGATTAGCGCTGCTGTAAGTGATTTGTCATCTTTATCTCCACTTATGTTTCAATATATACTTAATATAAAATAAATCTTGATGTTACCGCTATCAAAATAATATTTTTTTAATTGGAAAATCCAAACCAACCAATTCTCATGAAAAAAATCTTATGGTGTTTTTTGACATTAGTTATGGGTTTTATTTTCTCAGTCATTTAACAGGTATCGCTTTTCTGGGTTTTTATACCAATTGCATATTTTCGATTAATAAAAACCATAATGGTAAATTTACCACCGAAAAGGAATTTGCCCGCTGGTTTCATATGCAGCACATGGGAAATGGTAATGTTTTTTTTTCGACCAGTCATTTACCATTACCATAAAATTTTCGATTCCGGTTCAACAAATGGGTTTTAACCTGGGAAAAATTTAATAAATTACGTTTTTTGGTTTATTGGGCTATATTTTGACAGAAATTGTTTTTCTTGCGATGAGCAAACACATCAAAATACATAAAATATAAATATCTATATATAATATACTACAAAATATTAAGTATTGTTTTAAGGAAGGTTTAAGTATTATTTTAGATAATTCGGAATTTTCTTTTGACAATAAAAATTATAAACAAATTTTTGGTTCTCCAATGGGTTCTCCCATAAGCCCTATATTAGCAAATTTATTAATGGAAAATTTGGAATATTTGGCATTAAATTCTTTAGATTTTCAGCCATTATTTAACTATCGATATGTTGATGATATTATAACGGCTATTCCTGAAAACAAAGTTGATATATTTTTGAACAGTTTTAACAAAATTTTTAATCGAATAAAACTTACTTTGGAAAAGGAAGTTGACAACAAAATTCCATTTTTAGATTTACTTTTGATCCATGAGCCTGATGGCAAAATTTCGTTTGATTGGTACCACAAATATAGTTGGTCTGGTAGATACTTAAATTTTCATTCTTGGCTTCCTACTTCCTATAAAATTAATACAGTAAACATTTTGGCTCAAAAAATTTTAAAACTTACAGATCTCAAATTTCACAATAAAAATTTTAACATATTAAAAGAAACATTGTTAACTAATCATTATCCCGCCAAATTAATAAATCAGTGTATTTGGAAACAAAAAAATTTTATTACAAATTTTGAAATTCGGCCCATTAACAATGATAAAAATTATTTTTCAATTCCTTATGTTAAACATTTATTTGAAAAAATAAAACACTTGTTCAAAAATTATAATTTCAAAATTGTCGGTAATTCTTCATCTTGTTTAAATGATTGTCTTTTTTCTAAACTTAAAGATCCTATACCACTCAATAAGCGCAGTCAAATTTAATTTATGAAGTTAAATGTGACTGTAATGTTGTTTATACGGGTCAAACAAAACAATTTTTGGAAAAAAGGATTTATCAACATAATAATGGTGTAAATAAAGATGAAGAACAAGGTACTAGTGCACTTTCTACACATTTAAAGAATTCAGGTCACATAATTAGCCTAAATAATGTTAAAATATTGGAAAAAGAACGAAATTTTAGGAAAAGATCAATTTTAGAGATGCTACATATATATTAATCTAGCATTAATTCTATAAATATAAATAGTGATTGCGCCTACATTGGCAATTGCCACAATTATTTTGTCTAATTTCGTTTTTTGTCTACTTTATTTCTTTTCTAAATTTATTTCATTGTTTAATTTATATATACAATTTTCATTTATATTTTTTTAATAATTTTAAAATCATATTCATATTTTATATACTTGTTTGTAAAATTTACTTTGTATTTGCTATTTGAAAAAATTGTATTTACTGTATAGGCTTTTTATATTTGTTTTTAAGAAATTTATAAAAAAATTTCATTAGCTTTGAAAATGATGTCGATGAGACATCGAAAGCTCAGTCTTTAAATTTGTTTTACTTTATTTAAAATAAAAACGAGCCCTAAACCATTACCAACTTTGTTATAGTTATTATTGGCTCAATAAATAATTTTTAAATACTACAAAATGATTGTAAGAAATATTCAAAATAAATTACAAAATTAATTGAATTTTAACTTAATTCTATTTTAAGTAAAAAATTTAAAAAGTTCCGTATCGAATACAATCGGAAATATTCTGCTACCACAAATTATGGGTGAATTATAATCGTAGATCCTAACTAAAATCGAAAGGAAGTAGTTGACTGAATACCACGTCGCCGTTTCACCGTATGGATTTAGGAGAACCACCTATAAAGCGTACGGCTACCAGTGCATCGAAAAGGGATATGTAGTAAGCGCAGTCCAATATCTCAGCGATACACGAAATTAACGATGCCATTGAATCTCTATGTAAAGGGAACTACTATCGTCAAATTATACAAGGAAACAGATGATCCGTGTCCAGCTGGAATTTTTGATAAGTGGTCGGAATATTTAATGTTTTGTAGAAATTTTGTAGGATTAGGGCTGCTGTAAGTTATTTGGCATCTTTATATCCACTTATGTTTCAATATATCAAAATAATATTTTTTTAATTGGAAAATACAAAACCAACCAATTCTCATGAAAAAAATTCTTATGGTGTTTTTTGACATTAGTTATGGGTTTTATTTTCTCAGTCATTTAACAGGTATCGCTTTTCTGGGTTTTTATACCAATTGCATATTTTCGACTAATAAAAACCATAATGGTAAATTTACCACCGAACCGGAATTTGGCAGCAGGACATCCTAGGTTCGAATCCGGTTAAGAGGAACACACATAAGAGTAAGTACATTTAATAATATTTCAATAAATCTTAAATTAATACAAGTTAAAATTTACTTTACAGACTATAAAAATCAATATAAATTCCTGAAAAAAGAAATGGCCGAAATATATAAGAATGTTAATGTAAATAAATTTAAAAAAATATACTTTTGAAAAAATAGGCAAAATTTGAGATTATTTAGCTGTTATCAGAACTTATTCAGAGAAAAATTTAGGCAAATTTTTCTCAGTTTTTTCTCAAATTTGTCTCTGGTTTTTCTGCGACTTTGCTATGGTTTAGAACTTATTCAGCGAGAAAATTAGGCACATTTTTCTCTGTTTTTTCTCTAATTCAGAAATTATGCAATTTGAAGCACTAACAAACTAGTTTGCTGGAGCACTCATTTGCTGTTTTTCAGAAGCAATTCAGAGGGGTTTTTACCTCCACTTAGTTCTGAATTCCTTCTGAATTACTATAAATGAGTACTAATACTTTAGCAGACTGTGCCTATTAGCAAATGCATTCAGAGAAAAATCATAGATTAATTTGTTTTGAAATGTTATTTGGGCCTCCACACCAAGAGACTACTTTTAATTGATTTCTTACTATTTGATGTTATTAATAGCATGGTTGGCCTAAACTTTGTATCAAAAATCAATTTTTAAGCACCGCAGTCTATTTAAAAAAAACTGCCTTAAAAGCTTTCTTCGTCATTTTTACAGGAAGCTTCTTTGTGAGCATATTCTATAAACAACAAATGAATCAGAGGTACGGGTAGTCGTATACCTATATGAAGTTGGCCCAAAATTCTAGCCCAAAAAATGGCGGATTTAAAAGTTGGCAACACTAATGCAAGTGTCGTGAAAAAATGAAACTATCGTGATAGAAAAAATTAAGATAGAAAAATGATAAATCTTTAAAATGTTGTTGTGGTTCCTTATGTATTTGAAGTTGGGCGAAAAATGTTAGCCCCAAAACTATTAAGGTACTATAAAATATCCAAACATTTACTGCATCAAGTATCTGCCAAATATTTTGTATTTCCGATATGTTAAATCACAACTTATTCTGTTACCACAGCAAAACCGCCATATTTTAATGTCAGCCCAGAAAAATATATGTCGTGAAACTATCAAACCATCATGACAGTTATGTCAATTCTATCAAATCAAACATGAAAAATTATCGAAATGAATAATACCTTTTTCTTCAGTAGCACTTTATTTTGAGAAATAACTTTTGACTATTATTAAAACTTATGCTAAAGAGCATCACATCAATTAAACGACATAAACATTTGTTGGGGAATCGGAGGTTTAAGGGGCCCCCACTTGTCATTATTCCGATGACGGTACCATTCAACGAAATATGTAATTGATTTTAATTCTGTATTGAATTAATTTAAGTATGGCCCCTAAATATGAATAGCTCTTAAGTTAATGGATACATCAGAGCATTAAACGACATAAACAGTTGTTGGGGAATCGGAGGTTTAAGATGACCTTTTGTCATTATTCCATTGCAAACAATTTTACAAATCATCAATAGTTAAGCGATCGCGGCTGCATTAGCAGCCAAAAATAAAGAAGTCACTGGAATTGACAATGCGACAATCATAACACAATTACAGGCCAAATAAAAACATACAAATCGATTGATAGCGTTATTGAAACCCAAAAACTGTTTATGTCGTTTAATACTCTGATGTATCCTTTGACTTAAAAGCTATTCATATCCAGGGGCCATATTCAAGCTAATCCCATACAGAATTTAAATCAATTGCATATTTCGTTGAATGGTACCATCATCCGAATAATTACTATGGGGAGCTCTTAAACCTCCGATTCCTCAACAACTGTTTATGTCGATTAATACTCTGACATATATCCTTAAATTTAAAAGCTATTCATATTCAGGGGTCATACACAAATTAATCAGATACTGAATTAAAATAAAATTACATGTTTCGTTTTATTTAAGTTTTTTGGGTTGACAGTAATATTTTTCTTTAATGATAGTATCACGACAAATTTATTTTGGGCTGACATTAAAACATGGCCGATTTTCTTTCGTTGACAGAATAATTTTTGGGTAGGTATATACAAAATAGAGTCTTTTTAAACATTTTTGGGCTGACACTTGCCTATAGTCAAAGTCTGTATATTTTAGTATTACCATCGATTTTTTTTGGGTTAGAATTTGGGCCAACTTCATACACATTAGTCGTATTCCTAATTTCAATTTAAAAACCTAAAAATCTGATTTGGAAAACCTAACAAGATTTTTTGTTTTTAATTTAATCATGATATAAATAAAAGTTGAAAATCTAGACCAAAAGATACGACACCAAATTTTAGAACAAAACACAAACTTATCTACAGCATTAAAGGTGTATTTTTTATCCGATTCCAAAATCTCGTTTAATTTTCAAGTTTTAATATACACAAAATGAAATAAAAAAACAGATTTTGAGACAAGTTCCACCTTTAGGCATGTTAATGTCCTTAGATGCAAAACAAACCATAACAAAAACAAGAACGATAAAAATTGAAGTTATAATAATTCATTCATATAATGAAGTTCCGGTAAAATTTTAATTATATTTTTATTTTTCGTACGTTACCTGAATTTTCCTCTTTAACAGCAATAACAGTACAAATTTATTTTCTTTGTACTACATAGATACAGTATGTACTCGTACAAAGGTACACAAACGACAAAAATATTCTAGTCATAAACTTTTCCTTGTTCTCCTGGGAATGTAATTTGTCAAATTTCATTTACTTTAATTTAACCCTTTCACACATACATATACATACGTAAATCCTTTTTGATTACGAACGTATAGAAAATTATCGCACCCAGTTCTCATCTCGTCGTATTATAATCCGCACCAATCTGTAAATCAAAAAGGTGTATAAGCACAAATATATACACACACCTTAAAATTGAAAGGTGAACAAAATACCGGATTATACGCCAAAGAAAAGGAGTCTAAAGGATTAAATTTTATGTGTATCTTGACTAAATTACAACACATAAGAAAACATTTTTATTATACGGAGAATGCTGCCTTTTACGATTTTCCGCACACCAAAACGCTTAATTATTACACCAGGAATAATGTGAGGTATCTGAAAGGATATTTAAACTTTTATTATTCCATAAAGTATTGTCCTGACCACATTTGAAATTTAATTTACGATGACAACATATTTTTAGTTGTCTACTGGAGTGTCTCCGTATATACACTCAAACACATACGGTTAATGCCACAATCGAGAGTGTTTTTTTTCGCCATACAATTGTATTTAGGTTTTATGTTTATGGTTTGGACTTAATCCTAGTACTTTTGCAGAAGGATCAGAACAATATAAATTTATTTATTGTAAATTGGTTTTAAGGCTATCGTAAATTTTATGTGGCTAGGTAGTGTTTCCCACACGTGTATATACCATATATGGGCAAAAGTTTGATTAAGGAACAAGTCGTATCAATTACTTTAACAATGAATGAGTCATCCTATATTGATTAAATTTGATCTGACACCTGACAATCAAACGTCTTATTTAATTTTGATTTTATTTCTCCTGCGCTCGTCTCGTGTATAATGTTCCGTACGTATATAAAAACTTTTGCATGTGACAAAAGGATTTATGTTCTTCGTATGCCAAATTCGAATTTCAATCGATTTTTCAGAAATTATTATTTAGTATTACGAATCCTATTTACCAATCAACCTAATTTATTTATTTATATAACAATTTCGTTTGTATTTTGTGCTTTATATGTAAATGCAGATCGCTTTTAGACATTAAATTAAATTAAAATTTTATAACATGCTGTTCGCTTTCAAAAATGTATATACCCGATACGAGTATATTGCCCGCCATTCCACATGACAAATAAAGCAAATTTTTTTTTTTTTTGGCTTCCAGTATTGCATTTTATTTTTGGAAGAGAATTCAGCAACAACGACAACAAATTCTTGAAGAATGAAATTAAATAATTCAAAGCTCTCTGAAAATAAATGTTTCGTTCGTATACTTAAAGTACAAAAAAAAATCCTTTTATTTTTGTATTTTTGATAACACTTTCGTCGTAAGACGGCGAACGAGCATACACAAAATATTTCCGTTTAGGCGTTTTAAGCGAAACTAATATTTGGGAATGGTGATTTATTGCTTTAGTAATGATACTGAATTGGTTTATATAAGCAAGTACGAAGAAAATGAATTTTACAGTACTTAGCTTCGAGCTTGCTAGTCTTGTATATTGATTAAATTCGTAAATAATATAAGTTTAATATTTGCGCGACAATTGATGCTAAGAATTTGTTTAATTTGATTTTTTTTGTTTAATTTGAAAGAACCAGAAAGCTTTCTGTGAACCCAAGTTTTCTTCGAGCAGAAAATAAAAAAATTTAATTTAAATATTCATACTGAAGGATTTAATTATAAAATTGTTGCTTTGATAATTGACATAAAATAACAAGAAATTATATTTTACTTCTAGTTTTTTTTAAATACCAATCACTAGTTAGTTCCATTATTCACAGCTGCTTTGGTTCAGAATGGTAGCACCTTGCGATTATTTTTGGGGATACGAACGGTCTCCCATAATGGCACTTCAATTTAAAATTGTTAATCAGGTGAAACATTAACTTTGAAAACCTCTTTTAGACGGTTGTAGTAAAGTTCACCACTCACTGCTTCGATGATGGTGTGGATTAGATTGCGTATTACGCAATCCAATAATGGAAAACATCGTGCTTCTACAAATTCTGTCATATCGTGCAAAACTCATGGGCCGACCCATCTTCCATGCCAGTATAGGGCTGGCACGATATTTAGATTTTCCGATATTGAAAAATCAGATCTACCGCGAATTTCCCTATTATGAAATTGTTAGGTCGAATTTGCCAAATATAAGCATGAAGTTAGCAATAATGCGTTTTGTAATTAACTTTAAGTTGCTTAATTTTATTTTGTTGTTGTTTTTTAATTGGATAAGGACTTGTCAGATGAAATGTATTTAATTTTTTAAAGGTTTTTCACATTTTGATATTAAAAACAACGATATCAGCCAAATGGCCACCACGACTACGTTTGCAGCACCAAATCGTTTTCATGAAATTTTCCATGAGTAATTCGCACATTTGCGGCTATATAGGCTGGCAAGACCGGTGTGAAGTTTTCAACATTTATCAAAAGTGTAGCTACACAAATTAACAAAAAATAAAAATGTAGATACACAATTCAACAAAAAGTGTAGAACTACATAAAAAATTATGTCAGGGTTGAATTTGTTATTTATCCGATACTTTTACAAAAAAATTGGAAAAGCGCTAGAGAAAAATTTCAAATAAGCAAAATATTACAGAATTATTGGTGTCGATTCCGTGTGAAAGTTCGATTTTCTTTCAATTTAGAACCTGAAAGTTACATAGAAGATTTCCACTGTTTCATCACCAATTTTTGATTTTTCTATCACCTAATAATTCTATATATTATTAACTAGTTACTACAATTTTTAGTGATACGCGGAATATCACTACGACCTTAGGGGAATTTTTTTTCCTTAAGTGTAAATAGAAATAATATCGTAAAAAGTGTAAACCGGGTCTTGTGGATGCTTAAGGGCCATTAACACTTAATTCTGGAGATAGCAGCACAACTCTGAGTATACTGGCACTTCGGGGACACTTTCGAGAATTTTTGGTCATATGCGGCATATCACTGCGACCTTCGGGGAATTTTTTTTCCTTAAGTGTAAATGGAAATAATATCGTAAAAAATGTAAACCGGGTCTTGTGGATGCTTAAGGGCCATTAACACTTAATTCTAGAGATAACAGCTCAAAGTGTCCCCGAAATGCCAGTATACTCAGAGTTGTGCTGCCATCTCTAGAATTAATTGTTAATGGCCCTTAAGCATCCACAAGACCTGGTTTACACTTTTTACGATATTATTTCCATTTACACTTAAGAAAAAAAAATTCCCCGAAGGTCGCAGTGATATGCTGCATATGACCAAAAATTCTCGAAAGTGTCCCTGAAATGCCAGTATACTCAGAGTTGTGCTGCCATCTCCAGAATTAAGTGTTAATGGCCCTTAAGCATCCACAAGACCCGGTTTACACTTTTTACGATATTATTTTTATTTACACTTAAGGAAAAAAAAATCCCCTAAGGTCGTAGTGATATTTCGCGTATCACTAAAAGTTGTAGTAACTAGTTAATAATATATAGAATTATTAGGTGATAAAAAAATCAAAAATTGGTGATGAAACAGTGGAAATCTTCTATGCATCTTTCAGGTTCTAAATTGAAAGAAAATCAAACTTTCACACGGAATCAACACCAATAATTCTGTAATATTTTGCTTATTTGAAATTTTTCTCTAGCGATTTTCCAATTTTTTTGTAAAAGTATCGGATAAATAACAAATTCAACCCTGACATAATTTTTTATGTAGTTCTACACTTTTTGTTGAATTGTGTATTTTTATTTTTTGTTAATTTGTGTAGCTACACTTTTGATAAATGTTGAAAACTTCACACCGGTGCTGGCAAGGATGTATGCAATGTGCAGATGTTGATTGAATTGGACCTATAGCCGTACCTCCTAGATTTAGCAGGTGACTGTGTAAGGTAAGGATATTAAAAGTAAACTGCGAATGAGTAGGGAGTGTTGCGGCAATATACTGATTGTAAAAATAAAATAATAATAAAAAAAGCATCAATAAAAATTAATCTTTAAATTTAATTAAATATTTTAGTTCTGTGAAGTTTTTTGTAAATAAAGACTTTAACGTCATTGCGAAAATTTAAAATGCTCCCGTTGAACCTGCCACTTCCTTGCCAACAAATCCGTCTGGGATGTAGAATGGCCAAATTTTTGCTGATTTTTTAAATCTTCACTGACATATTCCATGTTTAAGTCTCTATGTAGATTTTACCATATATAAATAAACCCATCTGAAGAATTCTAAAGAATAAATTAAGAAATAAATTTTTTATCTTATCACATATTTTTCTTGTTTTTGTTTACAGAGCCAGATAATTTTGTTCGTGTGATATTTGTGACATAAAAAGTGACATTTCCTATATACAAGCGCACACGTTTGCAATAACCTTTAACAACGAAACGAAAACATTAAATTATTGAAATTTTTAAGTAATTTCAAATATTTCATAAAACCAATTTTCATATTTCCCAGAAAATTTGTATTATTTTTGCTTACTTTTAGCCAAAATCATGCGAAAAAAAAATTTATGAAATTTAAATCGCACAGGAAATCCCAACAAAAAAAAAATAATACAGAGCGCATGGGAGGAAAACAAATTATTTCCAGTGCGATGGGTTATATGATGCTGGGCTCAACATTACAAATCTGCTTTGTTCGTATACATCACTTAACTTTGGAGTAAAAAAAATAAAAAAAAAGTTTATTACAATTTTTTATCGCTTTAAATGGAATTTTTCATTTCCCATATTTTTATGTGAATTTTAAATTCCCTTAAAAACCGGGATGCGTCTAACCAAATATAGCTTTTGAGATTTAAAAAAAAATTACTCTACAAGAACATATTACCGTAATCATATCACTTTCAAATTTTGGGACGTCATTTTATTTTTGTGTTTACCCCGCTGGAATTTTTTTTACTGCTGCGTGCCTTTAACAGGAAGTACATAAATCCTGTAACAATAACTCAATTATGGTAATTACATGTTAAATCGTGTACTTTTATTGTATTGTACATAAACGTGTATGTCTTGCGGAATATTATCGAATATAATTTTCCCGGACTTTCCAATATTCGGTATATATTATAGTTGCGAGTGGGGGTACATATTACATTTTTGTTTTTCACATCTCTATCCGATTTACTTTATTCAGTGTGTGTTTATCAACAGAATTGTGGCGCCTATAATGAAATCTCGTACACAAAATAAATAAAACGGATCTATCTCGAACGACCGTAAAATATAAACAATTCGGATATAATTTATAAATGTGTGTGCGCGATGCGATGCGAGCACGATGAGAAATAAGTTGCCGCAAACCCGAAAAACACAGGAGCTTAAAGCGTTTTACTTCGTGATTTGTGTGCAGATAACAGATTTTTAATGGCTTATTAGATTATAAAAGGAAAATATGACAACGTGTACACATTGGCAATTCACCCACACGCCCAAAGACGTTTTATGGTGTCGTAAACATAACATTACGAGACGAGATAAAATATTGCTCCGACTTACACGCCCTCGTTACAATTGGTAAAGTGTATGAAAGCTCTGATTTTATCATTCGCGCAAAAATTTAATGGGACTGAACAACAATAACAAATTATGATTCACGTAAATAAATGTCACGATGAATTTATATTTTAATGCTTCGTAAACTTAGAAGAATATTTATTATACGACATTATACGATAAATAAGTTTACGGACGGTACGACCTTAAAATGTGAATCAAATTTACCCTTGCGACCAGCAACTTTATAATTTTTATGTGAACCAAATAATTAAATTAAAATTAAGAGACGCAACATTAGAAGAAATTCCGTATCAATGACGGGCCGAATACGCAAACTTTCAACGCAGATTTAAAAGATGGTGGCAATCGATCAATAAAGAAACCTACAGATTTACAACAAATTTCAACAAAGCAACAATAGCATTAGTCAACTCCGTGGTACATAATCTTATCCTTAATTCCATTGTAAGATAGATGAGAATTCAAATCAGAAATTAACTAAGCCGAATGTATTGCTGAGATAAGTAAGCTTAAAAAAAATCGTTTGTTTGGTTAGTGAAGAAGAAGAGGGAAATGTGAAATAATTTACACAACATTGATGGGCGGACAGTATCAAATTGTTATTTTTAAACGAGAACCACTTTTGGGGAACAGGATTATTAAACCATAAACAATAAAAATTTGCGTAACCTCAGAACTCACGTGACGGAGGTAGTTCCTAAATTTCTTGGAAGAAATTAACAAATCATAGGGGCTATCTTTAGTTAGAGATCGATGAATGATCTCAACGAACCCGGCAACAACAAACCATAACAAGGATCAAATAGTCAAATGATTCTTTATATCAAAAACAACCAAACGAAAGCGAGAAGATACAGGGAGTGGTGCAGCAGAGAAAAACGAGGAAAAGAATTAATGAATGTGAAGTGGACAAACTTTGTACATTCTGAACTTACTTATTACTGAGGACTTCACAACGACAACATCACAAAACGGCAGAAGTAACCAAAGGTAAATATATCTATCAAAGGTGGCCAATAGTACTGACCAAAGTTATATGGTCTTCTAAACACCTTGTTAAAGTTAGCCGATAGTTGCCAGCCGAAAGATAATGCAGATAGTGTCTTGACTATTTCAGCCGAAAGTTAAACTCTCTTTATACTCTCGCTCCTATCGATTTTTAAATTCCTATAAACTGAAATAATTTCTCCTTCACCCGAACGATATAACCCGATCCTAAATCCTCCTAAATTCGAGTTTATAACTGATTTTTTCTATATTTAAGACACTATCTGCATTATCTTTCGGCTGGAAACTTTCGGCTAACTTTAACAGTATCTTCTAAACAACGATGGCAAAGGCTCGCTTTATAGAGCTTTAATAAATAGGGAGCAAAAAAGCTGAATGCGAGACTGAAATGAGTCACAGTAAAGTCAACATAATTGAGGATTTTTTAAAAATAGGAAAGTTTAAATTATCATTTTTGATGTGACTCAGGCCAAGCCATCTTACATAGCTAATCGAAACGTTATTGTTAAATGGGAACATGAAAACTCAGGAATAATGAAGTAATCAAGAGAAGTACCACAAAGTAAAATTCTGGATAAACTTTATTGATCCATATACCTCAGGCTAGATAACCAAAGAGGATACAGTTATATCAACGTCTGCGGATGACAAGACCGTCTGAGAAGTCACTGGCAAGTGGCATCATAGAACAAGCTACAAGAAAGTTGAACAGAGACGCTAACAGATGTCGAATAAAATTCAGTGAAATAAAATTCTCCATCAAAAAGGTCAATTGCATACCAGTAGAACTGAACTCTTACGATAATCGCCCCTATAAAAAACGACAAAATTTCAAAACATGACTCAGTCCACGCACCCCTATTACCCTAGTCGCGTCACTTCATGTGATGTGACTACTCATCTTCTTGGCTACTAGATCATTAAATCGAAACTATTATACAATAATTGTTCAAAAAAGTCGTTCTCGCTGTTTTTTAAATCCTAGTATGCTGCTTTATAAATATTTCCTTGCGACTGCTATCACTTCAAACGATAATTTGTATCACTTGAAATTTGAAATAAATAAAAAAAATTTCAAACTAATGCAGCTAACTAAGATTTAAAAAATTTTCATTGAGAGTTTTAAACAAAATTATTTAGTAAATTTTGATTTTAAAATCAAGTAACCAGGAAGATCCATGGTCACGTCGTATGAAGTGATACGCCTAAGGAATTGAGTATTAAAATGAAAAGAACATTTCAAAAAGAGAAAAGATGATATACTCAGATGATATATATATATATATATATATATATATATATATATATATATATATATATATATATATATATATATATATATATATATATATATATATATATATATATATATATATATATATATATATATATATATATATATATATATATATATATATATATATATATATATATATATATATATATATATATATATATATATATATATATATATATATATATATATATATATATATATATATATATATATATATATATATATATATATATATATATATATATATATATATATATATATATATATATATATATATATATATATATATATATATATATATATATATATATATATATATATATATATATATATATATATATATATATATATATATATATATATATATATATATATATATATATATATATATATATATATATATATATATATATATATATATATATATATATATATATATATATATATATATATATATATATATATATATATATATATATATATATAAGTTAAGATAACACAATTCTCATCGTCATCAATATTGAACACACAAACACGTGTTCACACAACAAGTTCGCATAATTAGGATTGCAACTTTGCATAAAAGTGTAACACTCAAATTCCAGCTATTTCAGCTATATGGAATTTTCCATAGAATTGTGCGCAATCAGCATTTTTAGAATATACAATATTTTTCATGTAATTAAAAATTGTAATAAAGTTTTAGTCTTAAGTTTGATTCGAGAATAAACGGACGTAGTCCAAATAAAAAATAATTTTTTTAAAAAGATTATGTTAGAATAATCTTAACTGGCGCCGAAACAGTGAGTTAAGAGAAAGTGAAAGTGAAAGTGTAAAAGTTCAAAGTTATTATACCCACGAGAACATAATAACAAAGACAAAAGTAACTAATCCCATGAGAACTTAGTAAATTCGTCTACGAACATAATTAAATACGGCTATACCCGCGAGAACATAGCTAATTTATTTAACACTACCGTGAGTGAAAATCGTACCGCAGTAGGCCGCCAGCAAATATAAACGCTAGCAGCTAAAAAGGAAAAATACGGGTCATCCGGATCAAAAGAAGCTAACTCTAACTCAAGTGTACAACACCTGAGGAAATTCTAATCCCCAGACTCACAATTACCCAGGATAAATTCCTCACTAATGATGAAAACTGTAATACTGTAAGTACCAGTAACAAAATTTTAATAAAATCATATAAAAATTAACTTAATAATATAAAAGTGAAATAATAATACGAAATTTTAATAAAACCACATAAAAATTAATTTAATACAAAAACAAGTGAAAACCTAAAAAGCGCGATAAAATTCAACCAAAAATACGACATATACAGAATTTTAATAAAACCCTACACATAATAGTGCCTAAATAACAAGTAATAATTGTGTAACAAAGTTATAAACAACTTCCTAAAGTGAAAGTAATAACCTAATAACCCAAATAAAATACCAAATCGTGTATTAAAATTGATAAATAATAATAATAAAAGTATTCCGAGTAATAATTTAATAATTTAAAAGTGAATAATAATTATAATCTAAAACAAAATCATTTAATAATAAAGAATTTTTTCTGGAATCCGAAAATAAGAAAAGTTTTTAAATCATATCTAATACGAAATAATAATAATATGGCTATAACACTAGACCAATTACAAGCCTCAATTGTACAATTGACCGGGGCACTCAATGCGCACATTGAGGTAATAAATAAAATGGAAAGGAGATTAGAGCGATTGGAAGCCAAAGAAACACCCATCGTTAGCAATATTACACCAAACGGGCCAAGAGATGAAAACGATTTAAGGGAAATCAGCAAAATACCCGACTGTGTGAAGGAGCTACAGGTTTTCGATGGTAATCCCCTACACTACGTATCGTGGATAAATAGTGTAGAGAGCATACTACAGGACTATGAAATAGTCAAGGAGAAGCCTATCTATCGAGCCATCCTTAACAGTATACGACAAAAAATAAGAGGCACCGCGGATTCGGCACTTGTATCGTACAATATATTCAATGGAAATTGGAGTGAAATAAAGAACTGCCTTTCACTCCATTATGCGGACAAACGGGATCAGCGCACGTTAGAACATCAACTCAGTAAGCTGACGCAAGGCAACAGAAGCATAGATGAGTTCTATGCAAACGTCAACCATCAATTATCGCTCATAATAAATAAAATAAAAACGGAAAACTACAATCAGGACACGATGAGGGTACTAACAGAAATGTACAGGAATCGTGCCCTAGATGTGTTTGTGAGAGGGTTATCTGCTGAGGTTTCAAGAATGCTGATGATACAAAGATCATCAACTCTACCAGAGGCATATTCATCATGCCTGGAAATACAAAATCTGAATTTCCGAAACCTGCAGATATATAACAGAAATTTTAACTATGTAGTTGCAGTTCCTGTCAACCAAATCCCGTCACAAAATAAGTTCCAGCAAGAAGTGCCAAGGCCACTTCCTAGATTATCGCTTCAGCAAAGGAACATGGGGTACAACATGCAGTATCAACAGCCATATCAACAACATCAGCTTCAACACCCGCAGCACCAAAATTATTCTGTAACACCAGCACCAAGGCCAGTCCAACAAAAACCGCCAATACCAATGTCCATTGATAAATCTGGCAACACTAGGAGAATAAACTACATGAATCGACCGAACAATAAACCTAAACGAGAAAGAAGTCCTGATTCGCGCTTAAATCAACATAAGCAACAAAGAATCTTCCATATCGAACAACAAGATGGTGAACAGGAACGCCAGGAATACGAAGAATATATTGACAACTACAGTGACAACGAAGATAAAGAAGAGGATGCGGACGAAAATTTCGAAGTAAATTTTACAACGAGTGCCTCTCAAGCATACAATACATAGAATTTAGGAGTAACAACAACAAGATCCTAAGATTCCTTGTCGATACTGGCGCGAATAAAAATTTCATAAGACCAGAAATCGCCAGAAATGCTAAGTCGCTCGACAACCAATTCAACATAAGATCAGCCGGAGGCGACATTAAAATTCAACAAAAATTAACTGTACCATTCTTCCAAAATTTCGGCAATAACATCATGCTAGATTTTTATGTTCTACCGGGACTAAAAACTTTTGACGGGATAATCGGAGATGACACATTAAAAAAATTGGAAGCGTTAATCGATAGGAAAAATAATATACTTACGATAAAACCAGGTATCAAGATCCAACTGAAAGCCAAAACATCAACTCAGGTAAACAACATTGAAACTAAAACCGATCACCTAAGTGAGGAAACAAATTCAAAGTTAAGAAGGATACTCAATAAATACCTACCACTCTTCGGATCCATTGGAGACAAACCAACTATTGAAACAAACGTAAGGGCAGAAATCAGAACAACTACAGACGAACCCATATACACTAAATCGTACCCATACCCAATCAACATGAGGGCCGAGGTGGACCAGCAAATAGAACAGCTGCTCAACGATGGCATTATAAGGCCTTCAAAAAGTCCATATAACTCACCCATCTGGATTGTGGAGAAAAAAATGGACGCGTCGGGAGTAAAAAAATATCGGATGGTAATAGACCGTGGAAAGGGTTCACTCCACTATAATAGAAATAATCAGGTGTCTACAAATGGAATACAGAGATTTCACAACTAAAGAACTGATCGATATAGCAGTTGACAGATATAACAACTCTTTACACTCTGTTACTGGAAAGAAGCCTAGCGACATATTTTTTGGACGAACACAACGGATTAATTACCAAAATTTCGAAAGGAAATAGTCGCGAAAGACAATAAAGTGACCATAACAACAGTTTCCGGGAAAAGAATTCATAAATCCAATATCAAAAACTCACCTGCTTAACCCATTTATTTATTTACACACATATATCTTTCCAGCTGCTGCCTATGGGTGACAACAACTTCGCTGAGCATACACGAGTATGCCACACCAATAGTGTCTGTCAGACTAGGAAACGGAAACATAATTAGCGGAAATTTCAAAATTATTCACCAGATTGACCTGCACAACTATGCGAAAATTATTGAACGATATCAAATTAGAATTGAAGGGAATCGATTCCACGAGCGGCTTGAAATCCCAATTAACCTACCAAATTTACGAGACGGAAAAGTTGCTGAGAGAACTCCAAGGCCAACCACCAAGAGCAAAAAGGTCAATCAACTGGATCGGCTCTGCCTGGAAATGGATTGCTGGATCCCCTGACGCAACCGACTGGGATCAGATCCTTAAAAGCCAGGATCGGATCATCGAAAACAATAATGAGCAGTATAAAATAAACACTGCCATAACAAATAAGATACAAAAACTTCTTAACCAACACAATGAAATACTGCTGCATCTGGAGGACAACACAAATGGAACCTTTCAACAGTTGATGTTCAACCGATTACAAATAGTTAAGGAAGAGGTTAAGGAAATAGTGAGAGCAGCGCAACTTGCTAAGGGTGGAATAATCAACTCCAATTTGCTAGACAAGGACGAAATTGCACGTCTAGTAACAGAAATCGAAACCTTACCCTACTCCAACGAAATCGAAGCCATCGAATATGCCGAACCCACAATGATCATCAAAAATACAACGATCTTATACATTATTGCAATCCCGAAAACAAGCAGAGAAGAATTCCATCACATCAAAATAAGGTCCACTATAAACAATAGCAAACAGATTCATTTGGAATACAGCGAAATCCTGATCAACCAACATAATATATATGGGATTATTGATAAATGCCAAACAAGGAGAGAAACCATTATTTGTGACCTAAGCCAGTTACAAGAATTGAAAGAAAGTCATTGCATCAACCAGCTACTGAAAGGGTTAAATGCAGGATGTGAATTTACATTTAACGAAAAGGAATCAATAGAACCCATAACAGAGAACACTATTTGCCTGAACAACTTTCAGGGTACAGTAACATGCAACAATTCAACCAGACATCTAAAAGGAAATTATCTAGTTCAATACCAAAATGAATCAATAGAAATAAAAGGATGGATCTTTACCAACAAAGAAACAAAAACATCTCAAATACTACCACCAGTATTGCAAACAAACATTACGGAACGAGGGATGAAGCTTAATTTAGAATACCTACATGGCCTACATGTTAACAACATAGGGAAACTCCAAAAGTTATTTACATACCAGAAAATAAATAATGTCACGGACAGTATTGTCATAATTACTATAGTTGCAGTAATTGTAGTTCTTATAATAAGATTAAGGAACCGCAAAGGCATAACCATATTCAAAACCAACGAAGAAACTAATCAACAGGCTGTACCGCTCGGGATGCAACCAGTCCAGCTGAAGTTTTAATCCACGAGACGCGGATTTTTAAAGGGGGAAGAGTTAAGATAACACAATTCTCATCGTCATCAATATTGAACACACAAACACGTGTTCACACAACAAGTTCGCATAATTAGGATTGCAACTTTGCATAAAAGTGTAACACTCAAATTCCAGCTATTTCAGCTATATGGAATTTTCCATAGAATTGTGCGCAATCAGCATTTTTAGAATATATAATATTTTTCATGTAATTAAAAATTGTAATAAAGTTTTAGTCTTAAGTTTGATTCGAGAATAAACGGACGTAGTCCAAATAAAAAATAATTTTTTTAAAAAGATTATGTTAGAATAATCTTAACTTATATATATATATATATATATATATATATATATATATATATATATATATATATATATATATATATAAAGGGTTATCCAATTCGAGGTTGATAAAGTAAACTTAAAAAAAATACACAAAATATTCGGAATGTATTGTAATTTTTATTTCATTTTCCAGATTGATCCTTGCCATTTTTAGTTAAATAAGATATCATGCAAATGTTCTCCACGGGACTTCTTACAGGCCTTGATTCTTTTGAGGTAATTTTCAATGACTTTTCGGCACATTTCGGGCGGTATCTCGGCCATTACCTTACGAATATTAGTTTTCAATTCGTTAAGAGTTTGAGGATTGTTTGCGTAAACACGATCTTTCGCGTAGCCCCACAAAAAGAAATCCAAAGGCGTTAAATCACAGGATCTTGGAGGCCAATTGACATCAGCCAATCGCGAAATCAAACGTCCAGGAAATTTCTCTTGCAAAAGATCTCGATTTGCTCGTGTTACGTGACTGGTTGCTCCATCCTGCTGGAACCACATATCGTCAAGATCATAATCTTCGATTTACGTAAAAAAATAATCGGTTAACATGCGGCCATAGCGCTCAGAATTGACGGTAACGGTTCGTCCATGGTTGTTCTCAAAAAAATACGGCCCAATCACACCGCCAGACCACAATGCGCACCAAACAGTGACTTTTTCCGGGTGTAATGGCTTCTCTACAATCAATTGTGGATTTTCTGAGCCCCAAATTCTACAGTTTTGCTTATTAACGTATCCACCAAGCGAAAAATGAGGTTCATCACTGAAGAAAATTTTGTTCGAAAAATCAGCATCGACGGCCTGTTTTTCCAACACCCAATTTGCGTATGTTCTTCGTTGTCCATTGCTCCATATTCTTAAATGGCAGAATGTCAACTAAATAAATGACAGCGTACTTGACGTTTATCTTTGACAGATGTCGGTATACAGATTTCTACTTTATCAACCTCGAATTGGATAACCCTTTATATATATATATATATATATATATATATATATATATATATATATATATATATATATATATATATATATATATATATATATGTATATATATATATATATATATATATATATATATATATATATATATATATATATATATATATATATATATATATATATATATATATATATATATATATATATATATATATATATATATATATATATATATATATATATATATATATATATATATATATACATATATACATATATATATATATATATATATATATATATATATATCTGAAGTTCTTGATAGAATGATTCATATAGTGTTCAATCACGTAATGCTAATTAAGTTTTCGCATTGTTGCTTTCAGGTTAGGTGTGCGCTGTCTAGGTTCCTCAACAATTGAAGGGATAATTTAAAAATACGTTAAAGTTATATATATATATATATATATATATATATATATATATATATATATATATATATATATATATATATATATATATATATATATATATATATATATATATATATATATATATATATAACTTTAACGTATTTTTAAATTATCCCTTCAATTGTTGAGGAACCTAGACAGCGCACACCTAACCTGAAAGCAACAATGCGAAAACTTAATTAGCATTACGTGATTGAACACTATATGAATCATTCTATCAAGAACTTTCAGACCGAAATATTATTTTATTGTTTATGGATATAGTCGTTTGAAGTTTTAACTACACACTGAGAGAATTGAAAAAAAAAATCTATCCGGAATTATCTGAATATAGACGTTCGAATCTCATCTCACAGGTGATTCACGACCGCTTGGCATATTCCACCGGATTCGTTGAAGCTCTTGATAAGGTTCAAATGAGTATATTCAGATAATTCCATATAAAAGATTTCAGCAAATTTCTTAGTTTGTAGTCAAAACTTCAACAAATCCGGTGGTACATATATTCCAAGTACTCGTGAACCGCCGCCTGTAAGTCGAGATTCAAATGACTATATCCAGATAATTCCAGATACATTTTTTTCGGAATTTTGTCGGTATCTAGTCAAAACTTTAGCAATTCCGGTGATATAAGTCAAGTGCTCGTGAATCGTTTATGAGGCGACATTTACAAGAATTAATATCCGATAAACTTTTTCTCAAGCTGAATTTAGTTCCCATAGTTCCACTGAAAACATTTTTAGATTTTTTTTTTTTCAAAACTTGACCTAACTTGACCAAAACTTTTTACTTTGCTGTTTCAGTAGTAATAAAAGGGGGTGAAATTTGGTATAATATGCCAAAATTCGAAATTTTCGAAACTAAATTAATAGAATATTCTGTAACTTCTGAGCTACCCACTTTCCCATCGATCCTCCTATGTTTATTAGATTTGTCTTAATCCTAGCTAAGCCCATCGAAATTTGGAGAGTAAGAGGCTAAGGGAGAGGGGTAGGTTCTATTTCGTATATTCTGTTGTACTCTTCAGACTTCCCCAAATTTTGCATGGACTTATCTATGATTAGAACATCTCTAGTAAACATAGTGGGATCGATGGGAAAGTGGGTAACTCAGAAGTTACAGAACATTTTTTTAAATTTTGTTTCAAAAATTCCGAATTTTCTAATACAATATACCAAATTCCACCCCCTATTCCGTTCAGACTCGTACCACCTTTCTTGTGGGCTTAATTGGGATTATGACCAATAAAACGAACATAGTAGATATAGAATATACGTATATCAAGTAATGTATCTTTTGGCGTTAAATTATTTTCCAGCTAGAAGCAAAGACACTATCTGCATTATCATCTTTCGGCTGGGAACTTTTGGCCAACTATAATAGGGTGGATTTCTGACGTTAAAATTTCACATTATTTCCCAAAATAAATTATGCACAAATTTTACCGTTAGATTGATAAAATTGCACAATCAAATACTACTTAACAAAATAAGAAAACCGTGGGTTTTCCAAAATGAAATTTCTGCCGTGATTCACACAAAATTTTAAAGGAATTTTGGTTTTGTTTTAATTAAATTTCACAAAACTTTTGGGTTGCTCAATTCTAATCAGATCTCTTGAGTTAATTAAAAACGAAAATCAAATTTTGGTGGAAATGAGATTTAATTTTATATTAACAAAGGCCACCAATGGGTTCAAGAGAGCATAATAAAAAAGTTCTTTTAATAATTTCGTTTACCTTATTTTAGTCCAAACGATCATTTACAGTTACTACGCACTTAATTAAATTAAAATATACATAACTTTTACTTTACTATTATTTTAATAACACAGCACTTCACTCTAAACATAAACTAAACAACATTTTTTGTAAATCGTGTTTATTCATGATTCTCGATTGACGGCCACATTAAACTAACGACAAAATAAAGATGAAAAACAAAACGAATAAAAACAAAAGAAATTGGTAAAATCGAGAGAGAGAAAGAAAAAATGAAAATTATTTCTGCATTTCACTGATGCCACACAAGGTATCACAGAAACCTTATTTTTCTTCGTTTCTTTCCCTGTTTACCTATCATACGCGTTTTAATTGCGACTTAAACAAATTTTCAGTGCAACCACTAACACAAACATAAATGGAATAAAAAGTATTTCAAGGCCATTTTTGACTCATTTTAGTTTAAATTTTATTTTCGAGAGAGCAGAACAAAACAAAATAAAAGACACATTCATATACATTATCTATTTCGACTAGTTGGCCTTGAAAAAATAGTCCAAAAACCAAAAATCACGTGTGGCATCAGCCTTTAACCCATTCCACACGAGATGTTTGGCTTTTTGATTATTTTTTCAAGGCCAACAAGAAACGAAGAAAAATACGGTTTCTGTGATACTCCGTGTGGCATCAGTGTTAGACAATTTTTATATGGAATATACCACTAGCCTATGGTTGACTTGACTTATACTCGTGTTAGTAGACATTTTATTGAATTAATTTACGAGAGCATTTTTCTCTTAATATTATTGCTTTACAAAAGCAACTATAGAAGTAGTAATCAAAACAGTCATAAAATCCATTGAAACCGCTCATAGATTCTCCTAGACGACACCGAAAACGTGATCAAAAGTTTGTTTTAGAAAAACAGTTTTGATTTAAATTTTAGTAAGCGCACAAAATCACATAGCTCATTCTGTCCTCCGTTTCTCAAAATAATATGCAAGAGGATCAAATTAAGTTCACAACAAGTTTATTTTAAATATTCCTTGATATAAAGTGGTGTAGTTCAGTGAGTGGGCCATGTAGACTTATACAGTGCAACAACAAAAAATTGCGGCGGAGAAACAGGCTATGTCAGTGTTAATCGCGTTATTGAGATTAATCACACATGGGAATAGTGGTTGAGGTACCTTATGGTGTCAGCAGCACCTTATTGTGTCATCCTTGTGGATTTCCAACAGACTACCGACTTGGTATTACAATGACTTATATCCAGCTCTGAACTTTGTCAGATTTCTGAGAAATGATCTGAACTAAAGGATATATTTAAATTTAAGGTGGAAAAACCTTTCGTTGCAATTACAAGACCTATATAAGCTTATTCTTTCTTTTCCTAAAATTTTTCGGAAGACATATAGAACACCATATGTAATGCTCCTTTAAGAGGACCTTTAACAATGTCGATCACTCGAGCATCCATATACCTTGGCGTGGCGATACTTGTACTTAGGCTGGGAGATAGAACATAACTAAGGTTAATTAAGTTTTTTTTTTCGTCCACCTGATGAAAACTAAATTGGTTATTTTCCTTAGGCAGTACACAGGATAGGAACAAAGCACACAATTTATCGATAAAAAATTACAACACAAAAAAAAGATTTTTTTAGGAGAAACTGGAGAAAGCAAAGGCTACTAGACTCATTTTGATTTTAAAGTGAACCAAATAAATCACGAACTATTATTTATATGCTTTCGTTTTTTAATCACCCAGTAAAATCACAGGCCTGCTACAATCTTATTTGGAATTTTATGGATATTTTATTGATTTTTTTAATGTTTAAAATTTGCGCTTGGTTCGTACCCAGATTTCCTAATTTAATACTGTAAGTGGTATCGGCTTGACATTTACGGACAAAGCGAATTACCTTAGTTTTATTTTAGAAAAAAAAAACTAAACTGGTAATGTGATGTATCACAAAAAGTTTAAAATGCCAGTTAAGAGAAGATCATTTCTACACAGTACACCGGCTTTACAATTTAAATACCAGGCCCATTTTATTATACGAGATTATTATCAGTAGGGTACTCAGGAAGACACCTCGGATATCCTAAATATGCAAAGGGCCGGGAGCTTAGCTAAAAAAAATAACGCCACCTCCATGTGGGCCTGCATGAACACAGCACACATACAAGTTAGAGCGGTTGAGGCATAAAGTAATATCAAAAAGAGATATTTTCGTTTCTATGAATAGTCAGGCTCTGAATCAGTAAAATTTTTTTTTAAAGAATTAATTCGTTTTAAGACATCGGTGATATAACGTGCAAAATTGCTTCTCAATGTAAGGATATTCCTACCTTTAAACGGCCTCAAAAATTATGACACCGTTTATATTGGTGAGTAAATGATGGTTCATGTGGGACTATTAGGGCTGGTAACGTTTATTCTGGAGGATAAGAACTAACCTAATATATCGATAGACTAAATTTTATCAACATGCGCTATTTTGATGTAAATAAATTTATATCCAATTCTAAAAATTTGAATGCAACCTTTACATGTCCTGCTATTGTGTATGTAGTGCAGCCTATACACCATGAGTTCTTGTTAGTGTATACTTCCACAAACCCTGTGAAATTCTATCATAGTCTATTAATCGCTGCATGTTCCGTATTTAACATTCACAGAAATCGACAGAAACAGTTATTGAACAAACTGATTATATGTGAGGCACAAGGTCAAACATCGGGTGACGTAATCTGCGTGCGATTGCTGGTTTTAGAGATCAAAGTTTTTTGGAAGTATGGCCACTAAAGTTCAACGAATATAATCTGTAAATTTGTTTTCAAAATGTACATGCTCTACGTGAAGTCTTCTTTCTACGCAGATAACGTAAAATCTGTTAAACGATAGATAACATTACAAGAACCAACAAATTACAAGATACAGACAACCTAGTAACTTTGTGTGATCAAATCTGCTCAGTCTGAACTTCAATAAGTGTAAGATCATAACTAATCAAACTCATCAACTAATCCATATAGATCGATCTAACTGTTTGCCTTGCCCAACAATCAAGTTTCGTCAGAAGTTTACGATCGCCCGATTAGTTGCGGATATGGTGGACAGATCACAAATTCCATTATGATTTTTGGTTGTTCAAGAAAGCGCCACATGACTTCAAACAAGTTCATTATGTATTCCATTATGTAAATTTATATATACCTCCTGACCGGATATTCGCGAAATTAGAGAAAGATGTCTAAAAGTTATCTCAACCAACGTCTTAACTATTTTTTAAATTGAACTTGTTGAATATATAGAATTACATAAAGCCAAGCGATTTATAATCTCAAAAGTATCTTAAAAAATTTAGCTCGGTGGAGAAGTGGTCCATAAATCCATAATATTGAACCAAAAGGTTATTTTATCGGAGCCAAAACGTAACTGCGGCAGTAAATTTTCTTTACTCAGATTTGAAAGACAAGGTTGTTGGATGGTACTGCAACTCCAAAATGTTCACTGTTTTGACTTTATATGGTGTCACCTGCCTTCGGGTGAAATGTTTTCTAACACATCGGTGGAGTAGGATACCCATTTTATTACATTAAAATCATAAGTGTTGGTTTTACTGTTCTTTTCACCCGTTGTACTTCTGATAGGTAAGCTCCATCTATCATCAATTCATCTATGTATATATCGCTCTCGATGGCTTTTGCGGTAGCAGATGGTTTTTTGGCAACACATTTGATTGCTCATGTTGCAAAATATGCAGCTGAGGCCAAATTCCAGTCACAGTACACAATTTAAAATATTTGATAGGACGTAAAGGATCATCTCTCGCCATACAATTGTGGCTGTCGTCAATGGTACATTTTCTCAATGTCGGCCGAAAATATTATACGATGTTCTCTAATACGCCGGATTTTAGCACTATGGACAGCACAGTAAAATCAACTGCTATACACAATCATTCAGCGACACGTCAGAACTATAGTTGTCGTGGAGCCATCGAATTCAACTCGAAATTTCGGTATTGCACTATCTTACCTGAGAATTCCGTGGCAGAAATAACCATTCGTCGTTGATCGTCGCTTAATCATTGCTAATTTTAAACTGTCTTCGCTAAAATGACTCCTAAACATTTCTTACTCTGCAGATCGAATTATTACATGGCTGTGAATTGTTTCGAGTTCCTAAAAGTGCCTTAATGTTTCATCGATGTTGAACTAATGCCGACTGCTAGTTTATTTACACAGAACGGTACTTTCTTCTTTTTTGTCGGTGCGTTTAAAATTGTGCCGGCTACAATTCAACCAGTTAGTTCCTTGGTAGTTGGTAAAATAGATTGGGGTTTCTTTTATGTCACTAATAAACAATACGTCCACATTTGCACAAGTTGCAGTTGGTTCATCATTATTTTCCAAACGGCCTTTTGACGGGCATCGTAAATACACGGTGTTTGTCACTCACACAATCTGTTACTCCAAACTAATTCTCTTCGCTTGTTCACGTTCATTCCGTTAACCATCCTTTTAACACACGGGGCATTTGATGCCGTCTACCACTACATGACTTCTCATTACTAGTGGCTTATTATTTGAGTTAGCCTATGCTCTTGGTAGATGTTTTTAGAGAATCTAAAGCGTCACTCCTTATAATTCACAGCACAGATTTATTAAACATAGTCTCGAAACGTTTGATAAACAATATCGCCAATATAATAATCAAATCTGGTTATTAACACTGAGGAAAAATAAATTGTCTCGATTATCACGGGGAAATGTCTTGAGCCTCAGAACGTTTCCAAAGACATAAATAAACAAGTAAAATAAAGTGCAAATTCACAAAGGCCTCAATATTACGATACTTCCTAAAATCTTACCAGATGTTAAATTAGTTTCTATTTAATAAGCCATGCTGAGAATAATATTCTCCACTATTTTCCCAGTAATTGTATTCTGTTACAAAATCATAACCAGAACCATCGCATTTACATAAATAATTTGCAATTCAGTTTTATTTTTGATCGGCCTGAAAAAAATATTTTCCGAATATTAAATTAAGTTAAAATGTATACAGATAATGATTGTACAATATAACATACCGCCCACACCCAATATGGAAATACTTTCTCCATAAAACTCAATAAAATTAGTTCAATTTTAGCAGGAAATTTGGAATGAATGCATATGTATGCAAAAAAATTAGCATTATCGATTCTTGGAGCATCGGGATTTAATTCAAAACCATAAAAATTGTACGACTGTATCTCTGAGGAGTTATCAGTCTTAATTAAAGCTATTTGGTTTTACATAATATTTTTATGTCGTACACAAAACATAAAATATACCATTACAGAGCATAGCATGTTTCATATTCTTTTATGCCATGCCAAACAAATTGGCATTTTATCGTAATTGATTTTTAGCAAAAATTTATCAGATTCATACTCCCACGTATACCAGCAGCAGCATAACAGCAGCAGCAGCAGTAAGTAATATTTTTTATATTTTTCAATTAATAAAAAAAAACACTGAGACTGTAAACTTAAAGGCGTTTATCTAGGGATTATTATTTTATACATCTATAGCTATTTATGGATGGTGCTCAGTAGCTTATTAGCTACGAAATAAACTGGGTCATTATAGTATAAAACAAAATGATATCATTCCCAATCATATTTTGGCGACAACATAAAAACAATCCGAAAACAGAAGAAACATGTACGACAATAACAAAATTTTGTGCGATTCAAGAAGATGAATTTATTACCATTGAGTTCACCCCCCGTTTTACATCAAGCAACTTTGTGTGTGTTGTCTCTCACCCCGGCTGAAACGATTTCCAATGTTGGATTACAAAGTAACGTAACTTTTCGAAATGAAGAATTCGATTTTCTTATTTTTTAAATTATTTTTCGTCTTACAAGACAAATTTAATTTATTCATTGAATCGATTCGAATGTACATACATATCTATCGATATGTATACGAATTGTATAAGGATGCATCACACTGAGCTTATTATTAATGGCGAGTATTATACAAAGTAGATATTTTGATTTTGATCATTATTATATAAATTGAAATGAAAGGTTTTAATACCCCTTTATGACAAAAAGCCCAAAACAACTTTCTATGTTTTGCCCACCCACATTAATTTTCGAACTAACAACGGCAAACCACGACCGAAAAACGACAAAAATTTGATTAAATGTTAATACGCTTATTGAGTGTGATGTGGCTAGTTTTGGTGTAAACATTAGTCCCTGGAGCACAACGGGTCCCTCGATTAATGATGGTTGAATGAAAGTGTGTGTTGTGTCATTAAATGTAAACAATTTTGCCCTAACAGGATTCGTGTTGAAGTTGCTGTAATACTAAGTATTCGAAGATGCAACTGAGTTCCATACTATTCGTTTGAGAAAGGTCTTCGTTCCATCCAATTCTCATTTTCATCACACAACAACCACCATTTTTAATGAAATACAGTCGGTGCAACCATACAACGTCACCGTAACGTAAAAAAATCAACATAGTGCAACGTTCCACAATATGATCGTACATAACGCCAGATTCCTAATTAAAAGAAAAGAAAAGTCCGTTGCAACATTATGCAACATGCAACAGTTTGTAATTTGACGAAACATAGTGGAACATCAAATAATATCCATCAACAATATCAAGCAACATGGTGATAGACAACGGAATACGGATGCAACATCACATTGTACAATATGGTGCAACATAATGAAACATTGTGTCACATCATAACATGTTACAACATGTATCACTATCATGCACTGGCCCATCCAGAGGACTCATAAATGAATTATTCAGAAATCAGAAAATTTCATAATCGTTTCCTTGCATTCGAAAACCCCGTCCCTAAAATTTTTCCCTAATTCGTTCAGGCCAAATACAATTTTACAAGATGGCTCTAAGCAAACATGATACACTATAGTGAAACATCAAAATATATCCATCAAAAAGATGCAACGTTAAGCAGCATGGCACAAGATCAAGCAACATGATGCAGTACGACGCAAACGGATACAACATTTCACAAAATGGTGCAACATAACGCAACATCGTGCAACATCAAGCAACATGATGTAATATCACGTTGACGGGTGCAACATGCCGGCCGATCCGGTGGACCCTTACATGAGCTATCCAGAAATTAACACTCGTTGTAAACGTTTCCTGCATTCAAAAACCTGGCCCTATACCAAATTTCATCAGAATCGTTCAAAAATAAAATGTTAAAAGCCCGAGAACCACTACGAAGCCCAAGAACCACCACGAATAAGCACTTATCAACATCGATTTCGGGCGCTACTAAAGGACCTCCTAAACCGATTTTCCCAGAAGAAGAATTCATCGCAATCATTTTCTGACCTAGAAAACCCTATTACCTCAATTTTAATCAAAATCGATGAAACGAAAAAAAGTTGATAAACGGGCCGGGCTCAGTTTTCCCGAAATTAGAACCTGATATTTGAAATATCCCCTTAACAAATGTTTATCAAAATCGGGCAAATCGGAAAACCTAAATATTGGACTCTGGCTCTAACCGGTGGACCCGCTAAATGAACTTTCCTGAAATCCGGATCCACCGCAATCGGTTTTCGTTACTCAAAACACTATTCAAGCACTTTTTTCAATAGCCTGCAAGATGAAACAAAAATTAAAGACAGAGGCCCGGGTCTCACCAAATGACCAATTAAAACTTGAAGGCCCAGAAATTAGCACCCGTTGCAATCGATTGTCTGCATTTGAAAACCTTCCTTCAACAATTTTTATAAAAATCGTGTGAGCCAAAACAAATTAAAGAAAGAGACCAGGGATCCACCGTTCGAACCTCTGAAGGAAAGTTTCAGCAAATTGGGATGCAGTATGCAGAGGGAATTTTAATCTACAGATTACGAGCTGTGATGAAATGGAACACATGTATGACCGGAGTGAAAAACTCATGGGCCGACCCATCTTCCATGCCAGTATAAACTGGCATGGAGCTATGAAATGTGCAGATGATGATACCAATCGGGCCTACGTCCTGCATTGGCTGACAACGCCGTAAAAGTATGGACGGAAAAAACAAACCGCGAAAGAGTTGGAAGAGCCTTGGCCCTCGAACACGTTGCAGTGAAAAAAAATACTGATATGATGTGATATTTAAAATCACACGTGAAGAAGGTTGCGATAATGCCTATCATTATTCACAGAGGAAAACTACACCAACAACAAGCGGAAAGTTGCGGCTTTCTATTTCAACACTATTCTATTGTACAGTAGTATCTCGCAAGCAACCGCCTCTATTGTAATATTAGAAACTCACTTGGCACGGTAGTTACAATCATACATAACATACAAAAAAGATTGGCAACCCGTCAAGCCTATAAATAACCTGCATAATGCCATTGTTAAGGCTCACGTTGTAATAAAAAGGCATCTCTTCCAGAAGGCGCATTGATTTTGTTAAGTGAGTAAATTGTGTTCTCTGACCACTTTGGCACCAGTCAAGAGATACTCGCTGCCACTACGCAGAATAAGCAATGTAGATTTCAGAAAATGAAGTAATCAAAGGTGCTATTAACCACTAGAGAACAACAATGTCTTCAACCTTATTTCTCGTGAAAGAACATTCAAGCAAGCGTTGGCTGACCCCCGTCCTTATTTACATTTTAAAGGGAACTGATATTTGCAGTGATTAGATCAGTAGAATCAATTACTAAAGAAAGCCAAATGTCATCAAAACTGGTTTTAGCTGACTGATTTTTACTTTTTACGCTATTTGCCGTAGGCACTTGGCGAAACACACTTATACTTAATAAACACATTTTTATTAATCACTTGTTTTTGTTTCGCAGAATATTTTGAATATTTTTAAAAAAGTTTAAAAAATCACTCGATCGATTTCGACTTGTTAGGTCACCATAATCATCAGTAAAGTAGATACTCCTGATGATGACCTAACAAGTCGAAATCGATCGAGTGATTTTTTAAACTTTTTGAAAAATATTCAAAATATTCTGCGAAACAAAAACAAGTGATTAATAAAAATGTGTTTATTAAGTATGACTGATTTTTGGTTTAACCCAAATGAATGCCTCTTGTCCAGAAGTTCAAATAGTGGGTCAAAGAAATCTAAGTATATGAACTGATGGTGGGAGTTAGAATAAGCCCATTCGGAGCTGGTTAGTTGTTTTACCCAAAGAAAACGAAAGTAATTTTTTTTTAAGCCAAGAGGCAGCACTCAAAATGAGGAATCGTGGTACACCTGTTCGAAACCACAATGTGCTGTCCTAGTATTCAACATTTCCTACAGCTAGAGATGAAACTGAATTCATCCGGAGTTTAAAGAGCACTGACCAGGGCGTAATCCGGCAGAAGACATCGAGTGTATTTCAATGTTGGCTGTATCCCAGCGTTACATAAATAGAGGAGAAATCGAGAATTGTTTTCGGCGAATGTAGAGAAGATGTTCCGCAACGTTATAAGAGGTGAGTATACAGATGGTGTAAAAGGCCCAACTGCCAACATATACGGTCCCGACCAATTAAAATGTTTCATAAAGACGGGTTGAAGTTGCATAAATGGTCCAGTTGCCACCAGCATGGTTTGAAGGGAATTATAAAGGAGACGGTTTTTATTGGTGACAATACATTTCTGAAAGAACAACTAAATAAAACTTTCGCGGTATTGCTACCAAACTCAAAAAGCATCAGTTCCCGATCGAAATGTCAAGAACTTTTGTGGATGCGTCGAAACTATATAGTTAACGGTAAAATTATGGCCCATTCATTGTGGAGGCACAAGTTAAAATGGAATAACACACCAAAATAATTCGCGGAAAGTTTGGATCAGATCAAATTGGACCTGGATGATAACAAGATTATCACCAACAGCCAGCGCTAAAACCAAGGCCACATCCAATCAAAGAGAAGTTACAATTTGCGTAGCACAGTATTAATAAACAGGTTCGTTCATGTTAATAACGGAATTGAACACAAAGGCAAGTATGTGGTCGAATTCTATGATAATCGACATGATTTCTAAAGACTGCATTCATCTGAAACTCAAACGAACCCATCTGAACCCATCTATAGAAACGCGTTCGCAAGAAAGATAGTCCGGATGATGAAAGATAGTCCGGAAAATTCTCATTCGAAGTTACATGTATTGAAAAGAGCATTAAACCACATGATACGTCTCTTGTTACCCAAAATAAGGACAAAGTCAGCTAGAATTATATCTTCCACCTTGATCACAAAGCGTCTGGAATGACCACCGTGTTGCGATCTCTGTTACCTGATTTGATTTTGTTTTTTTCGTGCGTATTCGCCACAGTACGTATTGTCGAGTTTTCACGACTTACGGTTTTTTACGAGAATTCTGCACCGAAACTCTAACAAAATGAAACCTTTATGTGTGGAAAGGAAGCTTCCGAATCAACTGACGTGCGTCAGTTGATAGGATGTCGAGCACAACGGCAAGCAAATTGACCATCCGAGACATATAGCAGAGAACTTGAACATCGATTATGGTTTCGTTTAAGACAGTTTGGTTAATGCCGACTGAGTTCCAGCAAAACGAAAAGACACACTGCGTTGAAGTTACGAAAGACATGATTTTGACAAAGAAAAGAACGAATACTACCAAACAGCTGCCGAATTTAATTTCCTATTCATTCAAGTCAAGAACTCCGGATATAAGAATTTCAGATGTAGTTCTGGAAAATGGCCAATTATAATGCAACTAAACATTTTTCAACTGTCAATCAACGATTGAGATGATAATCAATCGCGACAAAATTGTATGTCATAAAATGATAATCCACATCTTATTTAGCCATTTCTCAACTGCTTCAACGTCTATGATGAAAATTTAATTTCAATATGAATCCCGAGTGTGGTCAAATCATTACCATTTAACGGATTTACAAACCGAATTTGAGAATACAGAATTTCCCAAAAACAGAACGTATTTTTTTGTTTTTTAGCAGTACGTGTGTTTATTATTAAGGCTCTGTGTTGCCATCTTTTGGAATATATACATATGTCAACATAATATGGTACTGAAGTTAGCAAAAAAATTCAACAGACAAAACTGCATTATCGACCTCCTTTATATACATTGGTACAAAAAGTCAACAGATTTTTTTTGTTGGTTTTAACCTTTTTATGTAGAAAAACTGTGTTATTGACGTATTTAAAATAGTCTTAGAAAGATTGCCTCAATTGTCTTTATGTTAGCATGTTTTCGGCCAAAATTCGAGTAAATTTCAATTGTTTACTATAAAAATGCATTCACATAAGCACAAGAAGTTTAATAATCAATTAGACGTAGAAAGTTGAAAAATTCTCCAGCCTTAGGGTTTCAAAGGTCCTCAAGATTATTGATAAGTTTTGGACTCCTATGACTATCTACCGAGGGAGTATGACCACCTGCTGATCGTAAAAATTCCCGCTATTCGAATACTCGTGCGGTTTCTGTTCTTTGCGTAAAATCAATCTTCAATTAAAAGTTTCATAATTGCTATTGGTGAAGGCAAATTTCTACTTGTCAATTATAGTTATTTTTCTACAACTACTTTAAATAAGTCAATAGTACAGTTTTTCTACAGATAAAGGTCAAAAACAACATAACATTTCTGCTGATTTTTTCTACCAATGCATGTATATAAAGGAGGTCGATAATGCAGTTTTTTATGTTAACTTCAGTAGCACCAACAGAACGCACCGTTTATTATTTGGTACTCCCATATCTACAGCGGGAGCATTCGAAGTTTTAGAACACCCCAGACCACACTAGCCACAAACATGTTTATGCTTCATCGTAAAGTCATATTGAGACTGACGATCAACTGGAAAAAATGTTTGCGATAATTTTTGAAAAGTTATGAATTTGTTTTGTCCGATTATGTAAAATTTGGCACGACAAATCTGTATTATCGACTATTTTATTTTCTGGTTACATTTCTCTGTTGGTTATCGTCGGGTGGATAAGGTGTACATCACCAAGTGATATCAACCTTAACCTCGTACCAAGTTCTTTAGACTATATATTTATAAAGTGCTTATGCTTAACATCATCGATGTTGTCAAGTATTTCTCCAATACTGATTGGGAATTGGATTTTAGAACGGCATTCCAAGATCAGGGGAATATGGAGATAATGCGAATGCAGTTGTAAACGGCGGTGATAATCATCATTGAATTATGATGTGTATACAGTTACGCATATGTAGATAAGCATACATCGTCTGATGCAATAAAAAAAATAATCTCGAACAGCGATAGATAAGTAAAGAAGTGCGAGCAATTTGGGACGCAGTGACAGTTCTAATTTAGGCAGTGCATGTCAAGAAGTAAAAATATGTTTCCGAACCTATATTCAATATAACACAAAAATTTGCTGTGCCGCAAAATTTACTGTGCAATCGCAAAAAAAACAAAAATTTTATGAAAAATGTAATTTAAAATTCAAATTTATGTGGTAAAATTGGCCTTGTTAAAGTTAGCCGAAAGTTGCCAGCCGAAAGATAATGCAGATAGTGTCTTGACTATTTTTAAACTCTCTTTATACTCTCGCTCCTATCGATTTTTAAATTCCTATAAACTGAAATAATTTCTTCTTCACCCGAATGGTGTAACCCGATCATAAATTCTCCTAAATTCGAATTCATGACTGATTTTTGTTGTATTCAAGACACTATCTGCATTATCTTACGGCTGGAAACTTTCGGCTAACTTTAACAGTATGTAAAATTGATGGAGTAACCTGGGTTTTGGTTAGCAAATTGCTTGTTTGCTAGCCGAACGAGTATCTACCGCATTATCGATTATTTGACGGGTGCTGTTGTAACGCATCTTCTTTATCGCAAAATTTTTGGTTGGTAAGGTTATATGTTTACTTAAAATTTGTATTATCGACATTTTGATGTGAATACCTCTTTAAATTTGCTTTCATATAGGGGGGCAGTACAAAAAACTGATGATAACAAAATAGTGCGAGACAGTTTGGTGCTGCAGCTATGTATCTATCATCTACATCCAAAATTTAATTACATCACTAGATAGCTAAAGGATCAAAGAATTTGTTACGTTGAGTGGGGACTCTAACGCATCGATTGCAGTGGAAAGAGAAGCACCGCCATTTTAATTTTTGCCGTTTGTGTTGAGCCGATTATGATGGGATTGTGTATTTTGGATGAAAATGGGATTCTTAATACTGTTAAAGTTAGCCTAAAGGTTCCAGCCAAAAGATAATGCATATGGTGTCTTGAATACAGTTAAAATCAGTCATGAACTTGAATCTAATAAAATTTAAGATTGGAATTTAAAAGGAGTTTATAGGAATTTAAAAATCGATAGAAGCGAGAGTATAAAGAGAGTTTAAAAATAGTCAAGACACTATCTGCATTATCTTTCAGCTGGAAACTATCGGCTAACTTTAACAACGTGGATTCTTAAATGATTTTAGGACGAAATTCTGGAATAAAGCCACCTCGAAGGGAACTCGATCAATTCTTAACCGATTATGAGGGGATTTGGTATGTTTGATGGAAGTGTGATTCTTAAATGATTATTGGGACAAGTTCTGGAATATGGCCATATGGGGCGGAAACCGGTAATTTCTTAACCGATCATGAAAGGATTGTATATGTTTTATGGAAATGGGATTCTTATATGATTTTTGGAAGAAATTCTCGAATATGGCCATCTGGAGCGAAATTTTTTCAATTCTTAACCGATTGTGATGGGATTAGGTATGTCAGATTGAAATGGAATATTTAAATGATTTTTGGAGGAAGTTCTGGAGATGAGGTCGGAAATAAAATTCTTAAATGATTTTTGGAAGATGTTCTGGAATATGGCCATCTGAGGCGGAACTTGGTAACTTCTTAACCGATTATGATGAAATTGTGTATGTTTGATGAAAATGGGATTCTTAAATAATTTTTGGAAGAAGTTCTGGAAAAAGATCATCTGGGCCGGAGCTTGGTAATTTCTCAACCGATTGTGATGTGATTCTTAAAAGATTATTGGAAGAAATTCTGAAATATGGCCATCTGGGGCGGAATCCGGTAATTTCTGGAAGTTCTGGATATGAGGTCGGAAATGAGATTCTTACATGATTTTTGGAAGATGTTCTGGAATATGACCATCTGAGGCGAAACTTGGTAACTTCTTAACCGTTTATGATGAAATTGTGTATGTTTGATGAAAATAGGATTCTTAAATGATTTTTGGAAGAATTGATTTTTGGAGGAAAAAGGCCATCTGGGGTGGAGCTTGGTAATTTCTCAACCGATTGTGATGTGATTCTCAATAAATTATTGGAAGAAGTTCTGGAATATGGCCATCTGGGCCGGAACCCGGTAATTTCGTAACCGATCATGATAGGATTGTATATCTTGGATGGAAATGGGATTCTTATATGATTTTTGGAAGAAGTTCTCGAATATGGCCATCTGGGGCGGAATTCGTTCAATTCTTAACCGATTGTAACGGCATTAGGTATGTCGGATTGAAGTGGGATATTTAAACGATTTTTGAAAGAAGTTCTAGAAGGAATATGGCCATCTGAACCGGAACTCGATAATGTCTTAACCGATTATGATGTTTTGGGTATGTTGGTTTGAAATGGGATTTTAAATGGAGGAAGTTCTGGAATATGACCTGCTGGGGCGGAACTCGGAAGTTTGCTAACCGATTATGATGGGATTAGATATGTTGGTCGGAAATGAGATTCTTAAATGATTTTCAGAAGGAGTTTTGGAATATAACCACAAAAAGTGAACTTTCAAGGCCACTTCCTTCTCGAAATGTTGCACGTATTCACGTCATATGTCCGTACACGTGGTACAGACACCCACTTCGGTTACAGTCAGTTGCTGAACCCAAAATGTTATGACCCTGCCAAAGTTAGCCGACAGTTTCAAGTCAAAAGTAAAAAAAAATCGAAAATACAGGTAACACCTTTATTATTTCAGCCGAAAATATCAAGGCAATATGTTTCACCCGAAATGTCTCAGTAAACAATTGTCAATCGATATTTTTCGGCCGGAAATAATTTGTTTTTATCTCAATTACAAAAATAATTTGTTTATTTCCAAGATAAATCTTTAAAGTGCGTTTGGTAAAAATTTCAGATCATATTTCATTTGGAAAGGCAGCAGGAAAAATGCGTTTGTACATTTCAAGTGGCATGCCGGAAACTAAAGGGTGATGGTAGATGATGGCAGCTCGTGGCGGCCATGTTGTTTTGGTGGCGTCTGTCTAATTTGGTGTTTTTTTTCAGTCGCTGCTGCCAAATCATCATGACAAGTTACCCGATTGAGCAGCACGTCCAAATGATAAAACTTTATTATCAATGTGAGTGTTCATTTTGGCAGATACGATGGTCCTTCAAAGTCGACTCTTCAACGTTTGGTGTCCAAATTCGAGACAACCGGTTCGGTAAACAATCAACCCACACTCGTCCGAGAAAGTGTACAGGGGCCTTATTTGCGGATCCGTTTAGAATGATAATTCGATTCGAACATGATTTGGTATTTGTGTATTCAAACGAAAATAGAAATGTACACTGTAAAGTAATCAGAGAAATTTTAATTTATGGTTACATCTGTACGAAAAATAGACGCCTTGGTCATGTAACATAATTGTGACATTTGACGACCAAAACAAAAATTTTATTTTTTTGCAAACATAACACATATTAATTTCAAATAAAAAATATTAAAAAAATTATTTTGGAGTGTTTTACTGCGTTAAAAGTTTTAATTATCTCAGCCCTGTTTTTTAGTTTTGTATTGTAATTTCCGTATAGTGTTTGTTTCAAATTGTCAATAATAATTCTTAAATATTTTTTTTTTAGATAAACTTTTTTCATTTAATAAAAATTATACTAAAATAATAAAAAAAATTGTTTGAAACCTACCAAAATAATTTTTACACCAATAAAATAACGCATTGATTTCTTATTGAGAATCGTAATTATTCTTTGGATTCGTCAATAAAATTATCAAGAAGAAAAATTCCTTCATGAACGAATAATTATTGTTAGAAAACGGATTGTGCGATAAGGGCACTTTTCGTTCGTTCGAAAGAACTAGCCCTTTCGCAGATTTCAACTTACCAATTTTTCGCCGGGACTTGAGCCTACAGAACGATGCTAACCGATTTCTTTTTGCCTAAATTGAACGATATGGAGGTAGGTGACATATGCTTCCAGTAAGACGGCCAAACAGCTCAACGATTTGAGGCTAGGGTTATCTAATGCAGAGATGATGTGGATTGACCACCAAGATCGTGCAATTTGACCTCGCTAGACTTCTTCTTGAGGAGTTTCCTCAAGTCGCAGGTCTATGCCAATAAGCCGCAATCAAACGATGCCCCCTAACATAACCAATACCATCGCTCAAATTCGGCCGGGTCTATGCGGCAGGGTCTTTGAAAATTGAACCACTCGGTTCCGTGCTGCCGTGAGAAGCCGCGGAGGACATTGAACGATGTCATATTCCATAAATAATGGCAAACATGGCCTTTCAAATAAAAATATCTTTCAAAAAATTCCTTAATATTTCGCACACAGCTTGTTTTTTTTTCATTTCAACATCAAAAACAAATTGAAAACCCCTTTAGTTCAAAAAAGAATCTTAGTGACACTTAGCACTGGAAAATATTTTAGGTGTTTTTTCATGTGAAACTAGGAAACTCGTTTGAACGTATCATACATACACAATTAAAAAAATTCTAAAAGCTAAACCCTTAAAGTATCAAAGCTGGAAAGTAAACGAGTCCACAAGAATTTGTGCGTAAATCTGATAAAATATCCACCAATCTGATAAGTTATTTCCAAGCCTCTCTCTCGCTAAGCCAATAACAACACAATGCTTATGATTGCTCTTTATTTGAGTTTTAAATTAAAGTAATGAAAATAAGAAAATTCCAAGTTTCAATCTAATTAATTTGACCTTCCAATAAATTTATCTAGCGCCTCTCTAAACGACCTTAGTGGCCAACGAAATTACTTTATGACATGATTCAGCAGATATCTAATAAGAATCAATTTATAAATTCCTCAACAAACCTCCACACAGTCACGGCAAAATTAAGCACCAAATGAAGAAAAAATTAACTTTGCTCGAACAATTTTCTTCCAATCGATTGATTGATTTTAAGTATTATATATACACTTGAGGGTATACATTTCATAATTAATAAACCATTAATTAAATTAAGTAATTCCAATATAGTGTACGAAGAAAGTAAAAAGAATGTACAACAACAAAATCTTATATAATTAATAATAATCGGTGTTATGTAGCATCGCGTGATTTTACGCGCGTACCTATTTTATGTCAGTTGGTTTTTTGCTCTACTCTATACAGCATTGAGGTTTGGCGAGGGAAGCCCTCGTTGTATATATAAATCGATCGATTTTTATTTTTTTGTTAACATACCACAAATATTGGTTCTGTCTTATAGTACTCCCACAGTACAGTGTTAATTATTTATAAAAAAAAATATTATTATTAAGATGAAATTTGTAATCATTAGCGTGGTGTTTGTAGGCGTGTGTGCCCAAGTGTACGGCTATGGGGCAACGAGTAGTCAAAACCAAAAACTGAGTGTACATGGTGGTGGAGGCGATCATAAACATGAAGAATATCATGGGGATTATTATGCACATCCAAAATACAGTTACGAATATGGCGTTAAAGATCCAAAGACTGGTGACGAGAAGGAGCAATGGGAGGTGCGTGATGGCGATAAAGTGACCGGTGGATACAAATTTAAGGAAGCTGATGGCACATATCGTGTGGTCGAGTATACAGCTGATAAACATAGTGGTTTTAATGCTGTTGTGCAACGAGTTGGAAAAGCTGAACACCCGCACGTGTATAAATCGTATGAACACGACAGTGGATACGAAAAAATTTATTGATTTTAAGTTTAGTTGTTAAGCTTAGTAAAAAATATTGTGAATTGATTTCGTTTGTCATTTAATAAAATGTGTTGAGCATTGAACTGCTTCCTAAATTTTATTTCCTATTTCAGCGTACATCATTCATTTTTTGCTTGATATTTTAGAGAAATTGTCATTGAATCTCGCGCAAAATCAAATTGTTGATTTAAGTTTATTGTATATTTAAGTGCATAGCATGAGTTAAAAGCAATCGTTATATTTAAACGCGCCTATTCTGAATATAGTCCGTTGTACCTAAAAAAAGGTATTTCTTTCCGGTGGTATTAAAATTACCAGCTAAATATTGTTACTTTCCTCACGAGGCCACTACGGAAATCAACATAATAATGTTTGCTTATGTGAACAAAGGTGGGTCGATAATGCAGTTCCACTTGAACCTGTTCAATGTAGAGATTTTAGATGCTTAAAACTATGGTATATTCAAATAATTTTAAGGTTCCAGAAATAAGGTTTTGAACTTAATGGTTAGCTGAATCTCTCAGTAAAAAAATGTTCAGCGTTGCTTAATTTTTGGTTGTCCAGTGCCATACATTTTTAAATTATGAAGCTCTACACTATTAACTTAATAAGCCATGCTATGCTTATTGACAATGTAGGAATGGCCATATCATATTGCATCGGTATGTACATCGAGAGCTGGTCACTTCATTCAAGGTGGTCTCAAAATGGTGGTGATCGAAATCAATCCAATAACATTATCAATTCGGCCGATATCATCGACAATTTCGAAATTAACCGTAAGGAATTGATCAAAAATTCGAGCCAACAGTAAGAGTTCGTTGGAGGAAATTCGTTCGAGTGACAATGTGGTCTGAACATGAACCTTAGTGTTGTAAGAAGTTGCAAGTTTGGAATCCAAAACAAGTCAAGAATTTGGTCAGCAATGAAATTTCAATGGAACATTGTGGTATGCAATTTTCTATGACAATATAGAAAAATTAACATAGAGCCTCTGAAATTTTAAGCTGGCCAATTACCTTGATTGGCAATGATGGTTATCGTGAATTAAACCAGCCAAAAGTCACGATCGTGAACATCAGCATGAGCGCCTATCGTAATATTTGGGTGTCAGTGCGAAGTAAATTGGACGTTAATGTGAAATTTTTTAATGTTCACTCAGAATTGCCACTACTTGTGAGTGTGACTGCAGCCGACGGAGCAAATCACTTGGGGGTGAAGTAGTTCGATATATCTGGTCTTCAATTTCAGTGCATTAAAGCGGAGCAAGAGTATTTGCTTTCTATTTCGTTCGATTTGCGAACATCAAAGCCTATGATCTGCGTAAAAAATACTAGAGTATTTTCGAGCCTGGTTTTGCCCAATCTAATCAGTTCAAAGCCCACTTAATCTTGAAGTAGGCTTCAAATTGGTTAGATTGGTACATACCAGATTCGGAAATGCCCTAGTATTTGTCACGCAGATCATATACACTTTGGTTCCCAATCTCATGAACTAGAGAACAAATAGACTGTCTCCGCTTCTCACAATACACTGAATTTGAAAACCGAATATATTGAACCAGTTCACTCCCAAAACATTTGCTACACCTGACTAAAATGTTTCAAGAGACGTTCGTTACCGTTGATTGACAGATTCATTTGGCATTCTTCAAGCAATCCAAGTCAGCCGATGGGCCACACCAACCGTTGTTGTTCGCTGACAAAAAACCACTTAGAATCTGCGAAGATTTTAAGGTTATGGTAAAACCTCAACTCTGCTTAACCAGGATGGAAACGATTTCCGATGATTAACCTCAGCGATGCAAATTACTGAATCGAAAGATCTTGTGGTAGTTTCGACTCCATTCGGAGTTTTAAAGTAACAACGATTGCTGTTTGATATGGCTGGCATGTCAGAAATATGTCAGCGATTAACTTTTATGACATCATATCCGAGGCAAATGAGCCAAAATATGAACGCGATTTTACATTTTTTTGTGCCACGAAAATTTACTTCATGCGTAAATTTAAACAATATTTGGTTATTAGTAAAACCGAGCGACGTCATTTTCGATGACAAGCGATGTTTTCAACGCGTAGTATTTTATGGCGAACAACAGAGCGAAAATATTTTTTGTGGGGTAAAGATGTAGGTAAGTATTTCATCCAACAAATATTTAAACGATTTTTTTAAACGCTAAAGGTTTTTCAAAAAATATTGAGCGATTGAATCCATGAAGTGGATAGAATATAATTGAACTCCAATCATTTTATACTTGACAGATAAAATACAAGTTCAGTGCACGGTGGCGTTGCGTTTTTCTTGGTATGATTTCACTAGGCGAAGCGAAAATAAAAAAGCGAAAACCAACGAACGCTGGCGGAGTCGATGGTAAGGCTTCTGGTCACAATGAGATCACATCGCTCAAATTATGAGCATCACAGCGTATTATGGCAGTCACATAGAGCAACCATGTCAAATAACAGGGGGGCTATTTTGAAATAATCCGATATGGGATTTTTCCGATATCGAAAAATCCGATCCGCCGTGAATTTCCCTATTATGAAATTGTTTGGTTGAATATGTCAAATATAAGCCTGAATTTAGCAATAATGCTCCAGTTGTTCTTTTAGTCCTAATAAATTCAAAATAAATAATTAATTTATAATTATCATTTAACCCTTTGCACTCGTATGTCACACTGGAAGTGAAAATACTTATTTACTCTAAAACTTGTATATCAGTCTGTAAACCGAAAAAAAGTACCATACTGTAAAAGATTACAAAAATTAAAACATTTGGAATAAATATATTACCACTGTAAATTATTTTAATTTATTTAGCTAAAAATAATACAAGTACCCAACAACCTTGAAAATAAATCGAGTGCAAAGGCAAAACCCGCATGTAGATCCGATATTGTTTTTTTCATAATAGCCCCCAGATTTCGCATAGTTTTGTAGATTCATTCGATTTGACAACAATAACACTCGAACAGAACGATTTTTTATTAATAACGCAGCAGCTATATTAGTGATATTTGGTGGATGCTAAATGCAAATTTGGCATCGAAATATATCGCATCCGACTGTGTAAACCGTAGACAAGCAGCTTTTTACTTATCGGGGTAGAACGCGGTTGATCCAATACATCAAAGCCTGCGAAATATGGAATTAGAATATTTTGGGTTTGTGATTCGAAAACAACACTATCATAGGCCATATATACAGCAAAAGGGCCAGATAGACCAGAAAAAATCAAGAGCCAAGAGTTGTTTGAGAGATTTGTACCAATAATTTAAAGGTTCCGGAAGAAATGTAACGAAGGACAACTTTTTTCCGCTTTCCCTCTAGCACGTTTGTTGTTGTCGTGGAAATTAACAATGGTTGTAACCTTGAAACAAAATAAAACTAGCATCGCAGACAGTTTAAAGAAACCCGCGAGCATGCTCGGGTTCAGTGGTGATGGGAAAATGGGCATTTACCAACAAATGCTCTGCCCCAGAAAACTCGTATTGCCACATTATTATCAGCAATGGACATAAATAATAACACGGACATAATGAGACCAAAGGCATCAAAGATAATATGAATAAAATGATAACACATTATGTAACCAAGCGAAACACGCCTCGGTTGCCACAGCCATTTTTTGTAATAATGTCGATTTCACTGCTCCGGTAACTACAAAACCAACCCACAGCCGCCACACGTTCCTACAGGGTCTAGGTAAACAATTAGCGATGCCTTCTGTTTGAGGATCGTGCATCTCAATCGTCATCCCAATCTGGGCTACAATGGTAGGCCGGCTGGTAATTGCTGTCGCTCAAGCGGCTTCATTAACAGCTCAAAATGCACGCTCCCATATGGGAAGCTGCTTTGTTTGTAGATCGTTGTCATCCTTTAAACACAAAACACGAAAAAGTTGTTCGATTTGCAAGGGACCAACTTGCAAGGAACATACAGAAACAGTTACTAATGGAGCCTTTATGGCTGCGTTTGTTCGGTCATTTTTTCGACCAATCATCTCTTGTGGAAAAATCCAGACGAACAAAATCGTCCTTTTTGAGCAATATGATTGGTTGAAAAAATTGTCAGAACGAACGAACGAATACCAACCATAAAGGCGCCTTACATGTAATAAATGTCCATAAACTTCAAATTTGAAGTAATAAATATTTTTAAAATTTGTTCTACTTTGGCTACTTTATGGCATTTTTCCCGTTTTATAAAATTATTTAACTGTACAATAATGTACCTCTGACGCCCGTTTAAAGAGTATTTTTTTTTATTTTTATCGTTTTTTCTTCTTATTTTGCTCCTTCAGAATCCCCAAATAAGTCAAATTCTAATAAAGGATATACCAATGAAGGCTAAACATACGTTTCAGATTTATAGCTAAATTCCGAGTTGCTTCGACGCCATAATTGCAATAGATTGTATGAATCAATTTATTTGAAGGCAAACAACAAAATCACGCTCAACGGATTTTTTTTCAAAAATACGTCGGAAGAGTTGGTCAAGCTAACTTTTTCGAAAAAAAAATCGATTTCGAAAACAGGTCGGAACTGCAGATTGAAAGAAAAGCCAAGAGCGGCAGTACTAAGGCAAAAAGAACTTGTTTTCGTTGTGGCTGGAGTGGTCATGGGATTCAAGAACAATTGGGCTCGAGAGCTAGTAACATTATGTGTCACCTACGTGAATGGTTCTAGAACTTTGTGGACACATTCACACATAACAGTGAAAAAAACGGACCCGAGGCTAATTGCTAACAAAACATTCCTTTTTGCAGCTAAATTTCCTTTTCTTTATCATTTTTTTGAGGTCTGCGAAGATAAGTAGTAGTCGCTGGGAGCCAGATCCAGAAAATACGGTGGATGGGGAAAGAATTCGAACTTCAATTCGTGCAATTTTTGTGGCCACGTTAAACTCAGCAACCCATTTTTCGACGGTTGCTTCCGACGGGGCAGAGGCCACAATACTTATCAATCCATTACTTCGCTTGAACGGTATTGTTCCCAATCAAAAAACAGTGGTCAATCAATACATGAAATTCATTTTTTTCTATTGTTTTAAAAATAACAAAAGTAGTCTTAGAATCGTTTGAAGGTTGGCACTTCCTAAAAACCACATGATATTTTCATTAGACGCGCCATCTATGTATCAGCCGCGGGCCATTTTAACCAACAGATTATATTGAAGAACATGTGTCTGGACATCAATGGCAATTCGATGATGATGCCTTAGTACAATTTGACATGGTAAAGAACTGTTTCGTCACTCAAGCATACAAACCGATTACAGCATGCCGGAGATTATATCTATTTAAGGAGTACAAGGCTGCGGTAAATCAAGATGGATTTAAAACTCACACGTAATGGGGAAGAATCTTGTTCTCAATACTATGGTATCAATGGTATAAAAAATGGATGGGTAAACATGTTGTGGCCAACACCCGTCATTATTTTACCACGAATGTATACATAGATCTTGCATACGGATGTACTACGAAATCCCGGTTTTCAGAATCCTGGTTTTCAAAATTCCGGTTTGCTTTTCTTCTAGTTTTAATTGCACAAAATAATTAATAAAGTTTTTTAATTGCAAGTGTTGGTACTTGCAACATTTTGTAATTGCAGCATTTTGTAGTTGCAAAATTAATAAATAAGCCATATTTTGTTAACGCAACATTTTGAAATGCAATAGTTGTATAGAGGCTGGTCTCCACTTGCATATTTTTCTCGTGACAAAAAATAAATGGCTTCGGCTCATGACATTATTAGTATAGTATACTTACTACTACACTCTTCAAAACTAGGCATATTTTCTCTGTTTTAATTACGTAGAAAAAAATGGTTTGATTTGTCTTTTTAGATAGTGTGCTGTGCTGTGATTCTAACAAACAAAAACATCCACGATTTTTTAATTAAAAATGTCAAAATAATATAATGTGCGCTCAAAATTGAGCATAAAAACACAAATTATGCTCAATTGGCACAACATAATGACAAAAATATTGAATATTTTGATCTTTTTGTCTCTTGACAAAATTTCAATGTGCATGCTTAAAACCAGTTTTGCGTGTGTATTTTGGAAAATGTACTAAAAATGTCACAAGAAAAAAAAATGTACTAGATTTTTTTTCCGTCACGAGAAAAATATGCAAGTGGAGACCGGCCATGACGGCTTCGATTGCCCTCACGGGCAGTTAGCCCTCCATCCAAATTCCCTATTGGCCATTTTCTAGAACTTTATCGCAAACTCATTTTTGAATTTTGTCAAAAAATCATTTAATAGTCCCATTTTCCAACACGTCAAATTTTAAAAATTCCAACCCGCATTTCCTAAAAATCGTGATTTTTTTAATACAAAACCGGGATTTTGAAAACCGAGATTTAGAAAAAACCGCGATTTGACTACCGGAATTTTGAAAATCGATATTTTTAGTTACACACCTTGAATACACTTTACTTGATTTCTAAAGCAAAAAATTAAAGTTACTGGACTTTTCGTAACACCGTCTTGTGTAATCAAAAATCTTTATTCCTGCTTAAATTTCAGAAAACCATCAATTAATTTAATTAGTTGTCGTAAATGTTAAACGTTTCAATTACATCAATAATTTAAAACGCTCCCATGGAAGCTGTGACTTACGGTACACAGATTTCCGCTAAATTTCGCAAGGATCTCCAATGAATAAAGAAAGATTAAGTATAAAAGTTGGAAAGTTGGGTTCCAATAGGCAATATGCCTGGACTGTAGAGATGCCGAATTTTGGTGAAATAAACTTATTTTATAAAAACTCGGTATGTTCGATGGCTCCCTGAATTAAAAAAGGCTGACTTAAAAATGGCCCTTTTTCGGACTTAAAACCAGCGTTTTTATTTAATTTTAAAATTGACTTAAAATCTGTAATGAAAATGAAATAAAAAAAGCTGACTTTTTTATGCATATCGTAAGTCATTTTGAAATTGATTTAAGAAGTATGTTTATAAATGCCTTAAAATGTATATTTTTGAGTCATTTAGAAAATGAAATAAAATGTGAAAATGTTTAAGATCGAAATAAAACATAAAAATATATAACAGTAAAAGCCCGATTATCCGGCATCCAATTAACCGGAACACTAAGCTAACTGGAATTTTAAGTTTTAGAATTTGTTTGCTTTTTTCTCTTTCTTTTCTCTTTCATATGCATTTTGAAAATTTCAATTGTTTTTTGCACATTTTCATTAATGAAAGCATTAGTGGAAAATTTTGAATGGCTTTAATTTTCACATTACAGTCGACGCCCGAGTATCCGGTATCCAATTAACCGGAACAATGAGTTAACGTGAATTTTTATTTTAATGATTTTTTTTGCCTTTTCTCTTTCTTTTCTCTTTCATATGCATTTTACTATTTTTTTTGAAATTTACAATTGTTTCTTGCACATTTTCATTGAAAATTTGGAATGGCGTTAATTTTCATATTACAGTAAAAACCCAATTCTCCGGCAAAGAAAGAGGAAAAAGCAATAAAAAAATCCTAAAAATTAAAATTGCCGGATAATCGGGCGTTTACTGTAATATGAAAATTAAAGGCATTCCAAAATTTCAACTAATTCTTTCATTAATGAAAATGTCCAAGGAATAATTGCAAATTTCAAAACAAATTAAAAAATGCATATGAAATGAAAGAACGAGAATAAGCAGAAAAAAAATCCTAAAAATCAAAATTCCGGTTAACTGAGTGTTCCGGTTAATTGGATGCCGGATAATCGGGCTTTTAGTGTAATATGTAAATTAAAGCCATTCCAAATTTTCAACTAATGCATTCATTAACGAAAATGTGCAAATTTCAAAATGAATTAAAAATGCATATTTTAATTCAGAATTACACAAATAATAATTCACAATTGAAATTTATGAAAATGCATTTCTTCGTTTTTTAGCTTTCTCTACAATACAACAACCGAAAAACAAGAAACCGTTTTCTTAAAAACGTGAAATTACGTATGCATTGTGTATTAAAAACAATGGAAATTTTATGTTTATAATGTGAAATAAAATATGCCATTTTAAGTCATTTTGAAAATGAATTAAAAAATATGTTTGTAAAATGACATAAAATATGCCTTTCTTGTGTCATTTTGAAATTAAATTTGTTTTTGTAAAACACCTTTGTTAAGTCAGAAAATTTGTTAAAAGTATGACTTAAAAAAGGTCAAATTTTTTCATACAAAACACTATTTTTATGTCCCACCTTTTTAATTTCAACTTTTTTTAATTCAGGGAGCCATGTTGGATAATATTGAAAAAAAAAAAATAATCTGAACCAATTTCAAATTTTGAAATTTCAAGTTTTAAATTTTATTTACATTTATTTCCAAAATAAAAAATCTCTTATGGAAGCTACCACTTCCAACATCCGATTTCGACCAAAATTCTCTTGGATCTCTCAATTTATGGAAAAGTTTAAGAACAAAGGTGTAGTAACAACAATGATATCTCCTGTGGCACTATTTTGGCTTTCCCTGAAAATAGGGAATTGGGAAAAATATCTTCATAGCACTTTTATCTAAATTGTATTTTTCTGGCCCGCATAAATAAGTTTGGTGTAAATATTTTCCAAAAAAGTTAAATGGGAAAATATTTTTCCCTATAAAAAATTTGTGGAACAAAAGTTTCCCAACACTTTGTTTTAATAATTGCACTAAGCTTATTCCGTCAGTAAGCCAGAAAAATACAATTTCGATAAAAATGCTATGAACATATATTTCCCAATTCCCTATTCCCAGGGAAAGCCAGAATAGTGCCACTAGTATGCTTTTCTATTGATGTACTAAACAAGAATGAGGTTTAATAAAATAGACTTTAAACACATTTAGTGGTATTGGGTGTACTTTATGGGGGATTTTCTAGGACAGACACCTGCCACGAACCTCGAATTAGAAATGGAAAAGGTTTGCTAAAAAAATCGCACAAATCGTTCACGGAATATCATCAATACAGACGAACATAACATTTTTTTATTTCCTTTTGTGGGATCAAACTCGAGATAACATCTCGAGAATGACTTATGCGATTTGACTTTCTTCACCATTCTTCTTTACTTCGCTGTCTTAGAGTTATTATTTTTCCCTTATACTCGTGTGAATTATATCGTTTGTAAGGCTTTGCAAAGGTAAGAAAAGATATTGAAAAAACCACATTGTTAACTGAAATACCATATAGTCGCGAAATTATCACTTAGAAGTAGATACATTCTATCTCATTTTTATAAGGTCCATGTATATCGTTCGTCATCCGCTGAACTAAACAACAACTTTGTTATACAGGGGAAGGAGTACATCCACTCACCTATGGAGATACTGTTGATCTAAAACCACTAGACATTTTATTTTAAACGTGGTCAATTCGACGTGATCGAATACCTCTTAAAACTACAGACTTTATGCCAGTTCTTTGGACAGCTTTATTGAACTTTCTTATAGTTAAGGTTCGTTTGAATTTTGGTAAGTGAATTAGCGCTGCAAGTTTTAAATAGTTTGAAAATTTGGTATAATCTTCAAAGATAAATTGGCATTTAAATATGATTAGCTTTCCATTTCCACATAAAAATCAGTTAAAATTGTATCAAGCTACGTTAAAGAGAACACAAACTCACTCGAAAACTAATTGAATCAAGTGCTATAACTTAGCAGAATACTGCATTCAACTTTATACAAATTTGGTAACAAACTTCACGATACAATAAGTCGATTAACCGTATATTCCGAAATCTGGGGTAATGCAAATTGAATTATAAAACAAATCAACCCGCATGTGGTACAAATTTATAAAATGCAACAGAGAATACAACAAAATATTCTAATTAGAAGGAAAATTCAATCTGAAAGTTAAAAAACTGTCTATACTGCAAAAAAGGTAATGGGTTCCGTCTCGATACAAAAACAAAAATGGAAAAAAAAAATTAAATTCTAATTCCGTCCCATCAATTATCTTGCATCATATCCGCCTAGCCCGAAAAAAGAATTAAATTAAAAATCGTTTAAATCACCCTGCAAAGAAACAACTACAACAATAGACGTTTTTGGTTTTCGACTCGTCAAAATGAGATTAGTATACCCTATTGACGCGCGCCTCAATGTAATTTACGTTCTTGTTCTCCTTTTGAATTTTAATCCTGCCTCCCTCTCCCCATCATCAGCCCTACAATTTATGTATAATAATATAGAAAGCGACGAGAAAATTTTTTTTATAGAAAAAAATAAGAAGAAAAAACAAAAAAGTAACTTTTCATAATCTAAAATCCTCAACACGGTACACCCCGGGTATTCACGTTTCATTCGCATCCAATCAAAATTTGTTGAACTTTTTTTTTCATGTGCGATAATCTAATTGAATCTATTGGGTACATGTGTCTGTGTACTGTTACTGTATGTATAGACTAAAAAGTTTCCCCTGTACCGTTTCATCTAAATCAATACCGAATACATTTAAGGACGTGTACGTAGTATTCAGCTTGTTGTTGCCTGCTAAAAAGTTCATAAAATGTTGATATATTGTAGAACCATCACCCATCACTCATTGAATTGTATTTTCGAGTAACTTTTATATATGCACACAGCAAAGTATTATAAAGAAGGAGAATCTTCGATAATACTTCAAGTTATTAACCAACTTTTGTATACTCGTAGATAGACGTACATATATGATTATGTGTGTGTACCTTGTACACATAATCCACTGGTATAAAATCGGCTATAAACAGAGTTATTCCAATCAATATTTAATCACATACGATATATATCCCTGTTCCGATGAAAATGAAAATTATGATAAAATTAAGAAAAATGATAATAATACTTTAATTATTCTGCAAAGCCTTGCTGAAGCTGGTTTTATGGTATGTGTGTGTGTGTATGTCGGATTTTTTAATCCGATAAAAACTTCAAGAACTTTATTTGCTCTCGCATTTCTTACCGGTATCCAAAAATATTCGAAAATTTTGTTTAACTGAGTTTCCGAAGAGGATTTATTTATCTAGGTTTTTCTGGTGATGGAGTGGGTATATGGGGTTGGCCCATTGTGATTATTTTGTAAAATTAACGGAACTGCACCCAAACTCGTTTATTCGTAAATTTAGTTAAAGAAAACGTCCGTAAACCGGAGCATAGAAAATACTGTTATATTTTTAAATACTGACCTCCAGAAATTACAGTTTACAAAAAATGGCAACTCGCCGAAAATGCATTTCAAAGCAAACGTCAATTTATCGTTAGTTCAATAAAACGACGACGATAGACCTTGAAACACTTGAGCAATATATGTATAGTTGATCAAGTGAGAAGCATGATGTACCCATAAATGAATCCCTGCTACTTTTAAAGTTCGACCCTCAGTTTTATTTGTCTCTCCCCTTGGCCCTGTTAAACCGGTGTCCCTCAGCACCTTTCGCGTTCGATGACACTTAAATTGATGCCGTTGCATAATTTTTGTGTGTTCAGGTTACGCATTCTAAAACCGGCACACTAACTTTTAATTTGAGTCTATGAGACGGTACCCCAGACAGCTTTTCCAATTCGGCAACAACCATTTTTTTTCATGAATGTTTCGTTCTAATTCTTAGACATGACAAAATTGGTCGGTGAAAAAACCCATTCCCTGTTCGTCTGCCTCCATTCGATTTTCACCTATATTGATTAGATTCTCTGCGTATGCCTTGGAGTGAAAGTCACTAAAGAGCTGAACTCGTATGTTTGTAGTGAGGTACAGCTGTTCAACTTGGATCCATAAACGTGATGCATTTAGACATGCGTTAATTTCATCCGCGCTCATCCCAGCTAGTGATGAGCTTCCACTTTTACTTATGCTGCACGTAAGGGCTGCTTCGCCCACCAGGTTGAAAGGTAATTTAAATTTCGAGTGTGCTGTCCACCTAGCAATGTTTCTGCAATACCCGACAAAGAAACAGTGATTGTCACATTTTGGTCTCTATGGATTCTTGCGAGAAGTATAAATTGAACAAAAATGTTTTGCCTGTACTAGCACTCCCCATCCCTCTCCAATGCGGTAAAAAATAGAAGGCCACTTGCACCATTCTCAACACAAACTAATATTTCTTGGTATAGGCTTCTCATTGCTTAGATATACTAGCCGCGAAACAGTTTCAGTCACGTGCACACCCAAAACAGTCGTATCATAGTTCAGCTCCCTAGTCCAATCGATCGAAAGCTTATTACTACGCTGTGGTGTAGGCAGGGCTAATTTGAACAGGTTCCTTCTGGGTATGGTATTCATTTTGTCCTCAACCAGCATCAGTGTTTCATTGAAGCAAAAATCGTCGCTAACTTGATCCGGCCCTTGAAACCTTTGCGATAAATGTTCTGATAAAGTACTTATCCCATAGCTGAATTGAGTGAGACAAACCGCAAGTTCATCTCAATATGGTAAATAGCTCCCTTATTTAACCCGACGTGTGACTGTACAGTGCTTCCTCCATCGTCGCATCGTGGTGATAGTCGGTTTGCAATAACCCAATTTTCTCGCAGGTTTCTCGGAATTTTGCAAGTTTCTGTTGTCAAATGTTTTCAAATCCAAAAAGCTAATAGGTCCCTGAATTATATTTACCAGCTTTCTTAAACAATAGCACTCAAAATAACGATCGTTAAACGGAGTGTACTATGAAATCCCGGTTTTCAAAATCCCGGTTTCAAAATCTGGGTTTCAAAATCCCGGTTTTCAAAACCCCGGTTTTCAAAAATCCAGGCTTTCGTTTCTTCTAGTTCTAAACTCTACATTTTGAAAAAAAAATATATTTTTTATTAATTTGAGGCTAACGGCTTCAATCTCCGAGGGGCTTTAGATTTGAACTTCGGGGATGTAGGAGCCGAGATCAGCAAACATGTCGCACTGTGTGCCTCACGTAGGAGCGGATTATATAGAATCTATTAATGACACCAAGAAAAATAATTGCACCATTTCGTTATGCAAGATTTGGTAATTGCAAGAATTTGTACTTGCAACATTTTGTAATTGCAGCATTTTGAAATGAAATATTTTACCACGATCCCAGAAAAACTATTTCACTAAAAATTCATTATTTCATTATATAAAATAATCAAACTAATTATTTCGGAAAGTAAAATTTTGATACCGGGATTTCCTAAAAATCAAAATACATATTGACCAGAAACTGATGTAAGAGTAACCTACGAGCAAAAAATTAACATTGTCTCGGCGCACCGATGTTCATTATAGTACTTGCAAGATTGTTTACACCCCTCCCTCACTAAAGTCGCTATTTCGTTAGTAGCCGGGGCGTTAAAGCGTCTTTCATTTTGCCCACGTGGTACATGGTCTATAGGTGACATGGCTTTTGTTTGGCATTCTATCCCGAGCCGAATTGTTGTTATCGTGCAGAACTCACTGTATTTTTTATACTGAGTGTCTTTATATACCTTGTACGTATTCTGAACGCCTGTTGATTTCGCCTTCCTCATTATTCTATAGAACACACCTGCAAAATTAGTGGTTGCATATTGTCCGCGGGAAAAGGAGCCAGTTCCTGGTAAACTTATACCTGAATAGTAAAAGTTGTACAAAATTGTGGTCTAAAAAGAATTATGTCCGCACCGAAAGACGTAATGGAAAACAGGTTTTATACTGTCTGACCCCATTCAAAACACGCCGGGATTTGGCCGTGTCGTAAAAAAATGTTCTCTTAGGGGTTCAACTGACTCCTTCTCTTAGAGATTCAACTGACTAACAAACTTGTATGTATCTCTTGATTTAATGCTATAACTTTCGTAGCTCGAATTTTGTTAGATATCTATGAAAAATTAGACTTGCACTTTGAATCGGGTTGCCAATAGAAGAGTATTCATAAGAGTCGACCAATATATCTTAATAAATAGTTTGGGTATTGATGAAAACTTTGAGATATGAATTTTCTTAGAACCAAACTTTCCAAGAAATGTCGTTTGTCACAAGAAAACCGTGTTAGATATGCAAGCTCAGTAAGAATTTCTTTTTTTTGGACACATACCGAGTATATATACATATATATGGGTTTACCAAAGTATCATAATGACAAGTTTGGCGATCGGTGAAAATTTTAAGGTGATAGTGAGTTATTTGTGAGATAAATGTTTAAAAAATTAGTTGCATTGAAATATTTGTTGAGTCATGAATTCGCCTAAATGTATGTTTTTAAAACACGTTTTATAAATTTTGGGCTTGTTAGGCCCTTTTCCAATTACCGCCTTATTTGTGGACACCAACTTATTCAAATAAGTCACCTCATATAAGGAGACTTATTTGAATAAGTATGTCTACACAGAAATGTATCCAAAAATGTGTCTTGACTAAATGTAATACAGGCAGGTTTTTTTCAAATCTAGTAGCAACGACCAATATGTCAAGAACATTTTTTCTCCCATATAATAGAAATTGCGTTTTGTTTTTTTGTGATTACGTCACAAATAAGTCGGTACAATGAATTGGAACAAATTGCCTGACTTATTCAAGATGGCGTCAAATAAGCCAATAAGTCTGAAATAAGTCGGTAATTGGAAAAGAGAATTAGTGTAGGATTAATTTAGTGTAGTATAGACATCAATCGGGTATTCAATATTGAGGTATTTTACTTCCTATGTAATAAATTAAATGGGTTCCAATAGATCTTATTATTATTACACTATCATATTCCAGGGCCATTTTCAAACGAAAAAGCAAATCAAAAATAACAATAAAGTTGGCGACATAAGAATTTCTCGTCGTTATATTTTATGTACGAAAAAAATAAATTTATTCAACAGAACTTCCGGAGCCGTAAAAAAATATCGTACACAACTCGAAAGTAAACGTGGAACTTGGTCTTAAGCCTCCGTCGGTAATTTCTTCACTAGAAAAATAACTCTCCTATTTTACTCCAATCAGCGTGATCACTGATGGTTTTCTGACATAAAAAATCGATATATTTTTGACATATTTTACCCCGCTAACTTCGCTTCAGTAAAATATACGATTTTTTTTATTGCACGAGTGAACGCGTTTATTTTTAGCTTGTCATATAAATTTGACAGTTTAGTTTTTTAAACGTTAATTTCCTTTACTAGAGAATTGGAGTGATATATTTCCTAAAGTGTTGTTTAAATTTTAATAAAATATTAACGAAAATGTTTATGATGGAATCAAGTTTAGCCGGCTATTAAAAATTGAGCTTTTTCAAAACAAAACTCAGATGTCAAAAAAACCCCGAAAAAATCCAAAACAAAGTGGAGCTAAAAATATACCGATTTATAGGGTGCGCTCGGTTTGTAGCTCAAAAAAACCCGGATATTTTTTATCCTCTTGTACACGAGTGAACACTAGGAATGATGCATAATTTACTATTTAGTGCGACACGTCAAACTTCTTTGAGGAGTCTTGTTACAAGATTGTTTTGTATTAAAAACTGGGTTGTTCAGAGGCGCTTCTCGCCCGTTTATCTTAAACTTTTAGCAAAGTGTAGTTAAATATTTATTAAAATTACGGATGCTTTGCATCCGCGTATACTAATTAAACAACCAAATTCTGAGCTTTTGGCAGTTACGCCATCATCAGGGTTTGTTGTGTTTTTTTATTGATTTAAAAATACATTAATTGAATGTTAAAAAACTCCATTTCCAAATCAACTACTGTGCGTTCTCGAGTGAGTTAGTCAGTGACATAGACGTTTATAATATTTCCAATTTTTTTCAGTTTAAGTAGTTCTTGAAAAAAATTGAATTAAAAATAAAATAAACAGAATGACGTTTAAAGATAATAAGATAATAATCAAAAAAATTTAAGTAACCCGCGACACTTTGCTACGATTTTTTTTGGTCACCCTGTGCGTTCTCGAGTGAATGATGAAATGGAATGGTATATTTGAGATTCAATCACATTTTTGGTAAAAAAAAGTTGAATGTTCGCCACACCATACACAACATTTCATTTTTAAATTTCTTAGATGCCTCATTGTTTAATTTTAATAGTTGCCAGAAAATCGAATTACATTTACCAAATTACTAATATTCTAGCAATAAATTGCAGAAGATGTTTCTTGATTTCAAATCAAAATTCGTGATCGTGATTCAGTGTTGAGTTCTTGCGTTCCTTCCTTCGTTCTGAAATTTTTTAAACCAATTTCATTGTTTATAAATGACGTTTTTTTTCTTTTGAATTTTTTTCAGCAACTTTGATTGATTTAAAAACAATTTCAGAAGGAAGGAAGGAACGAACCAACGAACGCGTTACTGAAACTGACTTTAAAGTTTTATTTGCAAAATTTAAATTGAATCGGAAACCAAAGAAGTTATTGTATGTGGATGGGTCGGATCAAGGTGTTGTGCGAACCGTGCCGATCATTAGCCAGGCGAAGGACGCAACTAAAAACAATTGCCCAATCCTGAACGGACCTCTGCACGGGCGGACCATCATTTCACCGTTACTCGTGGGAATCAAATATGGAATTCAAAATTAAAAATAACAAAGAAGTGGCCAGCACTTCCAAAATGAGGGTGGAAACGGGGGGTCTAGGAATCTAGCCGTCGGTGTTGCTAAGACTGGTTCCAAGGCTTGCAAGCCAGGAACTAGCAGTAGTGGTAAAAATGAGAATTTTGTTGCTCCTTCAGTTCGGAGATACAGGGCTAGCCGTTCGGCCTTTCGTGTCTTGGACAGACTGGCTAGAGTCCCGGAGGAGCAATAGACGAAGGAACGTTTGCAATCGGTTAAGTGTGGGAAGAACCGCATAGCGTGTGAACAAAGAAAAAAAGAGGAGCTTGGGTCTAAAATACAGAGGTCTAGCGAAGAGAGCATGGTGGTTTGAATGCCGAGAGCAAGCAGGCCAAGCTGCAAGTAGGACAACAGTCGCAAAATCGGGCTTGAGCTCTTTAGCGACGTTGTGAATGAGGGGAAGGTGGTGCTAGCCGTCGTGGAGGAGATGGGACTACGAAGATGGGAGCATCACCGGAGAAAAATGGAGGTTGGTGTTTAAGTCACTTAGCCTGACTTAGCCCCTTTTTTATTAATTAGTCCGTATGACTAACAGTTGGTTGGGGCGATCAATAGATTAATTTTATTGCCTATTTTTTGTCCCTCCTTCTTTTATTTATTTTTTTCCCTCCATGCATTTTTTTCCCTCCTTTAATCTATTTTCTTTTTCTACTATATATAACACAATTTTTACTTTTACAAATCAGTAGATACTCTTGATGATGTCCTAACAAGTCGAAATCGATCGAGTGATTTTTTAAACTTTTTGAACAAATTTTTTAATTTAAAAATTCAAAAATCTAATTTTTTCGAAATAAAAAACAAGTGTTTAATAAAGGGTGTTTATTAAGTGTAAGTGTGTTTCGCCAAGTGCATACGGCAAATAGTGTAAAAAGCACTTACCCTAGTTTTCCTTATAGTCCTTGGACAATATCCGGGACCACCGCCAATTTGTAGAGGCGCGGGATTGTATCAGCGGCGGCTGAAGCTGACCGCGTGGTTAGACCAGCTATCGGCCTTCTTATATATGAAGGCGATTTTCCAGGATTGTAATCCGGATCTTCCGACAGGGAACTGGAAGATTGTGAAGCAAGAGGAGCCTAAAGGTAGTTTCAGACCATCAATCATGGTGATCAACAAGGAATCTCAGGCTCCCAAGTCAAAAACAAAACGGGTTATAAACTTCGGCTTCGCTTCTACTACTCTCAAGATGTTCAGAATGGACGAAGCCGGAGTAAGAATGAGTACTGCGCAGCCCGAAACGGGGGAGGAAGAGGTCTAGTCTGGAAGAGGAGGCACGATGAGTGGTATATCTCCAGAGGAGACAAAGCTAGTGGCGAACCCTAATGAGTAGTTAACTAGCGTCCTGTGCGACCGACTAATTGTTGGCAGGGGAAAGGAGGACACATCGGACTCTGAATGAGGAGATGTAGACCTCTTTAAGTTTTGGGACTGTGAGGGGAGTGAGACGGAGGATACCGTCGACTCCGTCTGGTCCAATTAATTGACGTAGCACGGCTGTCGTAATAATGTAAGTGAATTCTATTAACAATGATCAGGTTTGTGCAGATAAACTTACATCATATAAAGGCTGCTTCGGCGGCGCTACTTCTCAGACTATTTAAGTCAGGGGAGGAAATAGTTTTGATGCAAGAACTAGGATAAAAAATAACCAGATCTGTTGTCTGCCAGCGAAGGAGTACACCCTATTTTACGCTTGTGGGACGGAAAAGATCAGATCATGTACACTGGTGGGTAATAATATAAATGCTTATCTACTTTCACAGTATTGCAATGGGGACATAGCCGCGGTCTGCATAGAAACGGAGAAGAGGAGATTCTGGCTTGCAGCCGGATACTTGGACCGAGAGAGGTCAGTGCCGCCAGATATACTGCATCCCATCTAGAGCTCAAGGACTCTCCGACACGGATATGGAACTGGACTCAATGGTGGATACTTTTACTAGGGCTTGCAATTTCTCTATGAGGGAATCTTGCCCATTAACAAAGCTGAGGGGAAAGCGAAAACCTGTTTGGTGTACCTAGGGCTTGCTTTCAATAGAGCGAACAAATCTAGTGAAATTCAAGACTGGTACTTCTATAAGGAATGCCTCAGAGTCTACAAAAGAGAAACCAGGAAGGCGCAAAAGAAGTCGTGGAGGCGCTTTTGTGATAGAATACAAGGGGTCTCGGAAACCTCGATCAAGAAAGATTCTCTCCACTAGTTCAGTTGTTCCAGGCTATCTTATAAAACCAGATGGCGAATGGTCGGTGTCTAGTTTAGAGACTCTTGATCTTTTGATGAAAACTCATTTCCTGGAAATGAGGAAGTGTCAACTGCGGGCCTTTGGATGACTGAGGGTCTAGGAACGATTGCGGGGTCCAACTGTTACGTACAGAGAATCTTCTGAATAAACGGAAGATAAAATAGGCTATTAAAGGGTTTAAGCCCTTTAAGTCAGCTGGCTTAGATGGGATTGTACCAGCAGAAATTTAGGAGAACTCGGAGTTATTGCTTCCCTGGTTATGGAAGTTATCTTCAAAGGGTGCACATCTCGATGAAATGGAGGGAGGCTATAGCGATCCTCATCCCGAAAGCGGGGAGAAGCACAGGACTTAAGATTAATATCTCTGTCATCCTTTCTGCTGAAAATAATGGAAAGGCTCCTGAACGTCTATATTCGGTCGAGAAATGTACCCGAGAAACTGGGCACAATCTCAGCATGCATACGTACCATAAGGGTAAATCCGTGGATACGGCATTACAGACTTTGGTTCGAGGAATTGAGAAGTCACTGGATTTTCAAGAATTCTCGTTGGTAGCATTTTTCGATATCGAGAGCGCTTTCAACAACGTGAATGTGGAGGTAATTAGGGAAGGATTGCTGCCACTTGGGATCAAAGATCCAGTAACCAGGTTGATTAATCACCTGCTAGGAAGCAGAGGGGTCATAGCGAGGATGGGGGATGTTTCCGCCGTTCGGGGAACACCCAGCGAAGTGTCCTCTTTCTTCTTCTTTGGAATATAGTAACCAATGGACTACTACTGGAACTGGAGGGGGAAGGAATAGGTGTGGTTGCTTATGCCGATGACGTAGCGATAGCTATCTCGGGTAAGGACCTGGGTAAAATCAGCGATGTGATGCACAATGCGCTATCAATCACTGCGGGTTATGCCAGTAGATGTGGATTGGGGATTAACCCATCTAAAACAGAGCTGGTCCTTTTCACTAAGAAATATAAAATTCCGGCAATGGTTCCACCAAGCCTCAAATGGTACTCTGGTAGGGACTCTTCTGGAGAGTAAACAAGGATGGCGTTGGATTGTCACACATCTCTTAGCGAGATGAGTGAACATTTTAATATCTAGTTGGTCTGGGTTCCGGGCCATTCTGACGTTGGAGGAAATTGCAGGGCAGACGAGTTAGCAAGGTACGGTACGATTCTCCAAATGGAACCAGGGAGAGAATGTGTAGGAAGACCTATGTCTGTGCTGGTGGATCGCCATAGTTCAACTGGCAGGGTAGCGAAATAAGTATGGCCTGAGCTGAAATTGAATCGCTCCAAGATCTTAATCACGCTGAGGAAGCGTGATTTAGGTAGAATTGTAAGGATAATTACCGGGCACTGCCTTTTCGGAGATCATGCGAGAAGGCTGGGTCTGCGCTAGCTGGCAGAAGACATGATCTCTTGGGCAAATACACTGTGGACTGCCTCTGTGGCCTTGAAAGCTGTAATGTGCGAGATCTTTTACGCTATACTAATAGTACTAAATGGGTTGAAGGTAGTTAATCATATCGGATCCTGTGGTATCACAATGGGCCATAATTGGCCTAAGTGTGCGATAGCAACCACTGAAACTTAACCAATTGTGTGTAATGTACATCTTTGTTGTACTAAACGAAAAATCGAAATTTTTTAATTCGATATGACTTGTACTGCTGTAATTTTGTGTTTGTACTAGCGAACGGAACTATACTAGCCTTAATCGAAAGCAAAACAAACCATTGTATAAATCCAGAAAAAAACTAACAGCCTTAAAAAAAGAAGGACTTAGTGAACCAACCGCTTTAGATCATTGTGCACTACTCAAAACTCTGCAGGAACTGATACAATTTAAACCAAAACCATAAAAGACAGCTAAAACCGCAATGTTTTACCAGACGGAACGTTTCAGCGTATGCACAGTGGACACAATATAATTAAAAATTTGTGCAACATATTTTAGTTTAGCAGAAATCATACCAATGATAGCCAGGAACACGATAATGTCAAGCAAAACCAATAAATACCAGCAAAAAACTTATCAATTTAATGTAAGTTACTTGGACTATGGTACAAACGTAAAATGAGCCCGATCAGTTCTGGTACATTGTGCACCATTTAAAATTTTCACCGTGAAACCATGAAAACCAACAGTGTTGTGCCATTCTCGTTTGCACAATATATTTTAATGATTCTGCAGCATATAATTTTTCAGCCGAATTTATAATAACGCCGGCCTGTAGTACCACTACCATGTCAGCTAGTTCTGTGAGTAGTTTTGACAGCTTTGTCTTGTTCCTGCCGAACACTTTTATAATAATGAGTTTTGGTTGCCGTCCGGCCAGGTATACACATCGTAGAGCAAATTATCTGTTTTAATTGAATTTTTGTTGTTGTTGTTTTTAATTAATATTTCTTAGTTTTGTTTATTTTTTATACCTATAATGGCTTGTAACACGTGCAAAAGTTGTAGACAGAGCTGCCGAAAGTTTGGATTTAAAGGAGATTGAAACAGAAGTTGCCGAAAATCGCAAATTGATCAATGCTTTGATAAATAAATTGGGTGACAATAACGCGACTAAACCACCTTTCGCAAAAGTTGTAGAGTCCAGCTCCAACTCCTTTAACTGTGAATCGCCGAGGTCAGCGCAAGTTGTCGTGGGAACAGGTGCACTCGTCAATTCAATTAAAACCGTATCTATACCTGATAATAAATATTTATATATCAGTCGTATTGATCCATCCGTATCATCTAACCAGATTGTTAACTACATCTGTGAAAAACTGCAAAATTGCTCACCGGAGGAAGTCAATTGTAAACTGTTGCTGTCCAAAGACCGTATACTGGACAGTTCACTCACGTTTGTTTCCTTTAAAATTTGATTAAAGGAGGCCCACTTCGACCTGCTCAATAACTCCAATGCTTGGCCTCCTGGGGTAATAATCTGGCCAGTCACAAATTATCCTCGCATAGGATAATTTGTGAATGGCCGGATTACTACCGGACAGGAACCATGTTTCAACATCTAAAGTAACTTGCCCGTTACTAAACACACCATTGTTTATATATTCTTAAATATCTACTACCATAACTCAAATACTCCGAGCTAAATCAAAATTTCTGTATTTGTCAATTCTGGAGGAAGATTTTGATGTCATTTGCATTGTTGAAACGTGCAATCCAATTCAAAACGGAGGAGTATTTTCCATCATCTTATGCAGTTTTCCGGAGGGATAGGCAGAGGGACACCTATGAAAAGGGTGGCGGTATTGTAGTTGCAGTCTCCAACAAATATTCACCCACTCAGATAACATTGACCAATCGCAATGCCGAAATTGTTGCTTTACGTATTCAGTTCAATTCATATTCGCTGATCATCTGTGTCACATATATATATATATACCATGTCATTCGAGTATGTTAGTTTATCAAAGTTTTGTGGAAACTGTGAAATCAAATATTGCTCCACTTCTTCAGCCGGAGGATCGTCTATTTATTTTTGGAGATTTTAACATTCCTGATATTGTGGGAGTATGTCGATCAGAATTTGACTCCTATTAACATGAACGATAAGATGAATAATTTCATCTCGGAAATATTTTCGTTGGGGTTAAAGCAATGTAAAAATGTTAAGAATAATAGTGGCAATGTTTTAGATCTGGCTTTTGTACCATTTGATCATGAGGTGACCGTATCGACGTGTGAGGATTTGGCTGGATCTCTAGTATTTTTCACTCTCCGTTGAATATTTCAGTTATGTTTGAAAAATGTGAGTTAATCGAACAAAATGTTAATTCATGGATTTATAACTTTAAAATGGGCGATTACCATTCTTTAAATGCATTTCTGGATATGTATGATTGGTCGTGTTTTTATGGTTGTAATACTATCGACGGTATGTTAAGTGAATTTTATCGAATGATTAATTTAGGTATTGAGAAATTTATCCCTAGACAGAAGACTTTCCGCGTTATGAAGGAACCGTAGTATAATAGTGAGTTCATAAATCTAAAAAATAGAAAGGACAGGGCTCACAAGAAATATAAATTGCATCCTAATGTTGTTAATTACAACTCGTTTGATGTATTGCGTAAGAAGTATATATATCTAAACCGATTTCTTTACAGCAGTTATATTCTGCAAATTAATCATTAATTTAATCAAAGCGAAATCATTTTTGGCATTTTGTTAATTACAAAAGTAAATCTAATGGTTACCCGTCCACGATGTATTTAAACGACCGTTCCAGTGATAATGTACAGGATACTTGTAATTTATTTGATAGTGTATATAGTTCGAAATCAAATCTTGGTAATTTGAATAATGTTGTAAGTAAAACCAAATTTTCAATGTTTTGTCTGGAAGTGGATACTATTTTATCTGAATTGTCTAATCTTGATATTAACCAAAGTGCCGGTTTTGATTCTATTCCACCTATTCTTTTAAAATTAATTGCTGTTTTGTTTAATAGAAGTCTCACTGAAGGTTGCTTTCCTATGGTATGGAAACGCTCACTTATTAAGCCGATTTTCAAATCTGGATCTCGAAGTGATGTGGCGAACTATAGAGGTATTTGTATTATTTCAGTTTTACCAAAGCTTTTTGAGAAACTAGTTAAAGATCAATTATTCTTTCATGTTAAGACATTCATTTCTTCCAAACAACATGGATTTTTCCCAGGTAGGTCAACTATTTCTAACTTAGTTTTGTTCACTAATTGTATTTCAAGTGCTCTTTTAAATGGTAATAATTATGTGCAGATTGTGTACACTGATTTTTGTAAGAACGATCATGAATTGCTATTACGGAAACTCAATTCACTAGATTGTAACTACTTGCCAGTTGATTGGATTAGATCTTATCTGGAATCCAGAACTCAAATTGTGAAAATTGGCGGTTTCACTTCAAGGGTGATTGATGTTTCTTCGGGAGTCCCTCAAGGCAGCCATTTGGGTCCCATGCTCTTCATTCTTTTCGTAAACGATGTGGTCAACTGTCTAAGTTATTCCGACATTCTCATTTTATGCGGACGTTATAAAAATTTTCAAAACTATTTCATGTGTCAATGATGCAATTGATTTTCAGTCCGACCTGAAAAATTTTAATGCATAGTGTATATGTACGTCGCATAATTTGATTCTAAACATCTCCAAATGCAAAACAATGAATTTCACCCGCGTATACTGTTATCCAGGATTTTCATGATCCTTACGTGATTAAAACGGTTTATGTCTCTTTTGTTCGTTCATTGTTGGAATATGGTGTTGTCATATGAAATCCGTTTTATAATAACTATTCAGATCGCATAGAGAGGGTTCAGAAGCGATTTTTAATGTACGCACTACGAAGGTTGCCTAGAGATGCGAATGTCCCTGCTTTCATACTCTCAGCGTATCGAGGCAGATGTAAATTAATAAATATGGAGCCGCTGTTCATTCGTAGAATTGAAATTAGCGCAATGTTTATTCGAGATTTATTAGTGTCTAAAATCGATTGTTCGAAATATTTTGTTTGCTTGATATATATACTCCATTACGTGTGCTTCGCGATAAAGATTTCCAACTTAAATTGCCGTAGGCAAAACTACGGTAAATGTGAGCCGGTTTATCATTCATCTGCTTCCTTTAATAAAGTACGGTCGGCTTTTGACTTTAATCTGTCTAGAAGTGCATTTAAGGAATTAATGTCGAAACTTCTTTTGAATTGTTGGTAACATGTAAACTTTTAATTACATATATATTTTTTTTTAATACTGTTATGTAAATAATAATGACAACCAGAACAACCAGACATGTAAAGTTGGTAATAATAAATAAATAAATAATAATTTTCGGCTGACCTTGGAAGAGTTCGGTCCTTAGTTTTATTGAGCCGGTTAAAAATTTATATGATGCACAATTATCTAAAATATATTGTTTTCATTGCGTATGCACTTAGGTATAAATGGGTCTAGATATCAAAACTATTATTTTGTTTCGCATTCTACCAGTTGTGTATAATGAGTTACAACGGATCGTGTCCATAGTATAATTCAAAACTTCCGCACAAATGGTTTGGGCTGGAGGGTACTATTTTCTGCATATATTGTAGTAGAAAGCTTCTATAATGTACAACAATACTTACTAAATACATCGTGCTCATTGTGCAAGAGGCAAATGAAGCGATTTGGTGAAGCTGTGGTTTAAGATGACTTTTATGGTTCTGACATTACAATGTTTCCGACATAAATTTCTATCTGATAAAGATCTGATATATACCCGTAAACTTTGTAACGTGGTCCAGAATAAACTTTACATTGTTATATTTTGAAGCCGTTTCAATCTACACTTCATGTAGTAATTAAGTCTTAAGTGCCGTTACTGGCTAAATGTGGCTTCGGGGTGTTTATAAATCAACATTGTCCAGCTGTTTTCGCGGATTAACCCAACCCAACTAATATTTTCAAACTCGACAATTAAATTAAAGCGCCCAACATTTAGATAATGATAGCAGCAGAATAAAATTCTAAATTACATCTTCTATATAAAATATTCCGAATTATTAACAATAAAACAACAGCTCCTAAAAGATGTTCAATATAAAACGACATATAATTTTTAAGCTGTTGTCAGCCATGGCTGTTTAGTAATAATGTCGCGCTGTTATATAAAAATAAATGTTTTTTATTTTTCATTTTAATAAAGGCAATTTAAATTTTATGAATTCTTTAATATAAAAATAAATAAAAAAAAAATCGAAATAGGTATCTATGTGCTTATATACTTACACTAAATAATCCAGTTGGTGTGGATGAAATTGATGCAGCCGCTGTACTACCGTAATTAAATTGTGATTGATAGCTGCTTGAAAGTATTTTTTTATGTGCTGATGCATGAGCTCGATAAGCACTTACACTTAATTTCATCGTCAAATTTTGCAAAACATATAAAATGTTATAGTTTCTTGTATGTGTATAATAAAATGTCAGTATGGATTTATGTAGTAGTATGCGTGTATGAGAGAATTCGATTAAAAAACAATATCAAATTATAATTAATTTACCTAAATAATAATTTAATAATCGTTAAATAAATAAATTTCATCAAATTTATGATAGTAAATGTAATAAATTTATTTATTTGCTGTTTTGTTTTTATTAAATTATTATTATATTTATTATTGCTATTGTGTATTTATTCATTATTAATTAACGTGTCTTTATTCTCCGCATTGTTCCGTACATTTCCTAATTAAAACGTCGACGTGTGCAGAACTTTCTGAAAATAAAAAAAAAAATCCTAAATTATTTCAAATTCGCTTCACCCGCATGCATACAGTTTTGATTTTATTTTTTTTGAAATGTTCAAAAATTAAATCATTCGCAGATATTTCTAAATAATTAATTAAAATATATTCTAACTGTCTGAATCATTTTTGCGTGCCATACAGTACGGAAAAATTCTGCGAATTACGTGGCTGTACCTGAAAATAATCAGGAATCCGTATTTTTTTTTATTTTTAAATATTCGAATACAATACGAAAAGTAAAGCAGCACAACACGAATTTAATCAAATTAAATCCCTTATCATAATCGCATAATATAATCAAAATCATCATCTAAATTTGAAATCATGCTGAGTCTAAAATAAGTCTAGCACATTACTAAAAATAAATCAAATTATGTTCCGTATAATACCAACATAATGGGAACGAAAACATCGAAAACTAATGTCGCACATTTCGATAGTTATCGAATCGAACGAACTATATAAGAAACATGTATATATACGAGTTTATAATCGAGAGTGGGAGTTTATATCTAATGATAAACTAATAACATTTCCAAGGCGATTTACACAAAAAAAAATGTACGAGAACAAAAAACAAGCTTTCCATATACATACACTGAACGTATTATGTGAGAACCCTAAAATCGGTCCAAAATAGAAATATAAACCAACCTCTATCGATTTTTTCTATATGACGCTTCAATGTCTAGTCTTTGATTTTTATTCATAACGACATGGAGAATTTTTTTCGTACAAGTGTTGTAGTTTTTTGTAATTGTTGTTGATTGAAAATTGAATTGAAAATTGACTCTCTGGGTATGGGTGCTTTTGGAATTATGTATTACATTTTGTTTTTGAGGGTTGCAAAATGTGAAATGTACAACAAAGTTTTATCGTAAAATTAAAATCGATTACGGGCATTTTTTACAAAGCATTTGATAATTTTGGTTTAGAAATTTAATTCAGTTATACAACCAACAACAATATTATTTTCAATTTGCGCAAGTGAAACAATTATTGACACTCGTAAGGAAATGTTGCAATGAATCACATATTTACACATGTAGTTTGTAGAAATGTGTGTACTTTAAAGCATATTAGATTAGCTAAGTTAATTGTGGTAGGTAATTCTATGAAAAAATCACTAAAAGTATAACTACCTTTATTAAATATAGCCAATTTACGAAACCCTTCTGAAACAGTACATTTATTGACACCATAAAAAGTACAATTATTGACACAATTGCAGTATTACACGGTTACAAATTAGATGCCATTGACCAGCGCGGTTTTAACCTAGAGACCAAAAAGTACTTATACCCTTATGGTATAAGTACTTTGTGATAGAGTCGTTAAAGTTATTAAAATATAAGACTCTGTGGCGACTCAATATTACACAATACAATATTTGGATATATTTGACAGGAGAGTGAAAAAGATATTTTTAGAGTGTGCGTCAGCCGAAACACTAACTAGACAAATGCAATAATTGTAGAGGCTAATGGCTTCGACAACCCTCACTCCCCCCCCCCCACACTTAGCCCTCCGAAGGGCTTTAGATTTGAATTTCGGGGGACGTAGGAGCCGGGATGAGCAAACATGTCGCACTGCGTGCCGCACGTAGGAGCGAATTATATGCAATCTATTGACCGCTTTATTGAAAAATCATATCGTATATTTTTTCGGCTGGGATAGCAAAGACACTATCTGCATTATCTTTCGGCTGGAATCTTTCGGCTAACTTTAACAAGGTCGCCTTCATATGGTACATTAGTTATGATATTGAGTTATCTGTATTAAATTAAAATAAAATGAATGAATTTATTTATAATCGTGTTAATCGTTGTTATTTATATCAAATAATATCCGCAAAAACCTTGTACGCTATAACTCTTTTGTTGCTAAAATTACTGTGGAAAAACTCTAAAATTTGGAATGAAAATATAATGAAAATTGACTACCTTAAATAAGAAAACTATTGGCCATAGAATGTTAACTGAGGCCGCATAAAATGCGTAATAATACTTTTATTATGCGTCAAAACCAAATTATTTTAAAAGCGTCTTACTTCAGGAATTTTACAACAACAATCCCATATAAATTCCAATCCGGAATTGATAATTTCATTCCACCTAAAAGTAGGATTAGAATTATCTAATGTTCACCGCTCGGTTAATTAATAAAATAATAATTAGTTTTACGAGTTGTCACTCTGGGAGTTATGTAGTAAATTATCACATAAAGGATAAAGAACCAAATAACATAAATCAACGATACAAAAAATAAACTCCGATGCTAAATTAATCTGAAAAATAAGACATATGTACGTTGAAAACGCATTTTATATTTTCATAAGTATTTGTTACTAGCTGAGTTACCCGGCGTTGCACGGGAGGTATATAATTCCTATTATCTATCTTGATTGTTGTCTCTTTACATCGCTGTAGTTGCAAACACATATGAAAAGAAAATTATAAGTAGCTTTATTCAGTAACGGGTGCCTCCGTCAATGCATCCAGGCGAACTTTTGTAATGATATTATTGGACATCCTGTTTGTGAGGATAGTTAATTAATTTTGGTTTGGTATTTGTTACCAGTTGCCAAATAATTATACTCCATTTTTACAAACCTTCAACCAGATCAAAGTGAATAATAAATATAAAGATATTTTAGTTAATAATTTTTATTATAAAGCCTTTTGATAAAGAATATTTTTAGTTTTTCCATTTGGTGTGTAAATAAATAAATTTTTTGGCGTTCCCACTCTGGAGCAAGCAACATACAGTTTGCCATGTAAAAAGCATGAATTTTCCAAAATAACGCCAGCTATTTTCAATGATTGCCCCTGGGCTTTGTTGATTGTCATTGCAAAAGCAAGGCGTAATGGGAATTGTAGTCGCTTGAATTCAAACAGCAAATCGGCGGGAATCATATAGGAATGCGCGGAATTAGCACATCTACTCCTTGACTTTTACCGGTAATAATCGTTGCTTCATTCACATTCGGCATCAATTTCTTCGCAGTGTTCCGTTGCACAATTTCGGTGGATCTAAATTGCGGACCAGTATTATTGACGAACCCTCTTTTAAAAACAGTATATGTGTGGTGGAATACCAGGTGGCTCCAAAGAATTTAGAATTTCTATTGGATAATTGACGGATTGATCCACATCAGTAACCGTGTCGATAGATTTGTATTTCGTTAGTGGCCCGTTCGCACAGCCAATCATGATTTTTGAAGTTATTTGGCAGATTTGGGAATACTTTCATTACCATGTCCTTTATGGATGACAACATTTGACAAAAATTAGGCGGGAACGATATCTCACATGTTACAGGGTCATTTGGCAATTTCCCATTACCCATGTCCAAAAGCTGGCTAGCAAATGTTTTAGCTGTACCATCGTGATGTAAATTCACACGTAGATAGTGTGATTTTCGTAACGTGTTTCCAAAGATGAGACGCCTTCAGGCAGGCATTAAGTTCATCAGCAGGTGTTGATCGTGGAATGACTGGCAAAGTTTGATGAAAATCGCCTGTTAGTATAGTGTTAGAGCTCCTCCCATTGGTCGGTTATTTTTCGCAAATCGCGCAAAGTACGATCAACCGCTTCAAATGCTTTTTTGTGTGCCATGGTACATTCATCCCAAATAATGATTTTACATGTTTTTAATAACGTGGCAATTCCCGAATTTCGTCTTATATTGCAAGAAAAATTATCCGCTTGATTCAAATTCAATGGTAGTTTAAACGTTGAATGTGCTGTGCGTCCTCCATCGAGTAAAGTGGATGCAATTCCAGATGATGCAACAGCGAGGCCAGCAAGTATCACATTAAGAAGAAATGTTTTCCCAGTGCCTCCGGGTGCATCAAGAAAAATAATTCCTCCGTTACCGTTTGCTATGTATTGCATCACTTTAGTGTATGCCTGTCTTTGATCATCCGCTAAGAGACTTTTTTGAATCTCAGCGAAAACTCGTAACTGACCAACGTCGTAATTTTGTTCTCGTAATAGATCTCTATCACGAACAATGTTTCCATGGTGTGTCGGTGCTGGCAACCCAAGTTGGGAAATGACTTTGTTATTAATGTATAAGCATGCATCCTCGAGTAATATAAGTGCTTCATTAAATATATCTGCTGAAAACTGTATTTCCATATCGGGAATTGTTCTACGTGCTTGCCAAAGTATATCTTCACTAAGGCTTTCTTTGTGACCTTTAGGATCGGAAGGTCTGCATGTTGTTAATATGATTGAAAAGAGCTTGCATATTTGTGCTGGACGACACATAAGACATGCTTCGGTCAGTGTTCTATCCCAGTGTTCATCATTTTCAAGTAAGCCCAGTTTAAGACATGCCTCTCTGTAAGTTTGACATACTTTGCCATTTACAGTTCTCAGTGCTTGAAAAGACGTTGGTCCTCTTACTTCATGAAGCAGCATTCTCAGAAAATAATACTCCGTATTGTTAGGATGAATATTATAAACTCGACCCAAGGCATCAGAACCACGTATTCTAGGGTACTACTCCCGAATAATTGTGCCTTGCTTTCTTCTGAAAAACTGCTTCTTCGACGTGTTCCATGTATAATATTTTGGAACTTCATGATACAACAACGTTTTAACGAATGAATCTGTTCCGCACAATTGAAAAAAGGCTGTTAATGTCGTATTCGTTGGTTGCGCAGCTCTCTGTAACAGATTTTCTTCCGTAAAGTAAACTCGTTGTCCATTTTCTAAGTGTACACTGAGATGTACAACTGTTGGATAACGCTCGTAAATATTAAAACTCAGAATTCGCCAGACAGCTTCATTACTGCTGATGTAACGTCCTATTTGAAATTGCGTGACTTCATCGAATTGTGAATTTGTATTCGAAAGTCCAAAAATTGCCATCTCACTGCCTTTGTTGACGTATTTACATATATATTTAATTGATTTAACCGAGTTGCAGTACTCAACGTTAATATGGGCTTTAAATATTTTCGACAGTAACGGAGTGTAAGGAACAATCCAGTTATTATCTACCTCATGATGCACATTGTTTACTTTGATAGTGGCTGTGTGTCCTCCGTCATCGGGTTTTCGTCTCCGGTATTTTGGATATCCGTCGTCACCAGTTTGTGTTTCCTGGTACATCTTTCGGGGATATTTTTTCGAACACTTTCCGTCTTTCATGCAAGATGAATTGGGATTCACGGCTCCACATGGCCCATGTATCATGTTTTTGCTAACGATTTCAAAAAGTATCGGAACTTTTTGGGGATCGGGTAATTCAGCTGATATAACACTATCAATTTGAGTCGGAGTAATCTTGTCCTTTAACCAAATCAAAATGTGAGCATGTGGTAGGCCTCTTTTCTGCCATTCTGTAGAATACATCCAGCAGCGAGTTTCTCCATAAATATGATTTTTAGGTATGAGGTTCATGAGATTTATGAGTTTCTGTTTGAAAACTCTAGCTGTCAGATCATGCCGATGGGTCGATGATTGCCCAATTAGAAGTAAATCTATAATCTCAGCCCATGTTGGATTGAATCTTTGGACATACGTCATGGCATCCTGAGCGTATTCGTGCATGTGCCTTGGACTTCCCGTATACGTAGCTGGTAATATGACCAATTTCCCAATGTCAGCAACGTTTCCATCATTTGTAATTGCATCGCGCAAGTGAATATATTCCTCGGAACGAAGTTTTTTCTGATTTAAGCGAATGAAAAGAAGTCGTTCACTTTCGATTTTAGCATACATATCAACAGTGAATTGGTGAAAAGGTTGACGGCACTTCAGGATGTGGTTTGATTGTTGTGCTCTAATCATAATACGATACGCATAAAAATCCATGCAGGAAACCCTTTTCGTTATCGCAGCACTTGTTGTTGGGTTAGTTTGCATCACGTTGAAATGATACCCATCTTCTACTTGCCAAAACAGTATTGGATAATGAAGAGCAATACGATCTGTGTGTTTCAGTAGCACGCTGTAGATTTTCATTCTGTCTATGGATAATAATATCACGTCGGTTGAAATCCGTTCCGAGCCGACCATAACAATAGCAACTTCCTTGATTGTTGGAGCATTGAATCGTCTTTCATGTTGACCAGACGGTGTTTTGTCTGCTCAAATAACTACTCTGTGGTCATCTGATGGCATTTGCTCCAATGCAGTTTTGAATGAATTTACCAGATGATTGAGTTCATGGAATAAAATCTGTAAACTTGATATTATTTCACGTTTTGTTCCGGGACTAATAGCACGACGTTGATAAGTCTCCGCCTCCTCGTTGCCCATGAAGTAAAAACTTGGAGTCGGTGTTAGAGAGAGGAAGAAGTGATCCAATTTTATGATAAATTTGTCCTTGTACTTTAAACATGGGCATAAAACCTCCATCCTTAACAATTTGGGTTGCTCAAAAGATGCCATTTGAAAGCAAGAGTTGTTTTTTCGAATATTTTGTAGAAAATGTCTGGATAACTCAGTAGTTCCGGAGACGTAAGCTAGAAGAGGTTCTGTGAAATTTTAAAGCATGACAATACAAACAAATGTTTTCGATTTGCCTAATTGAAACATTGTAATCATAGTCTTTCTCATAATTGAATGCTGCTAACTTTAAATCACCTCTAAAAGTTTCTATTAATCGTCCATATCGTAACCGATCGACTTCCAGCCGGGCCTCACGCTGTTCAGTTGTTTCATCAGCTCTTGAAGAAGACATCCTGCTTCAAACGTTTGCAAGTCGTGTTTCGCGCTGTTCAGTTGTTTCATCAGCTCTTGAAGAAGACATCCTGCTTCGAACGTTTGCAAGTCGTGTTTCGCGCTGTTCAGTTGTTTCATCAGCTCTTGAAGAAGACATCCTGCTTCGAATGTTTGCAAGTCGTGCTTCAAGCTGTTCGCTTGATTCAGCCACCCTTGCGGCTCTAATCTTCTTCGACTTTGCAGTTACCTGCCCAATTGATCTTTTTTTTCGGTGGCATTTTTAAGCAAAAATGAAACGTGTAGCTAATTAATCAGGAATGACGGGCATTCAAAACACAAATTAATATTAATTTATTCAAAACGATTAAAACTACGTCCACTTCGATACGTTTTACCGTGAACTGTGGTTGAAAATGACATTTCGGAAAACAAAAGAAGTTTTTTCAAACTAAGGCAATTTTACACGTACAATAATTTGAATCCAAGGATGTTTCTTGTAGAAGATGCTATTTTCAAATTTTAAACGCTAGTACTTTTCAAAGCAAATCAGTTTATACGTACAATATTTTTTAGTACCTTTCCTAGAATTGATTTTATGAAACAATCATTGATTATTTAAGTATAATAAACTAAATAAAGTAATAAACTATTGGCGTTTAGTATGAAACTACTATTTTCATTAAAAGCCGCCGGTTGCAATAGTGGATTAAAATAGAATGTTAATTATTTCTGAAGTTATGTGGAAATTAGAACTCACTGACTATGATACATTTCAAAACAGGATATGATAAATAGGATATCACTAAACAGTACATGTCGAACCAGTAAAAATGGATTATTAGTATGAATAATATAAGTGTTCAGAGATTTGTCTTCAGTTAAAGTGATGAAAGATTGTCCTTAATTTAAATTAATAAAATTAATTTGAATAATTAAATCAATTATAGTAGAGGTATGATTTTTGTATAACAATCGCACGCTAGATATCCTTTTTGGTGTCTAAATTTGCGGCTAAGGCGCTATTTCAGAACATTTAAATAATTGTATCTATACATGTAAAAATGAATTCTTGATCCAGGGCAGACTTCCGGATTGGAGCATGTCACTAATTTCATATAACCCCTTTCCTAAAGCCATTCCCGTCAAAAAATCTTAAAAAAAATTGAAATTTGATAAAAAGTTTGTACCACAGCCCCTAGATCCCGGGATCCAGCCCCTTTAAAAGTATCGTCGTGGGCTTGGTCCTGAACATGCAATATATACATGGTAAAAATTTCATGGCGATCGGTAAAGCGGCTAAGGCGTTTTTCAGAACAATCAAATAATTGTATCTTTACATGTAAAAATGAATTTTTGATCCAGGGGCTTACCCCCCGAATTCGAACGTGTCTTTTATTTCATATAACATTATACATATTTCATATGGTATTTTAAAAAGTTTTTTTTATATATATGTATTTTTATTTATTTTTTTCTTCGTTATCTTTGGCTTGAGTTTTGCGCTTTCTGTTTAATTTTTTGTTTTCTGATTTCTAGGCTTTTCAGTTTTTTTGCATCCAAAGCGAATCAGTAATCACAAATGGGTTTTTCGGTTTCATGGGCATTCGCTGCCTTTTAGGTGTTATCGGCCATTCTAAGAAATGATCAATTACTGGTGCTACCTTAAGCGGAGTTATTAGGAGGAATAAAGGACTTCACCTAGAGAAACTGGCTTCATACTTTTCATACAATCTTTTCTACAACTATTTCCTCATTAACAATGAACTATCTATGTAATTTACTGGCTGGCTGTTTTCCTCGACGTTAGCTTTTCCAACCAGAACTAGCAACACACACGGCTTTGTGCTGTAATATTACCGCAATCACTTCACGTACCGTACTGGATGGATAATTCCCCAACGTTTACGTTTCCTATCCAGCACCAACACACAAAACCAACACAACCTTGAATATTTAATGAAACTCCTACTTGCACAACGTTATAAAAGTTTTTATTATTTTTTATTTAATTTAAGTTAATTTAATTTCCAAAATTGTTTCATGCATTTACTACGACTGACTACAACTTAATAATTTTTTCTTGTCGCCCTTGCTTAATATTATTTCGCTCGGTACGCCATCATGTATCAAAATGAATGAACTACTATACTATAATTACCGAAACCCTGTGATCACATTATACTATAAATCTAGTACATCATTGTTTTTTGGTTCTAAATCGATAAGTGACATTTGGTTAGAAAACAAGAAATTAATTATTTTGATTTACTTTAAAAGGTAATTACAATTAAATTAGATAAAGTTAACAACTATTGAATGACATTATTTTGTACATTTTAGGCTTCACATAGATGTCACATTAATGGTTATACAATGCAATACGAGATAGAACTGGAATTAGATAAGTATTTTAACATATAAGAATTTGATTCTTTGTATAAACATTTCCTTTTTTTCTTTTCATTTCAGGTCGACGTAAACATCTTCCTTCAATCTACTTGGTCAAAAGTTAATATATCGCATTCCAAAACTGTGCTGGTGCTGTCAACATAACACGTTATTTGTGATGTTTTAATAAAATTATCAGGTCTAAACTGAACAGTTTATACATAGTTCTTTTTTTGTCATTTGACTAATGTGAAATGTTGCAGATACTAAATTCGTCCACTGTTTTTGCACCTACCATTTCTTGGAATTCCTGATAGCATATTTCTTTCCCAGATATAGTGTCTGAGCTTCAGTTCGATTATCAGAGGGAAGTCCAAGCATCGGGAAAGATCAATTGCATTGTTGGTCCAAGGAAGGATTCCACATGCGCGAAAACCACGCTGAATAGTTTGTGGTGTAATTAAATTAAGTCACAATCCTTTGGTAACGATTTCCGTATATCGGCATGAATTCTTCTATACAGATAAATCATCATAAGGGGAACCAAAGCTCCTGAAGCAGTAAACGAAAACAAAACAGTAAAGTTTGCATTCGCTAATCTTCGATTGATTTCATACATATTCTTGTCTCCTCTTTCTGCTAATACTATTTTGGTTTTAGGGCATAATTGAAAGCTGGTTTCGTCGCCGTTAAAAACCCTTGAGGAATCGCCTAATATTTTGAAAAATTCGTTCTCCTTCAAATACGTTTCAGTAAAAGAAAACCAGGCGTCAATATCATTTGCACCTATCTTGGAACTAGCTGCTGTTACTGGGTCTGGTGTTCTTAAAGAAATTGGCGGGTATCTCTTTAAAAAAAACACGAAACCATCCATTAGCGGAAAAATTACTACAACCGAATGGATGTTATCGTTGAGCGGGTTCAATGTATTCTTTAACCGCATGCAGAACGTCTTCCTTTCTCTTTGGAAACTTTTTCTTCTGTGAGGTGAGATTACCCATTTTCTATAACGTCGTTTCTTCTTCGGTAGTTAGCACCGTCGATGGACCGCGTCTAGTTTTTCTGAATTTTTTACCCATTCGAAATATTAATTTCGTTCTAGAAACACCATAATATTTTTCAGGTGCTTGTTTTGATATGTTTGTCGTTTTAATAGATTTAAGAGCATTATGCACGTTCCTCTAGGAATAATTATTTTAGTTTTTGGCATGTTCACTCTGCAAATAACTTTCTAAATGTATTATAATTATTGACACTATGCCAGTTATTGTACTCCAAAAGAATATAGTTATTGGCACCAAATGTACTTATTAAATTAATTTAAAGTACTTACATATTCCAAATCGTTACCAAAATTAGGTACTTTTACCACAAACTCATGAATACTGAAACACGCGACTTTTTTAGGTATGTCAATACGTGTGCTAAATTTTGTAGGTATTAATAATCGTATCGTTTACGCTTTTTACGAGCCAGACTATCTATTTAACCTAAACTCAGGAGCCTTGATTTCGATGATCCTTGATTGTTCGTTTTTTATGTTCAGATTAACACCTAAAACTTTTTCAACAATGAACTATTTCACTATTAAGCACTGTTCACTGTTTTACTTTAGTGCGAACATAGTTCACTCTAATTTTTCGCATTGTTCAATGGTTAAATTATATATAACTGTGCCTGTTTGGCAATTTGCAAGCGCCGTTCACGTGTTGATGAACGCGTAGTTCAATCCACGAATATTAAATTCTTTCAATCCCCATGTCTCTTTGTTAATCATCAGCTGCTGTTGCATTTCAGTATTTATCTTGATGACTATCGAAGCCGTTTGCAATTGCTTTCGATATTTTCATATTCCTCTCCACGTGGAATTCAAAAATTTACTCCCCAATCAGTATTGGAGGTCCGGCAACATCAATGCTTTTTAAGAATAATGATGGCTCAATAAAACGACTATCTCGGATTGAACTCGAACTAGCAACATTTGGGTTGATAACACTCATGTCCACTTTAACAACTCGACCGCCAGTGCTATACTACTGTAATATTGAATTAAATTAAATTTGTTCATCTCATCACATGTCGCATTGCTTCGGGTTATCTTACCTGACGACTTTCCGTGAATTTCCAAAGCTTTCGTTTACTTAATATACTCCATCGCTGACCCTCGTAACAAATTTGTATAGCGCTTTCCAATTGCTTTGTGCTCGCTCCTATGTTTTGATGTTACGACAAAAAATAAAAAATTAAAAGAGGACTATCGAGAATTATTTAGTAGCATTAAAATAGAAAAACAAGTTTGCAATAATAAAATGAAAATAAATTGATTTCCTTGATATAAAATAATTAAGTTTTTTATTTATCTAATTTTATTTCTAAATCAACGGCCCGGCTGATGGAATAATTTAAACCTAGCCAGCATTGGTACGATAGAAAACGGATAGCATTGAGTGAGTAGGCTAAAAGGAAAGGAAATAGCGCTATCCGTAGGCTATCCGATTGAAATAGGCTATTCGCAAAGCACAACGTTAAAATTGGCGAGGCTGCGTGTCTAAAATGACACATAGGACCACAACTAAGGATGTATGAGATATGTTTAAATGTTAGAATGATGGTGCCTTTCTACAAATGATGATGGACGTTCATGGTAATTTGAACGAAAACATTGAAATTTTGTTACCAGAGCTGTGGTACAATTCTCAGGTAAATCGATTAGTACGGCAAATTGAAATTTTAGTACAAATTACTTTTCAAATCGTACCAATTCTCTAGTAAGTAAAATTAGGTAGATAGGCTTAAGGGCTTAAAGAGACAAATAGTTTCCAGGGATATACAGGAATTGGTATGTAGGTACACGATCTTATGTCATAAATTTTTTTGTTGTTGTTCCAATTATTCGTATTGTTTATGTTTAAATATGAGTAAATTTAAATTATATATTTAAATTATATTCAGATATACATAAAAAATTTACTGAGAAAATCAATAAAAATTTTTCACAAATAAAAGAGTGTTCATAAATAATACAAGCGCATTTTTATTACATGGGAAATAATAGTGAATATAGGAAAAATGATGTCTAGAAATATGTCCGCCATATTATCATGATTTGATGAGCAAAAACAAAAAAAAAGACGGGAAAGGTTCAGAGCCGATTTGCGTATTTTAAATATTACGACCACCCACTCCCACACCTACCTAACCCCATCTACACCCAGCCCAACCGATCCCAATCCACCATATCTCAACTGACCCCAATCAACCACATACCACCACAACTAAACATTATTACCATCCCCCACCCACTATCCAATTAAAACCCCAAAACCCATCTCACCCGCACCACCCTATACCGCACCACCCATATTACCACCATTTAACACCTCCATACCCACTTCCACGCACACACACATCAGCCACACACACACCACCCACACAAACTCTCATCCACCAAACCCCAAATTCTCACACCAAACCCAAAACGCCTCATCCCACCCCCTCCACCTCCCATACCACCACTCCTACCACCCCCATAACCACATCACCCACACAAATCCACATCCAGACGAGTTATATTTTTATTCCACATTTACATGCTCGATGAAATCAAAATAGAATAGAAAATAAAAAAAAAATCTATCAATTTTGAGGAGGGGTGTTAACAAAACCCTACAGATCTCCGAACACCTTAAACACAAAAATGTCTAAATCAATAGGGATCATTTCCGTGAATTGCTTGAACTTTTAGTGAAGAAATTAAGTTGATATTTTCATCCGTTCTCAAGTTATCGTGCACATAGACGGACAGACGGCAAACCGAAACCATATAGCATTTTTTTTTAACAAAAATGCTTAAAAACACTATTATGTACCTACCCTACACTCTAAAAAGTAATTGTAAAATTACATGAAAAATGAATACCAAAAAATAAGTTAAATTACATTACGAAGCGTAATAAAACACTTTGGAAGTTTGATTTATTTAAGGAAGTCGTAAATCACTCAATTATTGTCTTTTACATGTTTAAATTGGTAAAATACAATAAAATAGCGTGATTCTCTAACTACATTACACTCTCTTAGTTTTTTACGACTTTATTTGTGTGATTTTAATCAGAAAAGTATTCTCACGCTCATTTTGTGGTAATTACAGATATTTTATGCCTCAACCAGTCAGACTTAAGAGCTTAAGTTAAACGCTGATTGCACCACTTCGGTTAGTGCTACAATCACAAAAATTGTATAGGCTTCTCGTCACAAATAAACAACTGACCTCTAAAATTTTGGTGGTCGTACCGCTCTCTTAAGTGGTCCAAAATGGAGCACAACTTATGAACTTAAGGCTGACTGGTTGAGGCATAGTTGATTTTGTTTTAACGAAATGAACTCGCGTAAACGAAATACTTAGTTTAGTCGTGACCATCAAGAAGGATAGAAGTGTTCTGTGTTATTTGTCAACTTCGTACGTTTGTCAACAAAAAAATTGTTATAATAATAAAAGGTAACATGTTTAATTGTAATTTTTGTAATTTCTGGGTAATTGATTGGGTAATACTTTACCACAAGCATTTATACTTCCATAGATGCTTAAGAACCGCTCAATTTATTTGTTTATTTCCCTTGTGTAATAGAAGGTTTTCTTTGTATAACACTTACAATGTGCATTGGCATCGTGAACATTCACATATAGTCAAACTTACGCCAAATAATACTACCGAAAAATTTGAAGTTAATTGGTTTAAGTGTAAAGTTGAAAATTGCAATTTTGAAACAAGTAATTTAAAAAAAAATATCGCTCATTTCGATTACCATTTCACTCTTAACCATAAAATTGAATGTCCAATTTCCGAGTGCAAAATTATTCTCAAGACAAAATCAAATCTAAAAACGTACCTTTACAGAAAACATAAGCAAAATCGTAAACGAAATTTTACTTCTGGTTCTTCTTGTTCAAATGAAAAATGCTCTGATTCTTTGGGAAGAACGGCTGCCCAAAACGAAGATAAAACTGATGTTGGCTTTCATATGAATGTAGAAAATACTGAACGTCATAAAAATTATTTCTCTGATTTATTCTTACAATTAAAGTCCAAATATAAATTAAGTGAGGTGGGATTAAAATTTTTAAGCCTATTATATTTAATATCGTGGATGAGGCTATCAATGAATCGGACATATTCAGTAATACTGAAGAAGAGGTTGACATAAATTTTACAAATGATACTCTATCGATGAGTAGCTCTGCAATGTCAATATCTTATAGTACAAATTCATCGTGTCGCAAGCTATTTTCCGATTTTGAAATACCGTGGAATAAAATGCCTTATGATATATTGGAGATGCTTAAAAACAAATCTAAGTTGAGAAAACGATTTGATGTGGTACCAAACACTATACTGGATGAACTTCGAAAGTTTTCGTACTACATACCCATGAACATATTTCGAGCGGTAGCACAAAAAGCCGCCGAACTCTATCCCGATTCCATTATAGAAAAAGATAATGACGGCAAATTTGTAACAGTGGAGCCATAGGCATTAATAACCAAAATGCGGAATCGGAATAACTGGTTGAATAGAGAGCCAAAGCGAAGTGTAGATTTACATATTGATATAAAACACAGAAAACAAACGAATATTTTGAAATCTACTTGTAACAATTGGCAACCAAGTGATCAAACTGTCAATTCTGATTCCGTAATTGAATATAAAAAAGCCGTCTTAAATGATTTGCACAAAAAAGGAAAAGTTTTGACGATAAGTGAAAAGAATACTATTGAAACCTACATGGATCAATGCTTCAGCGCCATTCGAATATTTTTAAATAATACGAAAGACGTGACGGGGATTGCTGATATTTTGAACGAGGGGCCTTATATATTTGATAATGAAGTCTTGAAACACCATTTTAAAAAACTTTTAGAAATAGACATAGATGTTTTTAAATCCAATTTTAACGAAACGCGAAACAAAATTATAAAATTTCTAATTGACTTCAATCACCAAAAAAATCAAATGAACGATTTCACAAATTTACATATATTGCAGTTGTTATGCAAATATTTCAAAGAAGATGTGAACTCCATTTTAAAAGAGTTTGATGTGAGTTAAACTTATCTAAGAGTAATTTTATTAGAAATTTTAAAAACATTATCTACTTTTACTTACAGTTTGGAACAACATTAGAAGAAGTGCAACGGGAAATACCAACCAATACGCCATGGGCGGCTGTTATAAGTAAGAATTCTCATAATCACTTCTTGTTTATTTAAATCTTTCTAGCGCTATCGTAGTTTGGTTTATGCATGTTGTACATTCAACGATATTTTGCAGGGTAAAAAACTAAAATGAGAAGAGCCAATTAAAACCTTTTCAGGGCAATGTCAGATGACAAAAACATTTAAACGAATTTCGATTTTATTTTTTTCGCCCCATACTTTTACGCTGACAATTTAATTAGCTCATCTCGCTGTAGTTTTTTTCCGCAATACATTTTTGAATACAAATCGTACATTCAGTTAAATAGATTTTACGCTATTCTTTCACTGTGTAATAGTACTAGACAGTTTGAGAAGTTTGTTCATGTTTGAAGCAGATGGAGGTGCATACTCCGTTCGTAAAATTGCTGATTTACAAATTTTTGGAGATTGTAACTCTTCGCCTCATATAGCCATTATATTTTTTTTGAATTGCTTAATATAGATTGCCAGCCACTAAAATCTAAAACGGCAGATCATTGGATGGTAAACAACAAGTAGAATTCTAGAAATTGATTTTTTGTCAATTCACTATCTTAATCATTTCAGACTATCCCCAATTTGCAAAATCTGAAGTGGCGTATAGTTTAATTTATTAGGTAAACAATTTATAATGAAACCGTAAATTTTATTGGTTGCACATTCGCTTTCCCAATTCGTCCTTAAGGCATGTACCTACTTTAATTTAAATCTATTATGGTTATGATAAATATTCTTACTCTTAAATTTAAAAATAAATGGCATCGTCTTTATCGAATCTTATGGATACTTTCGGCTAACGTTACTTATCCGTTTTATGCAACATTGCGCATTCATAGTCAATTAGATATTATCGATTTCTTTTTGTTGCAGAAAATATAAAATTACTTGGACCATAAGCTTTGTACTAGTACAGATATTTCACTGTTTCTATTCAGGATTTTTAGAACGCACTTATAAATTGCAACATTTGTATCATAAGTTACGATTAGAATTTTCATTGCATGTCAATTCGGTTGTTAAACGTTGAAAATAGAACCCATGCTTAATGAATGAATGTTAAATGATTAGTTTCTGAAGGAATCAGATGATGCCACATCAGACTCTTTTACATATTTTCGATTCGTTTACATATTTTCTCGTACATACATATTTTATTTAATTATCGAATAACGCTTAACGCTTTTTAACGCTTAGTATATTGACTATTCATAACAGATATTTGCTTCTATTTAAAATTTTATAAAAAATTTATTTGAAATTACAGAGAGCATGGATCCTGCCAACACTAACTGCGAGTTCATACGACGGATAAAAATCTCGGATTTTACTATCCCATCGTTTTAACCAATTACATCAAGTAAATTATACAACGGGCACGCCTCTTTTCATATAAAAAAGTTGAAAATATTGAAAACAAAATCTGGGATAGAAAAATCCGGGATTTTTATCCGTCGTATGAACTCGCAGTCAAGCCGTATACATACGTCGGATAAAAATCCGGGATTTTTCTATCCCATCGTTTTAACCAATTACATCACGTAAATTATACAACAGACATGCCTCTTTTCATACAAAAGAGTTGAAAAAAATTGAAAAAAAATCTTGGATGTAAAAATCCCGGATTTCCATCCGACGTATGTATACGGCTTCAAGCTTTGTTCACAAGTCGGATGGAAATCCGAGATTTAAAATCCCACCATTTTAACCAATCAAATCTCACAAATTATACAAAATTCACGCCCTCTTTCATCCCAAAAAGTAGAAAAATTGCAACTTTTGAGCAAAAATCCTGCAGACGACCAACTTAACAAATCAAAACTAATTATTCAGCTACATTTTGTAGATCATTATACTTTTTTTGCTCATTTTTTTGTGTGTTGTAATGAGTACTTCTTAATGACATTTGGTTTTTTTTGTATTGTAAAACAGTTCTACTAAATTTTTGATATACATAGTGTGTGAAACAGCAATGAGAGTATCGTCGTCAAATTCATTTAATTGGTGAACTGATTTTGTTTCGAATTTTGTGGCCCTGGCTTACTTGGAATATTATTTATAAACTAACAGGAAATGCGGAAAAGTTCAATGAAACTTTAGGTCCGGTGCATAATTTTACGCGCGAGATCATTAAACAGAGACGTGAAATATTTCAATCGAATAAAACTCGGAATCAATTTGACAATACGGAAAATATGTAGGTATTTTTATAATTTACAATATGTATATACAATTCAAATTATCTATTCTTATTATTTTTTAGATTCGGGACAAAAAAATTACGATATGCTATGCTGGACACTTTGTTGGACGCGGAAGCTTGAGGTGAACAAATAGATAATGAAGGGATTCGAGAAGAAGTTGACAAATTCATGTTCGAGGGACATGACACCATCGCAACTGCATTACCGTTTACGTTGTTTCTATTGGCCGAGAATCCTTATACTCAGGAAAATCTACGAGGAAATTCGAGAATCCGCAGATGTAAAAAATATCGATCAAGCGACAATGAACGATTTTAACCAATTGAATTACTTGGATCGCGTAATCAAAGAAAGTTTACGAGTTTTTACCTACTGAGAAAGTTCAATTCAGTAAGCGCTTAGCTATTTCAACATAAAATCTAAACTATAACATATATACTTTAAAGTTTCAGATGATCTTATGCTTCCAACCAATACAGTAATCAAAATTCACATTTTCGATGTACATCGTGATGAAAGTCAATTTCCAGATCCAGAGCGATTTGATCCGGATCGATTTTTTACCGGGGGGGCGAAGTCCGAGATTCATACCTCCTCGCGGTGCTCTCTGGGTAACGCTAAATGAATCAGGCGGTGTAGTGGAGACGAGCAGCTAAATCCTGTTTATAGTCATGGACACTACATGTCAGGGCGAGCCATTGGCGCCTCAAAACCAATGCCAAACCAGCGTCTGTTTTCCAGGTTAGGAGCGGCTGAAGCGGGCGTCTGTCTTGTATCAAGCGGCTCGCTATATAAATGTGTTCAAGGTAGGACTGGATGCCTCAAGATTCTCACCAGTACGTGACCCACACACGTAACAAGCGGGTTGAGCGGAAGGCCAACAACCTCCCCTCATAAAAACTCACCAAGTTATGAACCCTAAACAAAGGCCTCGGATAACCATATCGGATTCATTACAAACTCGACCTCGGAAATTGTACACGGACAACGCTTTAAAAATGGGAACATGGAACGTGCTTAGCCTCTTAAGACCTGGAGATCTCCAGAACCTATCGAACCAAGCAAAGAGTTACACATTAGACGTACTTGCACTACAAGAGCTTAGATGGTCTGGGAGTGGGATCCATGACACCACCAATGGTTACACTCTTCATTACAGCGGCCATCAGAACGGAGGAGAATTTGGAGTTGGCTTCCTCATCCATCGGCGCGTGAAGCATCATATCATCGATTTCCGCCCTATCAACATGCGGATATGCACGGTCAGACTTCGCACTAGGAAATTTAACATCACGATCGTCAATGTGCATGCACCCACCGAAGATAAATCAGATGACATCAAAGATCTTTTCTTTGTCGAACTGGAGGAAGTCATCAATAACATACCGGACCACGACATTAAAATCATCGTGGGCGACTTTAATGCAAAAATCAGTAGGAGTGCAGAAAATACATCGCACATCGGTCCTAACAGCCTGCACCTAACTAGTAATAACAACGGCCAACGAGTCACCGACCTGGCAATAACGTACAACTTAGTTGTATCAAGTACGTTTTTCCCACATAAGAGAATCCACAAAGTAACGTGGAGATCGAATGATGGGAGAACGGAAAATCAAATCGATCACGTCATGGTGTCTAAGAGGCACTCCACCAGCATATCTGACGTTAGATCTTACAGAGGTGCAGACATGGACAGCGATCATATGCTTGTCATATTTAAATATAAGTGCAAACTGTCATCTACGTTTAACAGACAAGCACAAAAGACCGTTCGATGGAATATCAATGCTCTAAAAGACCAAGCGTCATTGCAGAGTTACCAATCAGCTGTCACTAACTATTTAGAGCGGCCCAGCAACAACGAAGAAGCTCCCTCTAACATCGAGGAGCAGTGGCACGCTATACAGTCAGCCATAACCACCGCGGCGCAAAATACCATCGGAAGAAGACCTCCGAGAGCCCGCAATGATTGGTTCGATGACCAATGCCGTAGGGTCGTCGAAAATAAACAAACGCTTCGTGAAAAATGGTTGGCTCGCAACACTAGAAGCACTCTAGCAGAATATCTCCGCGCTAGGAAAGCCACGACTAAATACCTTCGACAAAAAAAACGCGAACATATGAGACTATGCATCGAAAACATCAGCTTCCAAGCGGAACTAGGAAACTCAAGGGACTGTTTTGCCAACGCCAGGAATCTCACTAAAGACTTCCACCCAAGAAGTACAGCCATCAAAGACGGGAATGGAGAGTTGAGAACAAACGTGGCTGATGTTCTCTCAGTATGGCAAACCTACTTTCAAAATCTGCTAAATCGGAATGACGACGTGACCCCCATTAGAGCAATAGCTCCTCCAGGTGACGAGGTCTTTGTCGAATATCCCACAGTGGAGGAAGTAGACGCAGCTATTAGTCGATTGAAAAACGGAAAGGCACCCGGTCTCGATGGAATCCCCGCAGAATTGATTAAACTCGGAGGCGCTACTCTTGCAACAAGTCTATACGACCTCGTCGTCTGTATTTGGGACCAAGAAGAGCTGCCTGAGAATTGGAAGACCGCGCTCATATGTCCGCTGCATAAAAAAGGCGACCGTCTCAAATGTGAAAACTATCGTGGCATAGCTTTATTGAACGCTGCTTACAAAGTGTTGGCTAATGTTGTACTTGCCAGACTCATCCCTTTCGCCGAAAACATCATTGGCGACTATCAATGTGGTTTTCGACCCAACCGATCAACCACGGACCAGTGTTTTACCATGAGGATGATCTTGGAAAAACGTTGGGAGTACAACATAACCATACATCAACTATATATAGACTTCCGGCAGGCATATGACAGTATAAACCGCGACAACCTATGGGCCGCGCTCATATGCCTAGGAATCCCAGAGAAACTCGTTTCGCTGTGTAAATTAACAACGTCTGGGTCTGTATGTAGAATCGTAATTGAAGGAACTGTGTCAGACTCCTTTGAAATAACATCTGGCGTTCGACAAGGTGATGCACTCGCGCCTTTGCTGTTCAATTTGGCGCTTGAGTACGTAGTGAGAAAAAGCAACATCGAAACTTCGCGCTGTATATTTAATAAATCCGGCCAAATTCTTGGATATGCAGATGATATCGTGCTTCTTGGCCGAAGACCTAGCGATATCAAAGACAGTTTCATACCACTCGATCACTGCGCAAGAAGACTTGGTTTGGAGGTGAACAGCAGTAAAACCAAATATCTAACAACACCCAGGAACATCTCTAGTGCAAATCTCGGAATTGGCGACCACAATTTTGATGGTGTCGAAAACTTTAAATACCTCGGGTCAGTTATAACATCACTGAATGAAATCCAGGCAGAAATAAAAGCCCGAATCGCTGCCGGACAACGAGTTTTCTACGCCCAATCAAGATTATTGCGTTCGAAACATCTATCGCAGTCGTGCAAGCTCGCACTTTATAAAGCACTAATAAGACCTGTGCTGACTTTCGGAAGCGAGAGCTGGACCATGACCTCTAACGATTGTAGATTGTTATCTACATTCGAAAGGAAGGTCATACGTTCAATTTTTGGTCCAATTAAAGTTGCGAACAACGTATACCGGATTCGTATGAATCACGAAATAAAGCAACTCCTCGGAGGCAGCGATATCATCGGATTCATTAAATCCAATCGAGTGAGATGGCTCGGCCACGTTGCAAGGTCCCCACAACAACGGATGATATATAAAGTGTTTCACCAACAACCAGCCGGAGTACGTCGTAGAGGAAGACCCCGACTACGCTGGCGTGACGACATTGAACAAGATCTGCAAACATTAGGATGTCGAAACTGGAGGACGAGAGCAATGGATCGGGATGGATGGAGGGCCATTGTGCGGGCGGCGAAATCCCTTCATGGGATGTGAAAGCCAGAGAGAGAGAGAGATTTTTTACCGGAGAAAATTGCAAAACGGCATCCATTTGTGTACATACCGCATTTAGTACTGGTCAACGGAATTGTATTGGGCAGAAATTTTTGCTTTTAGAAATTAAAACGCTGCTGGTTAAGTTAATTTTAAATTGGAACAAGTGACAAAACGTGATGAGCTTATATTTATTGTGGATTTAGTGTTAAGGACGAAAAATTCTATTTTGGTTAAATTTAATTTAATAAAATAATAAAAACTAGATTTTATAAATCTTTTACTTTAAAACTTAAGTTTTCCACTTGACATAAAATGTATCGATAATAGTTTTTTTTTTTTTTGCTGAAAATGTTTACTAACTTCGGCTAATTTTTGTAGCATAGGGTCCCAGCAGTTTTGACGTGTAGGACACATGCAAATGCTTCGGTACGTGCATCGAGAAACAGTATTCACTTATTCATTCAAGTCGATCTCAAAAGAGTGGTGATCGAAATCATTATAATAATAATCTCCATTGAGTGGATGTCAGTCAGTTTTGAAAATTCCCGTTACAAATTGTTCAAAATTTCTCGTATTGAACAAACCAATCGAAGGTGACAATTCGAGTCAACAGGAAGTCTTCGTTTGAGGAAATACGTTCGAGTGATAATGTGGTCAAGCCCAAACAGGAACGATTGGTGTTGTATCAAGGTGGAACTTTGCAACCCAAACCAAAACAAGAATTTGCTCAGCAGTCGAATTGGATGGCCGACTATTGTATTATTCGGGTGCCAGTTCGTGATAAATTGAACGTTAATTTGAAATTTGTGTACGTTCAGACTTAATTATGTACCTATCTAAGCTGAGTTACGGAAAACAACAAAACTCGACTATTGTTTGTCTTGAAAAAGACATTTTTTATAACTTAATTACAGATTTCAAAAATACCCGAAATTGATATAAAATATTTAAAAGAAAAAAAATTTCAAAACTAAAACAAAATGACGCGAAATTTATATCGAAAAATTTATGAAAAGAAAAATTAATTAAAAACTGAGAAACTATAATGACGCGAAATTTACGAAAAATGAATGAAAAGCAAAAAGAATTTATTAAAACATAAATACTAATATGATAAACGAAACGATTTTTTATTTAAAATGTCAGAAAAATGTATAAAACACAAAATTACGAAGAAGACGATAATCACTGTAATTAAGCCAAGCGTAATTAAAAATAAATTTGTATTTTGACAGCTATGTCACAGAAAGTAGACCAAATATATAGATCAAAAAACATAACAAAAATTAAAAAAATCTCGGATGTGGGATTTTGGGATTTCCATCCGTCTTGTGAACACAGCTTCAAGCCGTATACATACGTCGGATGGAAATCCGGGATTTTTACATCCGAGATTTTTTTTCAATTTTTTTCAACTCTTTTGTATGAAAAGAGGCGTGGCTGTTGAATAATTTACGTGATGTAATTGGTTAAAACGATGGGATACAAAAATCTCGGATTTTTATCCAACGTATGTATACGGCTTGGGATGCTGGTTTACATATTTGTGGAGAAAAAGCAGGGTATTAGCCAGCCTAGTCACATAATCTCTGGGTGGTTCAAAATATAATATCGTTATTTTACATTTTGAATATTATGTATCCAAAACCAATATCACAGATAATGGAATTTTTAGTTCGATTTCTCCTTAAACATTATCCGGAATCAGTTAGAGGAGCTAAAAAAACAATAAATAAAATAAATACATTGATTAATAAATTAAATGTTTCATACAATTAGTTTTTACATTAATCAAATAATTGTTCCTGTCATGTTTATTTTTTAATTCGCTTAAATAATGAAATTTTGTAATTTTTTTTATTTTCAAATAAAATGTACTACTTAAATAAATGAATGTGTTTAATATTATAGCCTCACTGATCAGTAAGTGTAAATTTCAACATTATTGGCTGTATTTTACTTGGAAAAATGTATTTTTTTAGTAAATTTTACCACAAATACATTCGAAAATCGCGCTGTTAATATTGGTATTCATTCTTTAATAGATTTTAATACGTCCAAAAAGATTTTTTAATAAAATAAAAATAGCGTGATTTATAGTTATTTAATTTTAATTCAAACTAATTTTGTTGTAACGTACACTTAGTTAATAGTATTTTACATTCATTTGACAAATAATTCACTTCTAAACAAAATATTTTCTAACATTAAAGGTAAATATTTCACACTTTTAATGTGTGATTTTCAGTCTTTCAGGAGTATATCTTCACAAGTAATTCTCACATTTTTGGCGTATTTTTTTCTAAATCACGCTACCATGAATATTAACTACAATTATTGTAGGAAACTGATTACCTACAATAATTGTAGTTAATTTCAACAAATAATTTTTAGAGTGTACTTTTTAGTACAGTATTTCAATTTACCGTATACATTGTTAAACACGACCTTTACCCTAGCTTTACCATAGAATTTATCCACAGCCCAGATAATGAAAGTGATTGATGAACGAAATGTGCAATGAATTTGAATGGGATGAGTTCCGAGGGGTTTTAGAAACATCCAAATTTATTACTCCAGAACTTACCGAGTGAGTTATAAATTAAATAATAGATTGGTATTCGAAGCGGAAGCGGCCACATACCGGAAAAATGGAAGAAAATCAGATTGGTACCTATTCTAAAAAGGGTTCAGTATAGAAATCTGGCGACAAACTCCAGAGGAATGTGCATGTTAAAAGTTTTTGTTAAAATCTCGAATGCTGACGAATGTATAAATTATAGTATGGGGGTAGTTTGGTGCTGGGAACCACCGTTTGGTCCCGCGTAACTAACCACTCTTCTAGTGAATGTGTCTTCTAGTCTCTCAACTCTTCTAATGAATATTGAAAGGGCATATGATGGTGGTTCCTGGGAAACTTTATATTAGGTCCTTATGAGTCTGGAGTTTCCTTAGAAAAGTTGACTTCTTTAATGAGAGAAGTTTAGTGTTGTGTGGAATACTATAACCGACTCTTTTTAGCCTGTGCACGAGCTCGATTCATACACTTGGGTGGAAAAACGTCGCACGTTGCTCAATTTTCCACAAAAGGTTAAAAATATCAAAAAATCCAATACTTGTTTAATTTAATATAGATTCAAAGTCTATTTCAGTACCTATCCAGTGGTACCTTTTTTGTACTTGTACCATGCCAACAAAATGATTTCTTGTCAAATGCATATAGCAGGCTTTCGAATTAAATTCTAAAAATAATTCAACACGATCAACACAATAGCATGCTATCTCGCTCGGAATTGTGAACATTCGCATGTCGACGCTTAGCCTGAACGATCTTTTATTGATTATGTCTTCACGGTGGTTGCACTAATTTATGCGGGGCAGCACCAAAATGAAGTGGCTCTACTACAACTAAAAATGAGCCGATTCTCCGTACGTCGAGTGTGGCAGAGATAACACGAAACTGATGGCTTCAGACGGCGACAAGGATCTGGCCGACCTCGTGCTACAACACAGCGTGCTGACCGCTTTCTTGTAACAACACGACTTTGTTGTGAATCGCCGTATGAATCCGGTTCAACTGGGACAGCGGCTCCAAGAAGTTCGTGAAGTCAAAGTCAATCGGTAGACAGTTAGAAGAAGACTTCTAGAAGTTAATCTGGCTGCACACAGGCCAGCAAACGGGCCGAAATTAACCGCAGCCCACCGACGATCCCGTCGTGAGTTCACTCGAGAGCATTTGAATTTGATAGAAGAAAAATCGAGAACAGTCCTGTTCTCTAACGAGTACAGGATGTGTTTATATGGCACCAATGAACACGGAAGTATATACAGAAGTTAAGGAGAGCAATATGCACAATAATGCATTGAAGAACGTGTCTCGTATGGCAGTGGATCGTGCACGTTCTGGGGAGACTTATCATTAGAGGCGAAGGCAGATCTTGTATTCATCACACGAACCAATACTGGCTATCAATCAAGAGAAATGAATTCTCAACGGTAGAGGAAGTACTCGAGGAGTACGTTGTACCTTTTGCCGGGTTTATTGGTGACCATTTTCTGTTTACGCATGATAATGTGAAACCACATACGGCTTGTGTGATATACCAGTACTATCGAGAAGTGGATGTGCCTGTTATGGAGTAGCCAGCTTGAAGCACAGGCGGCAATACCATCGAACAGTTATGGAACGAGTTGAAAAGAAGGGTTTGAGCTCGAGATGTTGCTCCAACGAGTCTATATATAGAACTTTGGTGAAATCAGTGCAGCATCGAATGGAAGCTGTCATTCGAGCCAGCGGAGATCTTATTAATAAAACTGTTTTTTTTTTGTATTTCCATGTTTTAATTCGATTTTTACTCCTAATTTTCATGCTGACAAATTCACAAAAACGTGTACCTCAGTAAATATCTGATCTCCCCCAAAAATCAGTTTGATGGCACGAACAAACACAAAAACTTACCACTGGGTAGTTATTGAAATAGACTTTGAATCTGCATTCATTAAAAAAATTAAACATATATTTGACTTTTTTGGTATTATTGAACTTTTGTGGAAAACTGAGTAACTTGCGTTTTTTTGCTCCCAAGTGTAGGTTTAAATCCTAGGAGAGGGTTATTTTGTAATTTGCATATGACTTTATCCTAATAAGTGTGGATCTTAAGGCAGAATGTCCTACTGAATTATAATATACTAACAATACATTAAAGATAATGAAAACGAGATTAAAAAAACAAAAAAAAAACTTTCGAGCTTTTTTTTACATTTTAACGATAAGATAATGAAAAATAATTTTACAAACTAAACCAGTGACACCAATGACTCAAACTGAAGGCGCGATTTGTGTTGAATCGGTTAGATAGTGCAATTCTAATTGATATAAATGTGGATAGTACAAAACTATTCTTCGAAACATCGACGAGCTATAGGTACTGGAGGAAAACGAGGCGGATGAGAAAGATTACAATTGTTCATCTTCAATTGTTAATAAATTTATTTATTCGAGATATAAATTCGAGGAATAAATAAAAACTTTCAAATTAATATACAGTATGTGCAACAAGATGTTTCGGATGTGCTCTTAACAACACCGCCTTCATATGTGCATCCCGCTAAACAGTTGCAGTTGAACTAATTTTTGTGTTAGATCATTCAAGAGGAATCAATAGAAAACCGATTTAAGCCCTGCCCATATTTGTTTCGATAGTTTTGAGAACCGTTCTTGTTGAACCAACTGTATTTTCTATTACTAAATTATTATTTTTACTTGTTTCATGATGTTGTATAGGCGAAACTTACAAAACAGTTTATTTTGGGAAGGGCGCAATAGTCCCAGAAGTTTATCTCCCCTACACATTAATTTAAGTTTTATGCATCAAAGAGGTTTGGAAAGTTACCAAAACCGACAACATTGAATCCTCAAATGGTTGTCTGTTGTTGGGGACTTACTTCGGGCTAGTATAGGGATATTAATTAACCAAGAGTTTGAAGTACAGAAGCTGTACCTCCGGCAAAATGCAACAACAACTAGAAATTCTACCTGGTTATATTTTTTTCTGTGGTATATAGCCCTGTAACTTAACATACGGCTTAACGTGGGGCATTTACAAAATAATGTTCTAAAATTATCCCGTCAAATATAAAAACGCATACGATAAAAAAAACAATTATTAAAAATTTCGTACAGATGGTAATCTAATATAATATGTATGTACCAATTATCTCTCCCGCCTTTTCCTAAAAAATTAAAATAATTGTTCTACCACAAAATCATTAAACAGTAATCTTCAATTAAAAAATTATTATTTAACAAATGTAGCGATAACATACAAGCTTTGCTCATGAGAACCATAATTTTTGTATTACATAAAAGCCTGAACATCGTGCCATTGTATATGGCACATGTAACATAACATAACACACACACACACAGATCATCAGCATATACATATAACAATACATTAAAGATAATGAAAACGAGATAAAACAAAAAAAAACATGCGAGCTTTTTTTATTTTACATTTTAACGATAAAATAATGAAAAATGATTTTAAAAATTAAATTTGATTTGAACTCACTCCATTCATTCGAGATAAAATGCACACAAAAAAAAGTTTATCGCTAATACATACACCTCCACATTACACGAAGCTTAAATTACAGCAATAAATCCAATATTATTTACCATCATCGCACCCCAACTTTTGATCTGAGTTCATAGCTAATCCATCACAAATAGCGCACACATACACATAAAAAAATAAAAGTTTAGATGAACAAAATAATTTTTATAGGGAGTTACGCTACATCTCGCCCCCCATTAAAATTTTAATTATTTGACTGCTGTATCCAGTCTACTGTGGATATGATGGACTTGAACATTGATGAGATTTTTCATGGTGTGTATGTTTGTGTTGCACTAGAAATATTTGAGGTTATTTTTAAATGATGTTCCTCGTGGCTGATTTTTGGTCTATATTTTTATTAGATATAAAACAATATTTTTAAAATAGAACTCGTTTAATGGACTCAATTTTCAAATAATGTAATATATTCTCCAAGGGCGCATATATAAGCACTTTATATTGAAATTTGACAATTTCCAGGAAAAATATTTTTTTATTCTGTTACAAGGGCCCTTGTTTTGTTATGTTACAAAAGTCTTCTTTAACCCATTAGTGACAAGTGGAAACCTATGCTTACTGATAGATCATCATAGATTCGACTTCCAAACTAAAATTTCTGGGTTTTCTGATGTACCGCTGTCGAAGACCGAGTATCGTTTGTAATTACTAATTGGTAATTTACAGTACCAAGTTGAATATATTGCAACAATAGAATTATCTACGAATTTATTTATTCTAATACCTGACCCATTCATTTTAGTGTCCACAATAGTTCCACACAGTGAGTTCTTCAAATCCTTTTTTGATGGTAATAGAGAAGTTGTTGAAATAAAATTTTCCCGAGGAAAAGTCCCAGTGATAACTCAGATGCCATGTCCTAGGTACATTTTGAAATTGACTAAATATCCAAACGGTGTATTGAAAATCGCTTGGCTGTCGAAAATTAGTTCAAATCTACGTCGATGCTTAAAAACAATTTCATTATCAACATCGTTTGACTCGTTAGCTTCGTTTAGTTGGAACAAAGGGTATCCGATTACGATCAATATGCTAATAATACCTGCACTCTGCAGTTCATTTTTCGTGATATTTGGATTTAGTTCACTGGTTATTATAATAATTGATAGGTCTTTCGAAAATGAATAAAGAAATCATCTGGTTTGTTGGCTAAATGTATTGTTTAAATTACATATTAGGAACAGCAATTATTTTCAAGGGTTTCTTAATACTCACATGAAGTGATACGGTTAATCTGATATTTTTCTTTAATTCTTTTGGTTCGTTTAATGTTGGCGTACGGCTTTATGCGTCTGCCACTACATTTTATGTCCTTTCTTTATATTTTACTATTCTAGGATTTTAAAGCTTTTCTCCGAAAATTTAATATGTTTAAGATGCTTGTGGTTAGTACCCAATGGTAATTTGCTTCTTTACAGGTAGGGTTGGTACTTTTTCACCATCCATAATACAGCTAGTGCTAGTGCCCCTTTTTCGTTTTTGCGTAACTCATGTCTGTTAAATTTAGTGTTTGTGGTTTAAGATTGTTTTGAAATTGTGACGTCCGAATAGCTAAGTATTTGATATATTGCTGTAATGTTTTGAATGAGCTGATGTAATCGAGGTTCGTCAAGCATTTTGTCGTGCTTTTTGATATTTTGAAACGGTATTTTATAAATCTTCTGTCGTATCCAGACAGGTCAAGAAGTTGGTTAATGTCTTTTCAGTTTCTTGGCAGGTCTGATAATATTACCTAGCACCATTGCGCAACTCTCAACATACTACCGTAACCAGATTTAAATAACTCCGCCTCATTCGAGCAATTCCATGAGACAGTGCGATCCGGGAAGTTTCTCTTTTCGAAATTGCATGAACTCCTTGTTGGTTCTACTTGGAATTCATTTCTGCCGAGAAGGGGCTATGACTCCATACTGTCCATAGGTAGATACCATTGTACTTGATAGTTTTGATGAAATCGGTGTAAAATTTCTAACGGAAAAAGAAATGCCAACATAAAGTGCAAATGGGTCACGATTCTGACGTTAAAAAGTGTTGGTTTGAAAAAACTGCCAACAAACAAAATCGTGTTTCATACAGGTGCATCTCCAGATTTTGCGATATTTGCCATGTGTAACATTATTTGCTGTCACATTGATTAAATTTAAATTTGGAATAAATTTTCACTTTTGTTCAAGTATTGTTGTATAATTTATCGTAAACTGCTTGGCAATTTTTTCAAACCTACACATTTTAACGTTAGAATCGTAAAATCATTTACACTTTAATGTTGCTACTTTATTTTGTGTACCTATATGTTAGAAACTTCACACTGGCCCTGGGTCAAGAGTATTATCGGTGTACTTTTTCTATTTTATTTATTTGGCACTAGCTCTAAAAAATAAGTGTCAAATTTACAATTAAATGTTTACAATTTCATTTCGTTTTTCGTTTTATTCACCACCCCACATATCGATCCACTTTCACACTTCTATCTGATTCATTCAAATAAATTCGTACACATTCGTATATACGTTCATTTCCATTCGTAATAACTCAGATAGATTCTTTGCACTTAAAAGGACATCTAACATTTTTTGACCAAATGCAGAATATTTTATAATTAAATCTTCGACGTCCTTCACAATGTTACATCGTTCGTATCATTCAAGTATCTCGTTTAAGCATCTTAAAGAAAAGTTGACTCACTTGACATTTTCAAAATTCCCCCTCCCATTTTGTCCACAGATTCACCTGCATTCGAAGTAAACCTCTTGCGTCCATGAATTCATACTCATTTTAATCCTCAATAAATCAACCTGAAGGTATCCATTGATGAATGACCTTACTGACTGACCATTCCATCATCCCAACTAATCTCCTTATTCTAGTCAGATTTACACACTCAATTCTCTCTATACTCATGCACATCAACCGTTCCTTCGAAAAGCCATACTACAACATTTGCACGCAAATTTAATACAGTAAAACATTTTTCAGCGCTGTGGTCTCATGACCTCCTCAACGATATTTTGCAAATCAGAACAAAGTCATCTGCAAATTGCAAAATAACCCTGTCTGAGGAATTCAACCTATGAATCGAGCTTGTGGACAGATTAAAGGGATTATAAAAATTATTAAGTTTCCCTCAATCATAATCTCAAATTTTCCAAGGAAATCCCAGTCTCATAAGGACTTTATAAAGTTTCCCTTGAACCACGTAATCTTACGCCTTTTCAATATCCAAGAATACCGCCACAACACCGGCACAAAACTAGCCTCACTCAATAATTAATCCATTCGTTCTTTCATCATACCATTCACGATTTTAACAAATACTTTTAACATACCATGTATTTTGTTGCCAGTTTTATATACCGATCTTTTTGGCCATATTTAGATTTCAGAGATAGCCATATTCCAAAACTTCTTCCAAAAATCAATTAAGAATCCCATTTCCATCCAACATACTCTACCCCATCATAATCGGTTAAGAAATGGCCGAGTTCTTTTTTAGGTGGCCATATTTCAGAACTTCTTCAAAAATAATTTACGAATCTCATTTCCGACCAACATATCCAATCCCATCACAATCGGTTAAGAAATTACCGAGTTCCGCCCCTGCAGACCATTTTCCAGAAGTTCTTCTAAAAATAATTTAAGAATTCCATTTCCATCCAACATATCCAACCCCATCATAATCGGTTAAGAAATTACAGAGTTCCGCCCCAGATGGCCATATTCCATAACGTCTTCCAAAAATAATTTAAGAATTCCATTTTCATCCAACATATCAAATCTTATCATAATCAGTTATGAAATGGCTGAGTTCCGTTCCAGGTGGCCATATTCCAGAACTTCTTCCAAAAACTATTTAAGAATCCCATTTCCGTCCAACATATCCAATTCCATCACGATCGGTTAAGAAATTACTGGGTTCCGCCCTTAGTTCCGCCCCAGCAGATCATATTCCAAAACTTCTTCCAAAAATCATTTAAGGATCCCATTTCTATCCAACTTACCCAATTCCATCATAATCGGTTAAGAAATTACAGAGTTCCGCCCCAGATGGCCATATCCCATTGCTCTTCCAAAACTAATTTACGAATCCCATTTCCATCCAACATACTCCATATGGTGGCCATATGACAGAACTTTTTCAAAAATAATTTAAGAATTTCATTTCCGACCAACATATCCAATCCCATCACAATCGGTTTAGAAATGACCGAGTTCCACCCAGCAATCATTTAAGAATCCAACAATCATTTAAGAATCCCATTTCCATCCAACATATACAATCTCATCCTAATCGGGTAAGAAAATACAGAGTTCAATACAAACGGCGAAAATTAAAATGGTGGTGCTTCACCCTCCACCGTATGCGATGCGTCACAGTCCCTACTCAACGTAACGAATTCTTTGATCTTTTAGCTATCGAGCGGTGTAATTAAATGTGGGCTGTAGATGATAGATAGACGTGCTGTATAAGATAGCGGAAATTTGACAGCGGAAAATAAGAGATTACGCTACTCGCCACAAGTGACGGCACCATCACTAAAGAGAAATTATTATGTTTGTAACTACCAGCGGAAATTTTTTATTCATTGTATATCACTTTTTTCACTTCTCAGCGGAATAAAATATTAAAAGAGATCCTTAAAATGGCAAACTGATTGATCTACGAAGTAAAGGAAATGGATGAAAGAGGGAATATTGTTAAATTTCCAGATTTCATATACTGAAATTTTGAAATTTAACAATATTCCGTCTTTAAGCCATTTCCTAACGAACTACGATGAAATTTGGGTAGTAGTATTGATCAGGGATTTTAAAGTAAGGCTTGGACACAATTCTAGAATCTGTTCGTGCTCGACTAAACTGGCCATTTCATAACCAGTCCTTATTAAAAATGATATCTGTACATTTTACACGATACAAATAAATTTTAAACTCAAGGGAACTCGACTGTTACTTTATTAAATTTTGTAAAATTTGCATCGCATACAGGGACAATTCGGGAAAAATTTATGGAGTAGAATTTGCTCTATAAATTTTTGATTATCTGCGGCCATATAAGTTATTTTCAGTTTTTGGCCAATATCTCAATAACTTCCACCAATACTTTCGGTTGACTTTTAAATAGCTTAGGTCATACTGAGACTACGCAGAAAATTTGTGGAAACTTTGTGAAATAGAATTTTCACTGGAATTTTTTGATTTTTTTTTTTGAAGTTTTTGAGATATTGACCAAAAACTCGACTATGAGTTCCCTCTAGTTTAAAATTTATTTATATAGTGTAAAATTTACAGATACCATTTCTCATAAGGAATAGTTATGAAATGGCCAGTTTAGTCCAGCATGAACAGGTCCTAGAATTGTGTCCAAAACTTACTTTAAAATGAATATTTTATTCCGCTTATAGATGTTTTATTTAGTGAAAAAAGTGATTAATAATGAACAAAAAATTTCCGCTGGTAATTGCATAATAAAATGAATTATCTTTAGTGACAGTGCTGCCACTTGCAACGAGTAGCGTAATCTCTTATTTTTCGCTGCCAGATTTCCACTATCTTATACAGTATTAGCTGCGTTAAACTGTATACCGATTTCGTTATCATCATTTTTTTGAATTGTCTCCCTATGAAAACAAATTTAAAGACGTATTCACGTCAAAAAGGAACCTTCATTCACTCTCTTATCTAACATTGTATTTCCGCCTTGTGCTCGATATCCTGTCTCTTTAGTACACATATCTCATCACAGATAATATAATAATCAGATACGAAATCAAGAACAAATTATTTTCATTTTTCATGTCTGATTTAAATTCAATTTCCATTTATAGTTCAACTTGTAACTAGCACAACTTTTTATTTCAAAAGCTTAAAGCTGATTTGGTTGGGATCTTCCATTAATTATTACAATTTTTTCTATATGTATGTTTTGTAACGTTGCTAGTTTATATGTTGAAGTACACAAATACATACGCACTAAAAACAAAATTTAATATTTTTGGATATATCCTTTTTAGGCGATCACAATTGTGTAAGTAAACGTCGTGTACGAAAGAGAATCGTGGAAAAACTAAACTCTATTACAAACTATGGTTATTTAGATACACATTTGTGTATTATGGACTTAATGAAGCAAATAAAAATTCTGACCGGAAAAGGGATATTTTGAAATAGGTACAAATTTTCTTTATTGTCAAATGCCCTGCCGTGTTAATGTTTTTACATTATTAGAGAGCAACTCAGTGTTGGTTGAAATTTTGTTCAAACATATTTCCTGCACCAAACGAATATGTATTTTTTTTATTTGTTAATTTTTTATATTATAAAAAAATTAACAAATGACAGTCAGTATCCCAATGTGCTATCGGTTATTATTCGAAAATAATTATTTTTTTACCATTGCAGACAACGTGATAGATCAAAATAGAATATGTACTCGTAACTAAAAAAGCACGAAGGTAGATGGAGCTGAATGTCTAAAATTGATGAAATATGGATGCACAATGATTTTTGTTCTTGTGTTCATGTCTGAGTGTTGTCTGTGTTCTCATTCATCCCTCGTTTTGATCCTATGTGTTATTTTAGATGCATAATCCCGCCAACTTTTCCGTTTCTCTCAACGGATACAGCCTTTTTCAATATTGCAAAATTTATTCTACATTCATAAGGGTTTACATTATTCCACCAATGGCAATGACCTTAAATTCAATCCATCTTTCTATTTCATTTTCAATGATGAAAAGAATGATGCCAGTGGCTTTGGTGGTGGTGTCAAATGTGATAATTTGACCTTTCCGCTAGCATGTTGACAAACAGTGTTCATTGTTCCTCATATTACTGTGGAATTTGTTGTATAGCCTCAACCAGCGAACACTTGACAGCGTAAATTGTGCTTCGTTTGGACCACTTAGGGCAGCGGTACGATCACCAAAATTTTAGGGGTCAGTTGTTTATTTATGACGAGAAGCCTAAATATTTTGGTGATCGTAGCACCAATCGAAATGGTATAAACAGCGTGCAACTTTAGCTCTTACGTATTCGCTGGTCAAGATGAAACTTTATAATTGATCTTTTCCCATAAATGGGGGGATTCCAGTGGTTTTTGGCCGGTCTTTCATAGCAGCTCTTTCGTTTTTTGCAAATATTTTAAAAAATTTATAACATTTATGAAAAAACTATTAAAAACAAAAGATTATAAATTCAGTTTCAAACACTAGTTTTGTTTCAAATCATTTTTACCGGAAAAGAACAGTTTAAAAAAAAATCACTTAAAAAATTTGGCGAGATCTACGGTCTAGGCGAATTTCGGAATTAAACGTCACTCTTAAAAATTTTCCATTAATGGATCTTGGGGGCAAATTTTGTGTACCAGAAATGGGAGCTTTTCAATTTTTCAATGATGTTGAAAAGTTTAGCATTTACAAAATACCATATAAAGAATTAAAATTTTTAAATAAAATTAAATATTAAATTTTTAACTAACATGAGCGGATCTGGTTGGTTTTCGGAAGCTGGGATAATGCACACTTAAAAATCTTGCTGCAATTTTTAATGCAACCCTTGCACCAAGGCTCATACAATGCAACCGTGTATCACATTCTGATGCAAAGCATGCATTAAAAATAATTATGATGCAGTTGCGACTAAAATTACTGCAGTAGTGTATTAAAAGAAAATTTCTATATAATCTGGGGGTTGACTATTTTTTAGCAAATTTATTATAATTCGCTAAGGCATTGTGTATATTTTTTATATAAAAGCTTAAAATATTTTTCATATATTTGCTGTGTAAAGACGTCAATTGATTTACGTCAATCCAGTTGGAAAAGTAAAAAATTGGAATCTGTGGAATTTGCCTTATAGTTTTAGTACAAAATAATATAAGTGTAATACAATTAATTGGGAATTTCTAATGTGGTGTGCTTTATACTGTTTAAAGCACTGGGCTGAGCTATACAGTTTTAATGGCACTTACGACAGAAAATGATGCTTCCAAATGGATATTTTAATTTATTTTTTTATGCAATGTGCTGTAAAATTTTAATATAACTTGTATCAGTTTTAACAAAATATTCCGTTAAAGTTTAATGTAAACTATACAATGAAAATTAATACAATTAGCATTAATATCTAATATAATGCAACTTGTGCATTAGTTTGTAATGCAAGCTTGCGCTGGACCTATATGAAAAGCAATTTGCATTACATAGGCCATATTTTTTTCAACTGTGTGTTTTTTGAATATACAAGAAACTTCTCCTAAAATTATGTAAGTTTAAAGTAGAAGAACGTGGGATGTTGCCTACAAAAAATATTACAATATGATTAACCGTTCGAAGTATATAAATATTATGTTACAGTCATTATTGCGTTTATGCAGATTGCAACAAACCGTCTCTTATAGTAAACAAGACATACATAGCATAGACGTCTACAATTTTTATTACATTTTTTAAATTCTTTGCATAAATTAAATTTGAAAGCGCTACATGTTCTTCATTCACGGTCAAATATTTTATCGATGCGTACGCGTGTTCAATCAAATGAACTGTAAAGTTTACTCAATTTTCCAATTTTCAATGGTATTATTTTTATATAAATATCGAACTCAACTCAATCAATAATCATATTCAGTAGTTGGCTTGCAATTAGCGATTCAATTATTAAATTTGAAGTGATTTAAAAATGAAATTAATATTTGTTGTGACCTTATTTATCGTTGCCGTGGCCCACGCCCACGGTTATGGTGCAACTAGTTATCAAAATCAAAAATTGTATAGTTATGGAGGCGGTTATGGTGGTGGCTACAGTGGACTTTATCATAGTGGATACGGTGATGGATACCAGTATGGTGGTCTAGTACATAAAGGTGATTATTACGCTTACCCAAAATACAAATTCGAATATGGTGTAAAAGATCCAAAAACGGGAGACAACAAAGATCAATGGGAAGTACGAGATGGCGATAAAGTTAAAGGCGGATACAAATTAAAGGAATCCGATGGTACGATTCGAGTAGTCGAATATACGGCTGATGATCATAATGGCTTTAATGCAGTGGTCAAGAACATTGGCAAAGCTGTGCATCCACAAATTTATAAATCGTATGGTGGCTATGGATATGGTGGCTACGGGTATGGTGCTGGAATAGGACATGGTATCGGATATGGTGGATATGGTTACTAATTATGGTCACACACAGAACAATATACCTTGATTATTACTCTATTTCCCTTGAAACTCTTGACTTTATGTATCTAAATAAATTTGAATAAATTTTTGTAAATTTTATGATAAGAAAAGCTTTTGTCTATACAATTTATATATGATACCATCTGTTGTGCATGGTTTTTGTCCTTGGCACGAACCAAGTTATTTAAATGTTTTTTGTCGAGATTCTATACAAAATGTATATAATTAAGCATAATTGAATATTATATGACTATGAATAGCTGTCGCCCAACGCTTCTTAGAACATTTGCATTTAGAATCGTTTTAAGCACAAAACACATAAAATTTTACTCAGTTTTCCATACGCCTTTCTTTCCATTATGTATATGTGTAGACATACACATCTACAAATTACATTGTAGCACGAACATGATGTAAAAATTTGTATCTCTAATTCATGTTTCAACATCATTTAACAAATTTGCTCTATCGCAAAAAATGTTTCAACTGATAATTTATGTACAGAAGATATATTGACAAAAACGTATTAGGATATCGATAGAAATTCAATAAATAACAACTGTACACAAAGTATATCGAACGATTACTTCCATATACTCGTTTATATATGTAGGCAATGTGTCGGAATGGTACGTCTGTAATTAAGCTCTTAATTTCATTTTACCGCATATAACGCCATCATAAATTACAATTTTTGTTGTGGATGCTGTAAGCTGTGAAGTGTGGGTGTGATTTTCATATAAGGTCAAACGTATAAATTTTCTGATTTTTCTTTTAAGGAGGTAGGTTGTACATCTTCCCCCCCCATCCACACAGCGTTCTGTCTAAAACAATAAATTTTAATTTAATTTCACGATAAATATTAATTTATTTATTTCGTATACAGATTTTCTATCAAACCAAGATTATAATTAAGGTTATATAGCCTTTATATTAAGGTATCACATCGCCACGCACATTATTAATGCCCAACCGTTCACCATGAAATGGTGAGAAATTAATAAGGAGATGAATATTATGTATTACTTTACTAGTAATTCCTTAACTGTATTCGTATAACAATAATGAAAACTACTGGAGGGCTTTGAAAATTGTACCCTTACAAACTGTAACATCATAATTTAGAATCCTAATCGTAATTTTTAATTGACGCAAAGCTATACCATACTAACACTTTACTTTCATTCTGACTCGTTTCAGGTGTGGTAAACGAGTTCGCGCTGAAAGCGCTACAACAAAAAATGCCGTCGCAAACAGAAGACAAACACAACACTATTACAGGTGGCCTATAGCTGAACATAAAGAAAGAGTTAAGTGCTACCAAATTGCAATATAAGGCTGTATATACATACAGGCACGAGCAGAGGAAAATATCAGTAACCTGCAGCAAACCGTGTGCAACAACACTCTTTAATCTCAGTGGCAATCGTAAAGCGTTGTCACTGTAACACTGGCAAGGAGCTACACAGAAAAAATGGTTTTCCTTCTGAACAACAAGAACTTATCGACAAGCCGCCTCACATCATTATTTTTGATGTAGATATGTTGAAAAGACGTATCAACGATTGTTAGAAAGAACAGAGGACATGCCACACGAAATACATCGTTGCAACACTATAGAACGCACCCGGTCGAAACCTCTCCCAAATTTTCTGTAAACAAAGAAAATCATTCAGTTGCGCGACGAATCAAAAAAACTAGTATATTTCGACCATAGCGAGTAGATCCGGTTCACCATAAACCAGCGTCACAGAATTTGACCACATGGTGTAGGTCAATTTGCTGACCATTGTAATTTTCCGTTATCAAAAAAAGAGGAAGTCAAAAAGAAAGATAACGACTGGAGACCGTGTGGGTTCCATCAGCGACATACTATCTCTTCGAATTCAACCGAATGCTCGATTTCAACTACGCGATTTATGAACGCCGTCATCCGCGATTTAGACTTCGTTTTTATATGTATTGACGAAATTATTATGGAACCACAAGCGAAGGATCTTACGAACTGCATTTGGAAACAGTTTTCAACGGCTAGGTGAGTTCGATGTTCAAATATGAAGAATTCGAAATGTACCATAAAATAACACATGGTATCCTACCTTTTCCGGAACGTACTGATGATATTACGGAATTCCCGGCTCCCACAATAAACTCGCATTCGGCAATTTAAGCAAATTGGCAAACTATTACCATTCCGCTCTATACTGAAGAAGCCCAATACACCTAACCATTTCTGTTAACATCCCAATACACAATCACGAAACTCAAAAGTGAATTAGCTAATATATCGACGTTATATTCTCGAACAAATTTTGAAATGCCGAACAAAAGTATTCTTCACATGTTCCTTAAGCCACAGACTAATGCCATTCTGTCTAAAACTGACCGTAATTATAGACAAGCGCACCACTTTTATATCATTTGTCAATTTACCACCGATATCCAGAATGCGAACGGTCAAGAAAACGTGGTCGCGGATGTATTATCCCGCCCGAAACAAAATTCTGTTATTCCTGCAAGCGATCTATAGTTCAAAGGCACATGATCGAGCTTGCAGCTTGCTGCATGAACGATACCATAGCTCAAACCATTACCAAGACAAAAACCATTGCGTTCCACAAAACATTACGATCGATGAAAGCTGCGCTCAGGATTCGAGGCCATACAATTCATTGTTGCTCCAAAGTCCCAATTGTCCTGCTTAGTATCCAAGAAACAGTGAAAAAAAGTCTAAAGTGTTCACTAGCTGAACTGGTTTATGGACAAACAGGCCGACGTTAAACTATTCGCTGAGTTCTTTGTCGAAAATCCTCTTTCACATTTACCTTCAATCGACACAGTATTTGACCAACTCCACACCACCATAAAAATTGTATATCCTCACGACAACTAGAACAACAAACCAAAATGATAACTGGGCACATAAGGTTCGCACAGGTTTGCAATCACCCTATTAAGACCGTATAAAGTTATAAGCCGCCTACGCAAACAATGTGTCGTCTCGATAAAGAACAAACATCAAACTATTGCGATATTGCGATCGATCGATTAAACCTGACATAAAACATAATATGTTCCGCTGAGCGATTACCAGCATCACATTTTCGAAAAACTGACCATGCAATCATTGTAGATTTTTAGAACTGCTTTATACTCGTACAGCCTTTCATCAGTGGGGAGAGTGATGTAGCGTATTTCAAAATTTATTAAATTTCTAATACAACTGAAAATATTTGAAAATTATGCAGATCCCAAAATGTTATTTTTTATATATAAAACGTATTTTCTGCCGTTCCTAATTTACTCGTTTGCGGTCTGGTGGCAGATAGTTATACTTAAAAATAGAATTGTGAATCTCAATCGCTCCCAAAATTTTGTTGTAGGGCAAATTTTTATGCTTTTTCCGTGACTGTAGTCCATTTTTTACCATCAGTTGTGATCCTGCATTTTTAAGTTCACAGTGGTCTCCGGTTTACCGCTTTGAAAGTAATGAAGCTTTGAATAATCGTAGTGCTCTTGTAGGGCATCGACATTTTCTATTCAAGTACAACTCACTAATACCCGAAGTTAATTAGAGGTAACTAGATAAGGCTTAGGCCATAATTTAATATCTCTAACTCATTTTCCATGTCTTTCCGTTTACTAATTTGTGGATGTCTCAGGACTTAAGAAATTAACTCTTCAAATCGGTAGTTTTCTATTTCGATAGCGCACGATTGGACTGCGGTTAAGGTTTTTGAATCTTTTCCATGCTTCTGTTCCAAGCTGCGGTCACAGCTCTAAGTTTATGTGTACTTGAAGCTTTGAAACTTTACATGTTACAGAGTCTAACATCATTTTATAGATTGACTGTAAGTCCGTGCTCAATTCGTTGATTAATCCATTGCTTGATTCGATTGGTTGATTCGAAACTTGTTAGGGAGTGTAAACATTTGAACAAACTTCTCTGTCGATGAAACACTAAGAAGAAGCGATATCGATGACTATTTTGCCAAAGCTGGTTCAATCAGCAATAACAACTTACTTTTCGAGTTAGTGCAGCAAGGGTTGCTCTCCACTCCTAGGTTTAGCCAAATAAGCGATTTCATTAAAAAAGGACCAACTATAAGAATCAAGAGTCATTAAGTATCGTAAGAGTCATAGCTGATTTAAAAAACATCTTATTCACTTAGGGTTTGCCGCGTGAAACGGTGAAACACGATAACTACAATCAATTTTATATACATATTAAATTTTTATATACATATAAAATTTTTTTTTAGTAACTTCACACCTTTATTTGAGCGTTCAAGCTCATTGTAAAGAATGCAAGGCCCAAGCATATTCAAATTATTGTAAACTGTTATGTTATTGCCTGCCATATCTTAAAATAATCGTTCATCTAATCACGTGGTTCAGTTGAAATTAGATTCCAATCGTCCATTTCTTTTAACAGCATCTACACGGCAACATCGTCCAGGTAGCCCCATCCCACAGAAATGATAATTATTTGCAATACATAAGTTTAACTTTGTTATTATTAAAAATTTAATTTATAAAAAACAATAATAATTCTCCAAACAGAAAAAAATCGACCGCTAGACACAAAAGTCAAGGCACGTTTTCAATTTTACCGCATGCGTTTGAACTTATTCTGACCATTTCTTTATTGAAACCATCCCCATTGCATAAGAAGAGAAATATTTATCTTTAAATTGAATCAATTATTTTTGGTTTCAAGACCAACTTGACCAACATCATCAACTAACAATGCGCTCATCAATCAACATCGTGCATCGAATACTGAATTAATTATGGGCGATTCACAAAATATGATATTCGCGTTTATCTGCATGTACTCCTGCAGACGCCAGTTCGACCAATGATGCTTGCCATATATAATCTAATGAATTCCCTCTTAAATCACAAACTAACTGTAATTACAGATCGAGCTAATATTCTTCTCTCAGCACTTTCTTATCAAATTATGCTAATATTGCCACCACCTTCAGTAACTCTCAACGCCGGGCAGTTCCTTAACCAAAATCTATGCTTGTATCCAGGTTGAACTTAAGTGATTTCAATCTAGGTTGAACTGAAGTGACTTGAAGTGGTTTCAACCTCCTCAGCTCGAAATGGGATCATTCAGAGGATAACATCAATATGTTGCTTCGAACGTACTAAACTGCTTAAAAAACTTTATGCTTTAATTGATGAACCGAAATAAACATTTTTGATTTAAAAAGAAATTACAGTTCCAAAATTATTTTTCTGCTTTATCGACATTTTTCCGCTGGCTATGTATACGAACCTACCTTACCGATTTTTACAAGTGAATAATATAAGGTGTTTTAATCAGCATTGTCGACATTTTTAGGCTTATGCGTTTTACTAGTTACAGTCGAATCGGCATTATCGATTTTTTTTGGCTAGAGCGAGTCTGCTAACTTTAACAGTATCTTCGTAATGCTCTTTTCTTGGTTCTAAACTCTTTGGTTCTGATACCACTGCTACCGAAGAAGCTAGTATTTCTGGGTCAATGGTGGATTGATCACTTTCGCGAAGGTTAATAACGCACGAAGGTCTGCGTTGGAGGTATTGTTCTAAATCTGGCAAGTCTGATTACACTGACCCTAAGTGTTTCCGACTTAATCTGCCTCGAACTTTCTGAAATCGTTAGAATAAATCCTGGATAGAGTCATTAGAACTGCTTTTTGTCTATTTCTCTCTCTCTTACAGAGTTGAAAGATTCTGTGAAACGGCGTTCCATGAGCATGTTACTAGGATTGAAAATGCATGGGAACTTTGTACTAAGTTTGTCCTAAAAATAAAAATTAAAAAATTAGGACAAACTTAAGTAAAAGTTCACGTTTCATAATACCGATAAGAAGTTTGTACTGAGCTTGTCGTGAACCAGCAAAAACAATGTTACTTGTTTATATGTATTTGTGAAATGTAGCCATTTAGGCGAACACACAAAATAATCGCTTGTAAAATTAAATTTTTAATTTTGTCATATAATGCTAAAAACTCGAACTTAAATACATAATAAAATAATATTTAATTCAATTAAACTAAAAAAAAATATAAAATTGAAAACATAATATGAAGGTAACAAACAGACTTCCACGGTATTCTCATCGGTTTCATTTACTTAATTAGATAATAAATTAATTTATCAAGGAGCTCATAGATTTATCAAGGAGCTCACTTAGTGAGACAGACGTTTGAGTGGATTTACGTCTTAAATTGCATAGGGGTGGTACTTTAGGGTAAAGATTACTGTCATCGGTTTCACATGTAAGGGAACAAGATTATAGTACTACTGACTCAATCTATAAGTTTCATAAATTTATCAAGGAGCTCACTTAGTGAGACGTTTAGTGAATTTATGTTTCAAATCGCTTAGGGTTGGTTAAAACCAGTTGGTTTACAGGTTATTCTTATCGGTTTTACTTTACATGATAACAGCTTGCTGGTACAACTGACACCTTGTTTGTAATTTTTATGAATTAGAATAACTACTTTTTTTAATGTTTCGATCTTATCCTTATTTTTTACATATACATTTAATCCTGTTTTGTGTGGTAATAGGGACTGCACAGAAAAGTGCATACATTTTTTTTATGAGAAGAATAGGGCCGCATAAAAAAATTTCACGTAGAAAGAAACTCAAAACATTACGCAACCTTACGCAATGTGATGAAAAAACGAAAAAACAAAATGGCCAACGTAAATTAAATTAATCACATTCAATGTTCTAATTTGATGGAAATTTTTGAAGAACTTAAGTAGATTGTCCTGAATAAATTTGTTTCATACCGCATAAAAAAGCGCACAAAAAAGTGGCACAAAAAATGACTGCACAAAACAGGTGTGACTCATGATGCAAAGAGAACAAGATGGAATATAGCGTACATTAATGTGACGTCACTTGTAGCCAACAAACATGTAGATTTCGTATTTTTTTTGATTTTTTTTTCAATAAATGGATAAAAAATGTATTTTTTTAAATATAAAGCTTACTTAAATTCGATAAGTATAGTTGAAGAAATTTTTTAATTATTACCCTAAAGTACCACCCCTATCCGATTTAATACTTAAATCCACTCAAACGCCTGTTTCACTAAGTGAGCTTCATTATAAATTTATGAAACTTATTGATTGAGTCAGTAATACTATAGTCTTGCTCTCTTACAAGTGAAACCGATGAGAATGACCTGCAACCCTATTTAGTATTACCCTAAAGTACCACCCCTATGCACATTTATATCAACGTCTAGAAGCTGTTTGGCAAATTTATGAATATTTTAATTTAAATTAGTGTGTGGATTTAATTTATGCTTTGTGATATATTTATTTTATCTATTTTTTCCACTATTATTTAAAGAAAACTGTTTATTATAGTCTTGTTTAGTGGTAAAGTTACCAACTTTAATTAAATAATCCTCAATGTTCCTATTAAACATTAATACTAAAGTTTTTAAATTTTTATGAACAAATTAAATACATCGTGTGATCGCTTAATTGTTTACTTTTCACAAATACACACACACATTTTATATTGTTTTTGTTGGTTTACGACAAACTTCACATCGGTGATTGAAAGATCCCTGAATAACAAAGCATTCCTTCTTGAACATTGCGGGAGCGTTCGATAGCTCATTTTTTGCTACTATTATTAATTCATGTATCAGAATGGATTAACCAATACAAGTTACAAACGGATATCCACAGGTTGGTGTACTTTCTCCACTATTGTGGCTCTTGGTGATCGATGACCTTTAAGTCTAACTTCAACAGTCCGGGTTTTGCGCCCATGGTTCTATTGCTCAAGGAAGCTTCTGAATATCATATCTGATCTGATGCAACCAGGCCTCTATACTGTGAAGTCGCAGAACTGTTTGCACTACGAAGGGATTGTATCCGAAAATATTGCGCGTCATCTACAATTCACTAGTTCTACGTATACTAAGTTACGCATCTATTGTATGGTGGCCGGTGGTCAAATTATTGTGTGTACGGCTGTTCCTGGTGTTTTGTCCTATACTCCACTCATTACCATCGAAACCATTCTTTTCCTTTCTCGGCTGCAGACTTTTATTTAGGGCACAGCTTGATCAGCTCCTTATCGCTTGAAATGCTACGGGGCTTGGAATGTATTAGAAACACTCACAGAGCACTGACAAATTTTAGGCAAGATAGGCATAAGTCGTTAATTCCAGACCAACATATGGTTAATAACAGATAATTGCCTGAGTTCAATTTCTCTAATTCCTCGGTGATTTATTCTTCGAGAGAGTTATGGATGTCAGAAGAATTTTGGTATGAACTGTTCAAATCAATAGTGAATTATCTGATGTTAATAAAAAGTGTAGCTACACATTTTAACGAAAAGTGTAGATACTCAAATTACCAAAAGATGTTAAATTATTAAACATAAACAATAATATTGAGAATCACAGTAGAACAAAAATAAGTATGTACACCTTTATAAAAAAAAAGAGTGAGTCCATTAGTACTCTCAAGGAGATGTGTAAACATGGCGTGTGTATAGTGCGTCCGTACACGGTACGGTTTACTTTGAAGGAAGAAGAAATGTAATTTTACTAACCATAGTTTTTCATTTGTTTATTATCGTTAAATTGGTCTATTAATCTTTCGGTATAATCGACGCAATTGGATTATGGTAGCTAAAATAAGATACATACATATACTGTCGACTCTAACTTTTCTAATTTTCATTGAAAAACTGCACAATGGTCGTTCCATATCTCGTAGTAGATATATTTCGATCTGAGTTCATGTGCAAATCGAATTCGTCTCGCAGTGGCACTATTCTGGCTTTCCCTGGGAATAGGGAATTGGAAAAAATATTTTCATAATTTTCTGGCCTACGGAAGGAATAATTTTAGTGCAAAAATTTCCAAAACAAAGTTAATTGGGAAACTTTTGTTCCACAAAATTTTGATAGGGAAAAATATTTTCCCATTTAACTTTGTTTCAAAAATATTTACACCAAACGTATTTCCTTAGTAGGCCAGAAAAATACAATTTGGACAAAAATGCTATGAAAATATTTTTCCCATTTCCCTATTCCCTGGGAAACCCAGAATAGTGCCACAGGACGAATATTAATATTGAAATCCTCGCTCATAATCATCGGCAAAAGATGATACTCTCCTTGGAGAATTTTTGAAATTCATTTAGAATATAGAGTAAGGACGAAATGTATGAATTTCATTATGTCATCGACAAATTTTTTCGGTGAGGTGAATACAACTACAAAAAGCATGTTATTCCCATTGGGAAGCTGAAGTTCAGACGTGTATAAATTATCAATGGGTTGTGTTGTTACCCTCATATCATTTGTTAGGCCAACGATGATTTCCTTATGCGAGTTGACTCTATAAGTTCAACTTGTATTTTTATATATTGCTACTTCGGCAGCCCACTGATTGAACTGATGAACTCTTGAACTGAACGCATCATTCAAAATTAAAAATATTAACATGCTCGTCATTGCGTATCCAGGTCTCGGGAACCAAAAAAAGTGAGCATCCCAGCGTGACTGTTTCAGTTAGGTCGAGGTGATGTGACCTGAGACCCTGGCAGTTCAATGTTAAAAACCAGACCTCATTATTATCACGTACAAAATTCGCCATTACAACCTGATCTATAGTTAGCGGATTTGTAGTGAGGGCGATAGTCCATTTTGAAGAAGACCCATTGAGGTCCCACTTTTACGTCCATGGTAGAAGACATGATCATTGATAGCCGACGTGATGAACAGTCCTTCGATACTCGTTACTCGTAACAAAGCAATATACACAAGTTGTTGACTCTGTCTTTTATCGTAAGAGTATATACTGACTATCTCGTTATAGGTACCACCCTGTGATGAATGAATTGTGGTGGCACATGCAGGTATGACTGGAAAATGATTACGCTTAACATTAATTGTCAGATTGTTGTTTCGATAGCTTTTTCTAGAAATGGGCACAAAACATCGGTCGATATTCGTTTTCCGCGCCCATCCAGATTTAAGCCGCCTCACCTTCTTGCCTTGTGAATTTCTACCGAAACCCATCCAAAGACATTTTTTAGTGTTGACGTTTTCGTCGTTCTCGTTTTCTGGTCAGGATGGCTGCATTCAATATACCTCAGACAGCCTATAGTTCCATTCATCAGTCCGTATGTTACATCAATATTGGTTTTGAGAAAGTAAGGCCGACCTATGACAAGTGGAAGTTCGTACGGCAAAATATTTGTGTCCACTATGCTCATTTTATGGATCTTTTGACGGAATTGCTACTCCCACTGATCATCTCTCTTGAACTGAACGATGATCGCAATTCGTATTTCGTATAGTAATATTTTTTTTTTTTTGATTTTTCTGATCGATGGAAATGTTGATGGTTTCTATTTAATTTTTTAAATTAGTTTTTTTTTTGTTTTCCCTATACTATTATAAATATACATACATACAAGCAAGCCATGTATAGTACAAAATTGTTTTATTGAGTTTGTTGCTTTTTTTTCAAACGAAGTGGTACATACGTCATTTCCGTTCGTTTCATTTACAAGTTTACTCTGATACAAAAATTTTTGGTAGGCGCGAGCAAAGATGTTTACACATCAAAAATTTTAAAGTCTTTTTAATTCAAAAAATCATCGGAACCAAAAGTGCCGACAATGTGCGTTTAATACAAATTTCAGACACCATCATACGTAGAGAACACAAAAATCCACACTCGGCACTGATTTTTTGAATTGTGAAAGAATTAAGTGAATTTTGCCAAAGCCGCTTCCACGTGTATAATCATATAGCCAGCCACAACATGCAAATTGTCTTGAATTTTTTTTACAAATTTCAGACTTAAAAACACTTATTATTATTTTTTTTTTTTTATAAAAAAAGTGTACAAACTTATTTTTGTAGTACTGTGAATTCATTCATTCTCAATATACATGTATACATGTATATTGTTTATTTTTATTAATTTTAATTATCACGTGTTTCGAATTCGAAACTTTTTTTCCTGGGCAACTACACTTTTCGGTAATTTGTGTACCTACACTTTTTGAATCCACACTTTAGCTACACTTTTTATTAACGTTAAATACTTCCCACCGGCCAGAATTATGCATGAAATTCTAACCCATGGTTGATGGTTGATTGCATTTTTTAAGTGCGCCGGGAACCACAGGCAAAAGTTTTCTCATTACACTTATTTTGACAAATCTGCGACCGCAAAAAAATATGCACTGGCAATCGCATGATCTGGAATCGCGGCAACTCTTTTGAATGGAGGCCGAATAGCACATTCAGTACACCACCTGGATATCAACAGAAATTCTGGAATTAGTAAAGTACTCCAATCATATGTCAACTCATTATATGAGAGGAATGTAACGGATGATTCATTTAGAAGTACTTTTTTTAGTAGGGAGTTTATGATAGATCACGTGTAAGTCGTATTCTACGAGGACTATGTTCCGTGCGCTTAGAGCAGCTTATGGTCCATATAATCGGCCTACCGAACGCACAATTCGCCATACTATCGAAACATTTGAAACACAATTTTCATAATTGGATAATAACGACCAAATAGACTACATCCACCACACAGTAAAGAAAATATAGCGGGGGTACCTGAGAGTGTACGCGATGTTCTCAACAGCTTGGCTTGTCGTGCAACAACTTAGCATATTTTACGTAAGGATCTTCGTTTAAAACCATACCAAATTCAACTCGTGCAAGAATTGAAGCCGGTTGATCTTCAAATCGTCATCGTTTTTTGGGGCTCTTGAAATGCTTGAAAAAGATCCACTGTTTAAGTCCAAAATTTTGTTCAGCGATGAGGCTCCTTACTGGCTTAATAGCTAACTAGCTGACCTGTGACTGAATAATCAGTCACGTGATTACATTTTATTTAATTTTTGGTTAAGAAATGATTAAGAAGATTTTTTAAGATGTAAATTTGAAGTATTTTTATCAAAAATAAAGTAAATTCAAATACGCTATTAAATATTTAATAAGAAATGTACAAAAGGATAATAAAATATGAATTTACATTACAATTTACATGCGTAGAATCTCTACAAAAACAACATTCTTTGTTATGATGCGCCCGTCTCGATCAGCTGATTGATCGCTTGTCTCAACCAAAAACACCTTGAGTCCGTCAAATGAGCGGTATCGTGAAAAGGCCACATACAGCTGACTGTGTGTAAATACGGGGGCCGGCAAATACACTCCTACCTTCTTCAAGCTTTGGCTCTGACTCTTGTTGATGGTTATGTCGAACGCGAGCTAGACCGGAAATTGGAGGCGAGACATTTTAAATGAAAAGGTACCTTCCGAGGGTGAGAGCTTTATGCGTGGAATGAGAACGCGCTCGCCTTTTGAGAAGCCAGTCTGCAAATCAAATTCCAGATTGTAGCGGTTTATTTTTGCGACCCGCATGCGTTTTCCATTGATAAGACCCTTGCTAATGCTTAGATTCCTCATCAAAAGAACGATCGTGTTTACCGTGTTTACCACTCTCAACTTAATCAACACTAAGTTTGACTTCTTGTCCTCCGGGCAGGAGGTCAAACGCCTGCTGATTGATTAGTGCGCAATCATCATTCTTGGGTATAATGATGGCGCGCTCCTCGATGGTTCCCTCGGCTAATATGTTGTGTTGATGTCACCATACACGAAATCGATCACACTTTGAGAACTGGAAAAGCACACCGGAAGTGTGATCGATTCGGTTCGAGCGTTGCCGTTTCCAACAGAAAGCAAGTATTGCGTAAACTCGTCCTCATCTTCATCGATGCGCATGTTCTTGGTGAGTGTAAACTTGTTTACCAATTTCCAAAGCAGGCTCAACTTGATGCTTGATTCAAGCATTACAGGCAAGCTCTTTCGGAAGTCACCACACATGAGGATGTTTTTTCAAGTGAATAGAACACCCTCTTCCGGCTTTCGTCTGTACAAATCTCATAATAGTCTGTCTATGTTTGTAAGCGCGGCCTCTGGCATGATGCTGGCCTCATCTGAGTTTGGCTTCATTGATGAAACTGATGACTCATCCATTGGAACCGGCAGTTTGAAAATATTATGTAGCGTACGCCCACCTTCCATCAAGCTCGTGGCGATTCCAGTGAAGGCGGAGCAAATGGACTCCCAGTCACGCCCCTTGGTAAATGCAATGAGTGATTGCAATACAAATGTCTTGCCACACCCGTCGGGAGCGTCAACGTAGAAGACCTTTGCTGACGGGGTTTCAGATTCGAGCGCGCTTCGGACCTCATTAATTACGCGTTTCTGGTCTTCATCTCGCATACATGTTGTCGAAACGCGCCATTTCTAAATATTAAAATCTCAAAAGGGAAAAACACACAATTGCCGAGGCGCTCAACTTTAATCTAAATATTTAATAAGGAATGTACAAAAGGACCGCGGATCTTTTGTTTATGAATAGTTTTGACGTTTTCCAAAGCATATCTCGTATTAACAACGTAACCAAAAGTAATGCATTTATGTAGATTATATAGTCGATATACGACCACACAAAAAGCAGAAACACGTCACGCTATTTCAAGCATGAAATTAAGGGCTTAATAAATTATCCGGTTACGAAATATACTGGGACACAAATGAACCGCATATCGGGACGAAACTTCCCACTTCAACTTTTCTCATAAATTAAAAGATCCCATGACTTTTGCCTGAAATAGGACGGAAATGATTATTCCAAACTTTCCAAAGACATTATGTTTGTGTAAGTATTAAGGTCGATCATCACTCGCAACATTTTGTCATGACGATAGAGTGCCATGACAAAATTGTCTTTTTACACTGACAGAACACCAAAATGTTTGTATGTATGTAGAATCATTTTATGTTTTCTGTTTTGTTCTGTATTGTCACGGTGTAATGACGGTTCAATACAAACATATTTTGTCATGGCATTCTGGCGTCCTGATTAATTTATAAGAGGTACAGTATAGGAAAAACGTTTCTTGGCTTTTACACCTATTTCCCGTGCACGTTTTTTATAAAACATATATTCTGCACATCTATGAAAAAATACCTTTCACCTGATATATGCTTCATTAAGATACGCGCACGGGAAATAGTTTAAAAAGGGTGTACAAACTAAAAATTAGGCGTATTAATATATAAGAAGATAAGCAAAATTCTCGTGTTTGGGCTGAAGAACAACCCGAAGAGGTTCAAGAGCTACAATTATATCCTGATAAAACAATGGTTTGGTGTGGTTTTTGCGGGCTGGTGGAATCATCGGTCCATACCATAGATCATGTGACATTAAGGACTAGGTAAAGTTCAAAGTCTACATGGATAAGCCGGTTACGATTGAGGAATTCGAAGCCAATGTTCACGCGCCATTCACTCACGCCAAATACCACTCGAAATGCTCGAGCGTGACATCGAAAATTGGAAGTTCAGAATGGCCCATGTTAGCTGGAGTTTCGAGTAATATTTGAAAGAAATAATCTTTAAAAAATAAATGTAAATAATGTTTCTTTTTTATGATAATAAATATTACTCGATAAAATTGATTTTTTTATGTTTTTTTTTTATTTTTGAAAAAGTATATACCTCCAAGTGAATCACCCATTAATATGACGCACAAAAAGCAGTGCTAACGCTTCATCGTACACTAAAAAATTATTTGAGAGTAAATAATGTGATTTGAGATACAATCTACTAGTTATACCGTGTTCAAAACCCACTCATGAACTTAACGCATCAATTTCAATATGGAAAATTGGCGTGCCTATAATTCTTCTCCAAAACATCAATAAACCACGACGTAACAACAGTTCCTGACTTTAGTGGAAAAGATGATGAACAATATCATCGAAGCTCCAATTGCCGATGATTCCGACAGATATGCGAATCATATTCAAACGTTTGCAGTTTCTGGTGCGACTCGCATTTGTAATTTTAACAAATCGAAAGGAAAACTAAAGATAGCAACATGTTCATTTATTGTAACATGCCTTGGTAGGTGCACAATGTGGTATTTTAAATCCGTTTAATTTAAGCTCCGTTCCAATTGCACTGGACCATTTTCATGAAAAACAACTAAACAAAAGCTGAACAAAAGATAAAACAATTGTTTTTAATGGGAACCCCACAATATCTTGAAATTTTAAGATTTTTTTTATACATATACAGAGTTGTTATTAGAGATTCTAGAATCTTACCAGAAAGCATTGTTTAATGAACCATCTTATATTTTTTATCGAATACACTTAAGAATAAGATGAATACAAGAACAGTAAAAATCAATAAAAGTATAAAATGCAATATAAAACCATTCAGCGTACAGTAAATGGATTTTCATTTCAAATTGTATTACAGTTGCAAGGTAGGAAGGAAATTCATGCATATATAGAGATGACCTAATTTTTCTTATGCATACTTAGAAATCTCAACTATTTACAAAGAATATAAAAAAAACAAAGTTAAGGTCGCGAAACCATTTCACCCGATTTAACCTCTTTGTGGGCAGAACTTGAAAACAATAAAACACGACTAAGAACCAACAACAATAAAATAAAAATGATTTTCCGCTTCACTTGGCATTGCATATAGAAAACAGAAAAATTCCAACATGTAGTAAACTCATGATATTAATTATGTCGGTGTAGTACATACGCGAAATATCGATTACACTCTAGTTTTTCAATTTTATTATACAAAATTGTTTGGTACTCCTGTTCACAGTGAATTGTAAACAATCCGGATTAAGTCGATTGTTGTTGTTCTTTTAATTAATTAACTAGGAGGTATTGGCAATGAAACAACATGTCACCATTTTATTAGGGAGAATAGTTTGACCCAAATCCAAATCATTCATTGATTTGCACACAACCAAAATTCGATTTCATTAGAATTGACCTAAAATTGAAAATCAAAAAAATTACTTTCGATTGGCTACAATAACAGCAAGCAAGAAGAAGAATAATAATAACACTTACACATAATTTAGTGAAATATGGTTTTAACATTAATTTCGAAAACGAATTGAAGAACAGCACACACAAAGATGATTTTCGTAATTTTTCGATGGGCAATAAAGATTGCTAAGATATATACATAATACGAAAAGATGAATAGAATCGATGGTATAATGGGAGATTTTCCGTTTTTGGGGTATATCTCGGTCTAAGAAACTTGAGACGTAAATCTGAATGAGAAAAGTTATGTGCTTAATTTGGAAAATATGGTATTTAATTACGACAAAATGGGCGAGTCAATTGTATCCGCATATGGTGTAGATGTTTATTTTTATCGCATGCTTTCGATTGAATTATGTTCATATTGTGGATTATATTTATGCTTTATTGTTATGGAATTCATTTCGGTACGTACTTGCCACGGTCATTCAGAGATTTAATTGTTTTTCTTGCTTTCTCATGCATAACAATATTAATATCGGTAACGAATTTTGATTGTCATCATTACAGCCAGTATGTTGAGATTTAATAATAAAAATTAACTTCGAGTTAACTTCAGTGAAGAAAAGCTTTCGTATAAGACTTCCAATATTTTACATTATTCGGAAGTAAATGCGTGGGTACGTGTTTTAAGCCACTGGGTATTAGTCTGCAATATAGTTGAACGCAGAAAAATAACTAAATAAATGCGTATAATTTAAATTCTCACAAAGTTACAACAACACAACTCAAAAACATAGAAAAGAACGTAAAAGATTTTTTTGTGTCATCATGAAGGGCTTAACGACGAAGTCATCCAGAAAGAAAATTGCATTCCTTAGAAACAAACATTTATTTAATGTCTGGATATATAAATGTGGGTTGACTTGACTATCTGTAAGTTTTTTGTCGAAGAGACTTATTGTATGTGAAAAACATTTTGATCCTACATTAATTTTAAAACGCAAACTAAAATGAAAATCGTTTCCACAATATGAAATTAAAGCAAAAGATGATGTTCCTTGTTGTTCGAATATGATTTCTTCGTTCGATCAATTTGATAGAGGCGCAAATGCAAATCCAGAAGCCGAAAGCATCACGCCATTGTGCAATGCCAATAACTGCTTTGTACTAAATTATGTCCAAAACTAACGTCCCTACATATATATCTAAATCCGTTTGAAAGAATGCGAGATAAATAAGCAACGCAAGCATTAGGTCGTACAGTATCTGCAGGCACAAAAACTATGCATGAGTTGCAATACGCACTCCCTCTCCACAACAAATTTCGTCGAAAAAATTGATGAAATGTTTGATAATTTAAATAGTAAGAATCTTTATAATCAAAATCCACAAAAGTGCGCTTTAAAGTTAAATAATCAAATGCATTCTAATTTAGAAGCAATGTTCTAATATTTTAAAGATGTTAAGACCTGCAGTAAAAAATATATAAAATGTTTAACTAGCACTCGTTAAACAATAAAGGCGATTTTATCACTTTTACCACATTTAAACAATAAGTGCAATTTGGAATACATATTAACATCAAGACTTAATAATTAGGCAACACGGTGTTAATAGTAATAATCCGTCCGTTCATGAGTTCAACCATATCGCTGAGAAAATTATGACAATGAAATTTTTAGAAAATTCTACAATCACCAACTGCGAACGGATCAAGACGAATTATTATTAACGGAATTCCCAGATAATTTAACCGGTACAAGCTACGTCGACCGACGTTCGTACGTTTCAAGGTTGGTTGGTTTAACTCCCCTGGAGTAACAGTAATGAACAATAGATTTAACTCAAAAAGCGCGGGAAAATTACATTGGATATGTGTGTTAGATACTCGATGTAAACATGTTTTCGTACCGAGTATAAATAGAAAAAGATTGCTGTATGTTGGCTAGTTAGTCAGTTGGTGAAAGATGCTGTTTCGTTAGGCACCTCGTGATTTTTAAATTGAAATAAATTTTTCCAAAAAGTAAATCATGGCTTTTCGTAGAAATATTGTGTGGTGTTCGCAATTTATTTAAAATAAAAAAAAATTTAAAACAGAAACATTTATATTTTAACCGGGGGTGATAAACGAAATACTGTCCAACAACATGAACTGACAACTAAAAAAAAAACGGAACATGAATTTAATTTTTTGGAACAAACATTTCCAAATTAACTTTATTTTAAAAATTTTGAAACTAAACTTTTTCCTTCAGAAGGCCAGAAAAATTCAATTTAGACAAAAATGCTATGAAAATATTTTTCCCAATTCCCTATTCCCAGGGAAAGCCAGAATAGTGCAACTGGCATATAGTGGTTGAGTACATAAAAACCTTTGTTTATAAAAGACAAGTTAATCCAATTGTAATGTGCATTAATGTGAATAAATAAAAATAATACTTAAAACAAGATGGGTACTAACGGAAAATAAAAAATAAATAAATGCACTACTATCAGAGCCATCTATGATTTTAAAGAGCCGGAATATTAAAAGGAGTGCTTTTAATAGAGGGGAAGCTTTTATTGAGTTACTATAAGAAACCGTGGTAATTGTAAAATTTTTGAATATAAATTTATGAATAAAAAATTAAACAAATCATCTAAATTTTAATTTTATATTTTTAATGATGATGATTTCTTCGTTCGATCAATTTGATAGAGGCGCAAATGCAAATCCAGAAGCCGAAAGCATCACGCCATTGTGCAATGCCAATAACTGCTTTGTACTAAATTATGTCCAAAACTAACGTCCCTACATATATATCTAAATCCGTTTGAAAGAATGCGAGATAAATAAGCAACGCAAGCATTAGGTCGTACAGTATCTGCAGGCACAAAAACTATGCATGAGTTGCAATACGCACTCCCTCTCCACAACAAATTTCGTCGAAAAAATTGATGAAATGTTTGATAATTTAAATAGTAAGAATCTTTATAATCAAAATCCACAAAAGTGCGCTTTAAAGTTAAATAATCAAATGCATTCTAATTTAGAAGCAATGTTCTAATATTTTAAAGATGTTAAGACCTGCAGTAAAAAATATATAAAATGTTTAACTAGCACTCGTTAAACAATAAAGGCGATTTTATCACTTTTACCACATTTAAACAATAAGTGCAATTTGGAATACATATTAACATCAAGACTTAATAATTAGGCAACACGGTGTTAATAGTAATAATCCGTCCGTTCATGAGTTCAACCATATCGCTGAGAAAATTATGACAATGAAATTTTTAGAAAATTCTACAATCACCAACTGCGAACGGATCAAGACGAATTATTATTAACGGAATTCCCAGATAATTTAACCGGTACAAGCTACGTCGACCGACGTTCGTACGTTTCAAGGTTGGTTGGTTTAACTCCCCTGGAGTAACAGTAATGAACAATAGATTTAACTCAAAAAGCGCGGGAAAATTACATTGGATATGTGTGTTAGATACTCGATGTAAACATGTTTTCGTACCGAGTATAAATAGAAAAAGATTGCTGTATGTTGGCTAGTTAGTCAGTTGGTGAAAGATGCTGTTTCGTTAGGCACCTCGTGATTTTTAAATTGAAATAAATTTTTCCAAAAAGTAAATCATGGCTTTTCGTAGAAATATTGTGTGGTGTTCGCAATTTATTTAAAATAAAAAAAAATTTAAAACAGAAACATTTATATTTTAACCGGGGGTGATAAACGAAATACTGTCCAACAACATGAACTGACAACTAAAAAAAAAACGGAACATGAATTTAATTTTTTGGAACAAACATTTCCAAATTAACTTTATTTTAAAAATTTTGAAACTAAACTTTTTCCTTCAGAAGGCCAGAAAAATTCAATTTAGACAAAAATGCTATGAAAATATTTTTCCCAATTCCCTATTCCCAGGGAAAGCCAGAATAGTGCAACTGGCATATAGTGGTTGAGTACATAAAAACCTTTGTTTATAAAAGACAAGTTAATCCAATTGTAATGTGCATTAATGTGAATAAATAAAAATAATACTTAAAACAAGATGGGTACTAACGGAAAATAAAAAATAAATAAATGCACTACTATCAGAGCCATCTATGATTTTAAAGAGCCGGAATATTAAAAGGAGTGCTTTTAATAGAGGGGAAGCTTTTATTGAGTTACTATAAGAAACCGTGGTAATTGTAAAATTTTTGAATATAAATTTATGAATAAAAAATTAAACAAATCATCTAAATTTTAATTTTATATTTTTAATAAAATATTCAAAGAGCACATATTTGAAAATTAGCATAAATTTATTAATTTTCTATAAAAATGAGCTTTCCGTTTAGTTGTGTAGATTAGTAAAGTAAGTTAATAAAGGGTGCTGCCACAGATTCCTCTTACATCCAATTTAAAGTTTAGTTTCATAAAAATTTAACGTCTTTAGTAAATTCTGGCCGCACGCACATCAGAATTTTCGACATGAACGATGGATTTAATAGCAATCTAAACGATCACATTTATAACAAAATTAAAGAGAGAAAACGTGAGCTGAAACGAGATTTTATGAATCACCATGTAGAACTAATAATTATTTTTCATATAATAAAATTTTTTCATCAAAATTTATTTACTGGAAATTTATACAACATCTTTGATTTTCTTAATTAAATATTATTACAAAAAACAACAAAACGTAGAAAACTTCCATTTTATGCAATTGCAAAACAGAGCTTTCTGTAATTTCAAAACCTGTTTACAGATGTCTCTATAATAAATTTACTTGAAATTACAGAAAAGAATAAAATAATTAAACGACTATTTACGAAAATAAACCATTATTAAGTTAAGCGCGAAAACTTTAATATAATAATTTAACATAATTAATAAAACTCAAAACTATTATAAATTTTATTTATAATACGGTTGGTGTAAATAAAACTTTTCGTCGTAAAATGTTCATGATCATAGTTGTTTGCGCCGTAAAACAATAATAGAAAAATGTCAAAATTTTTCCAATTTATTTCTTTTTTAATTAAAATCTAATTCGCTCGTTTTGGGTTATTCTCAGTTCAAGGATATCTTCATAATCTATTGGACCAGGCACTATATACATAATAAATTGTTAAATTTTCTAAGCAAAAATTTGTGTTTTAATACTTAGCTTTAATTTATACTTAGCGACATCTTTTGATTGGTTTAGTAATTGCGAAAAGCTTTATCAAATTACAATGTTTTTATTTTGTGAAGCTCTGTTTTGTTTATACTACAGGATGAAACAATATAGGCTGTGAATTTGTTGCGATCAAAAATCAAATGTTTAAAAAGTAACGAGAAAACAGTTTTCGAAGTTTGTTGATCAACAATGTTGAAATAGAATCGAAAACGAAATAACCCCCAAATTACAATGTTCCTCCAAAAGCATTTTTTAACGAGCGTTTGTTTTGGAAAAATAATGCTGAAATTTTTGATGGAACGCTCTATACTAATTTCTTATTTTCTGTACATACACATATAAACAAATTCTTCTTTCTACGTGTTAGACTAATGTAAATGTTTTTGCCTTAACTCGATATAATATTACTCAATTTTAAAATATGCTTTTCCTGAATATTGAATTAACCATTCACATTGAAAATTCAAACGAAGCAATTATGTTTTTATATACAAAAAATCTTCTAAAAAAATATTAAAATATACTGGTTGATATGAAAAAATACAAAAAGCTTCTCCTCTATTGAACGCTCATGGAGAAAAATGGCGGAATCTTACGGCTCTTATACTTAGGAGGCTCTGCTACTACACTTGTCATAACAACCCTTAATTAAAAGTGAGTGATAAATAATAATTAGTAATAATATAAATAATAATCATAACATATAATAATATATGTACATTTAAACAATGTTCGTTGAATACAAAAAAACTTTGAGCTAATTCCGAACGTGTGGTAACCTCTCCGTTAACGCAGTTTCGTTATACTGTAGAATTTAAGAAAAGTCTATTCACACAGAGACAATTAATAAATTAAGGTGACCAAATGTATGGCGTGTATAAAGGTGCGCGTGGCAGTTTCAACTTTGCTACTTACTGGGCGATGTGTGAAAAACAAGTTTTTTTTAACGTAAGTAGTTGTGCAATAGAAGTGAACAAATGAAACTTTGAGTGTACGTAAAATGAGCGAACTAAACTTCTAATAATTAAAATCAATAATTAATTTTGAGTGAATCGTATAATTAATATTTATAGTAATAGTAATAATATCTTCTTAAAAGCAACGGTGAAACTATTAAGGTTACCTGAGTACAAAAATTAAATTATCCTCGTCGTCGAGGGACATCGACCGCAGCCATATTATTGAGGTTTTTTTTACTTTTTTTATAAATTGCTTTATATAAATTGCCTATATTTTTAATAGTTATTTGGTGCGGTTAATTTGCATACGTATTTTTTTTTACTATAGATGATTGACATTAATCTACTAAATTTGATAAAATAAATAGGACGTCCTTTAGCTTTAGCTAACTGCATTTAGTGATTGTTTTATAATTATGAATTCTAAATATAGATTCTTTCTATATTAATTAGTTTTGCTTCACTTATTTTTATTAATGCCAATAAATTTAATGTTTTTATTAGAATTCGAAATTCTAATTCTTTTTTGGGGTCCACGGTTATGTTGGATTGGTAATTTTTGTTTATAATTTCAACTCATGTAATTTCACTAGACTGAGTGTAAGAATGCGAAACAAAAAGCCAAATTTAAAAGATGAGATGGTACGTGTGATTGCGATGTGACCGGGTAAGTTTGTCCCAACCCTGTCCTCCTCCCTATCCGTGTCCATTCCCCGTTCAATTGCTAGTATTAATTACAGTTGTGGTCTAGCAAGCATCTCTTGAACCTCGGCAAAAGCCCCCCCCCCCAACCCCTGTGCTTAGCCGGTAGAACACAACCACTATGGGGCTCTCAATAGATGATTAAATAAATGTTCGGCAACGAGTGGCTTTATACGTTCAGAAAGTGACAAATTTTCCTGCATTCAACTCATGCCAATTAAACCCGAGTTAAGATTTAATGACCATGACGACAGAAGTAACACCATTGAAAATGTGGAATTGGACTCGGTTATAATGCATACGTCCTGTGATGTCTGACACGAAAGTTTAGATGATTCATCAATTAAATATTTTATAGGTTAGGTTGCTTATACAAAATCCTAAACGAACTATTAATTTGCAATCAATTAAAATGAAAAACGAATCTTTCATAATTTTAAAAAAATTATACGTGTAATACATAATTGGGTTCAGGACACCCACCAATAGAATCGTTTTTCACAATTACAAAACGCATATAAATGTTTTTAAAATCAAACATCGAAAATCTGTGTAACAGCTACAAATAATGTACCCGGTTTTAAATTTTGGTTTGATCAATCCTTGTTACTCCCATAACTTACAAATAATATCATTTCATGCTGCTTGTTTTATTAAGAAAACACAGTAAGTGGGTTATCCAAGAACAGAGAATAGCTGAAACAAAGTCGAAAACTGAAAATTATAAACGCCTAAAAATTATGAAAACAAAATAAAAAAGTAAAAAGTTTGTGCTTATGTATGAAAGTGTGTGTCTGATATTGGGAAGTGAAATCCGTGATTCATACCTCGTGGCGGTCCTGAGTAGCTCCAAATTAATCAGCAGACGAAATTGTACATGCAAACGCAACAATGCATAATATTAGAATCCTCTAATAAATTTCACATCAGTACATTTGGTTCTCAATATTAGAGGTAATTGAATCGGCCGTTTGGCATGCATTAAGCTCTCGACTACATAAAAAAGTTTATTGCAAAACTACCGGTTCCTAGTCAATAAAAGCGCACTATTTTCTAGAATTCATTTATTCATTTGGTGCTTTTTGTAATCCAAAACCAATTCATTAGAGATTATGAGTGGTTGCTCACTGGTACTGCTCAAACAATAGCAAAATCTTTTGAAAATTCGTAAATGCCCTTATAATAATAACAATACTAATGATCAGCAAACTTCTTTTTAGATGTATTCAAGGTTATCCCAATTATACTTGGGTCGTATTCAAATGAGAAACTCACATGTTATTTCTTGAATCCCACCAGACTCCCAACATGCCAGTTAAAGTGCCGAAGTCTTAACCTAGACCTGTTTCAAGCAATTTAATTATACATACTTCTAGAAAATTTATCAACGTTTTTGTAGAATGAATTTTTGTTTCGTTTTGTTCATTCAAGCTACAATTTGAAAAATCGGTCAACAAAAAATTCGATTCCACTGAAGCTGTAGTACTTAGGTGTCATATGCAGACAACTTAAATACAAATTTAGTTTCTATCAAAGTCGTCAGTATTTTAAATAATAGTCAATTTACTCAAGAACCCTGTCATAGCCAAAGGCCTTTCCGCAGGAAATAATTCTGGAAGAAACACGCGCATCCCTCATTTGCCAAAAACATGGATATAAGCCAAATAATTGTATGGCTTCACCATACTTAGTAAAGGAATGAAAACAAAGCGTAATTTCATCCATAAAATTATAACAATGATAAAATTTGAGGTATATGTATGATGTATTTGAAATTGGCAGTGTTGCATTCCTGATTAAAAGAAAGCGCCCAATATCAGCTCAATATCATGTACCGGGTGAGTTTTTTAAGCTGAAACTTTCAAATATTTCGGAAAATAAGCCCTCTACGATAAAAATGACCATTATCAAAATTAAATCATTCTGGAGGTGTTAAAATTAGGACCCCCGCCCCTTTTTTTCGATTCGTGATAGATGGCGCTGTAATAGGCGATATTAAATTTTTTTCGATTTCGTTTTTTTCGATCATCGGTAGCACGTGAAGTACTTGATCGTGATTTCAATGGTCACTGGATTGGTAGAGCTGGTCCGGTAAATTGGCCTGCCAGATCACCAGATCTTACTTCGTAAGATTTTTTTTTGTGGGGCTATCTCAAAGACAAAGTATACCAACAAGTACCAACAACACGTGAGAATATGATTGAGCGAATAAGAAATGCTTGTGCCGAAATTCCAGCATACACGCTTCTAAGTTGGTTACATTCATTTGAAATGTGGATTAATAAGTGCATTGAAGTCGAAGGCCATCATTTTGAGCACTTAATTTAATTAAAAAATGATGTCCACGTCGTTGTTCCTGTGTTACGCTAAAAGTAGTCTTTTTTTTAATTTAAGAAATACAATTTGTTTAAAACTAATTACAAGTATTGACATTGAAAACGTGTTAATTTTAATGCAAACATATTGCAGAATCGTACGCATAATGTTATCAGTAGGAGAAATCGAAAAAAATTTAATATCGCCTATTACAGCGCCATCATGAATCGAAAAAAATGTTTCAAGGAAATCCTACCTACTTTTACCCGTAGAATCCGAATCTACAATAAAAAATAGGGGTTCCTATCTTAGTTTCCAAGTTGCCCCCATCCCCTTACAAACAGGGGCGGGGGGTTCTAATTTTAGCACTAATGTATTTCCCCTCCAGAATGATTTAATTTTAATCATGGTCATTTTTATCATAGAGAGCTTATTTTTAGAGATATTTGAAAGTATCAGCTTAAAAAACTCACCCGGTATAATATGTGGTTTTTGGTATTATAGTATTTGGGCTTAAATTCCTAGTAATGGTCAATTTTTCGTCAAGTGAAATGTGAATATAGTACATTCATATTTACTCCACTTTATAGTACATCCATATTTACTCCATTCAGCCAGAGCATTTCCAGCAAGCACTTGTAGGATCAACAATTAACAAATCAACAAACAAACAATCAACACAGCAACACATCAAGAAAAACAAGGAAATTTGCGCTTACGAGGAACCACGCCCATCCTACCACAGACATCAATTCCAAGTAGAATCCTACGTTCAAATAGAAATATCTGAGAAATAGCTAAAAATTCTGCAGGAGGTCGTTCTCTTGTAAAAAAAATCAGGTTTACCAACATTCGTCTAACTCAGAAGCGTCTAATCCAGTTGCGGAAAATAACGTTACGATTACTACAATAATCGGGAAAACAAATTCATAAACCCCAGAAGTACATTCACGAGAGTTACATTGTTACAGTATTGTCAAGAATGACAGCTCATAAATGACAGCTCTGTTACAATATTGTAAATCACAATGAGTGCTCGTTCATGATACTAAATTTTAACAATGAACACGCACGTACGTTTTTCATTGCCGAACTGCACATTGTTATAAACGTAATTCTCAAACCCCCTCGATCAACAACCATTATATGTAGGTTTGAAAAATAATTTAAAGAACAAAATTCAATTTTTAATATATTTATTAAAAAAAAAATGTGTTTTATGGATATAGTAGTGATTACCTTGATGCTCCATAATATGTTACTCTTTATGCTATGAAGAAAATTAACTTTTTATTGTTTTAATTTCTTTTGACACCTGAGACAATCTCAATGATAACTACTACGTTATTTCTACAATGACATTTGTTACAATATTGAACATTCTAAATCTCACGAAACGCACTCCAGGGGAGACATGTTATAACATCACATTTTCGATGCTTTATCGAATGTTATATTTCTTATTTCTAAACTGAAATTCGCGACTGCTTCGGTAATGAATTATTTCTTTTTTATTGCTATCACAACCTACTAGAATAAATATGAGCAGTACCTCTTTCTTCAGTTACGTTCAAGTATCGAAAACCAATTATTTGATGATAAAAATGAAGTAGGAATATCACAGTTTTTTAATATAGCAGAGTGTCAGAGATTTACGAAAAATACAGGAAAATATTTACGTAAAGTGACAGATTCACGGGATTCAAGACTAAATTGACGTAATACAATCAAGAAATAACCTGCCTAATCTCATGGTAGTCATACCTAGAAGGTTTCAGTAGAGTACGCAGTGAAGTTATAAACACCAAATTTCAAAGCTTTCTTCAACATAAAATCAGGATGTCTAACTTTACTTTTAAAAGACCAAAACCAACAAATAGTGTCAATAATCATGATACATTATTCAGGATATTTGTTCCAGATGATATTTTCCATTATGCTAGTTCATCCAGTGCCTAACCTTAAGGAAATCTGCTCAAAGAGTTTGAATTTTACAAAATTCCATTTCTTCACACAGTTCCTGTGCATCACCTCACAAAATTATAAAATAACTCCAACAAAACTACTCAATTCACCGGGCTGGTACACGGGCTGTAAACAAAATGTCATTTAAGGCAGCAATATCCCAAAACTTGGTCTTAAAAACAAATCATCTTGTCTTTGCAATTCGCGAAGCCTCTTTCAATCGAGGAATACAGAGGTGATTTCTTTTCAAGTGGTTATGTAGTATATAAATGTGATGGTGCAGCCGTAACCAGTACAAAGAAATCCGAAAGGGGAGTTCTTTCCGCCATTCATCCATCACTTGGAAATGCTGAATTTGGGTTAACTCCATCTTCAATTGAGCAGTTATGTGTAAAAATTTATATGGGAAAATATGTTTTGAGTAGTATTGGATTGTGCAATTTTGTGCGTTCAACGGTAAAATGCCTAAAGGTCGATTTATATTATCGGCGCGGCTCAGCTCAGTTATGCATCGTCTCATGTATCAACGATTTATATTATCAGCTCGGTTCAGCTTCAGCTCATATATTGGATTCGTATTTATTCCGGTGTGCGTTCGTATCTATCATTTTACGATGGAATATTTGAGTTGTATTTATTTATATTGTTTGTATCTATTTTGGTTTTCTTTCGTATATATTCGTTTGCGTTTTGTTTTCAAATATTCTTTTTAGATTATACGATATGTGCTGTACTGTACTGCACCGAAATGCACTTATAATATAAATACTCTCATAATAAATTCATGTAACAATATTTTTTGGTATGAGCTGTGCTGTGCCGTGCCGATAACATAAATTGACCTTTACAAGAACTTAACAAAAAAATAACATATTTTCTCATATACGTATACGCTTTATATATGTATTGGTTAGTTATTTCCCTAACTGTTGCTCTTGGGTAAAAAAAAAATACATACATAGAGTACAATTTGGCGAATAAAAATAAAAATATGCAATACAATCAAAACATTGATTTAAAAATTAGAAAACAATTAGGCGAGTACAAATAAAATTGTGTAACAATCAGCTGCGTTTTTCTGAAAATAATAGAGTTGAATTCGCGATAGTTTTTCCAAATTTGCCTAATTTAAAATTAGAAAAATAGTTTTTTTTAATTAATAAATTTAGATTTAATAATCCTCTAAATATAACCGAAAAAATCCATCATAAAAGTTGTATAGTTTTTTTTGTAATATCGCTGTTCTGCATAGTTCTAAACTACTCCGTTATTATACAGAACTATGTGCAGAACAGCGATATTACAAGAAAACTATAAAACTTTTATGATAGATTTTTTCTGTTATACTTAGAGAATTATTAAATCTAAATTATTTACCTAAAAAAAATATTTTTTTTTTAATATTATTATTGCCCAATGCAAATTTGGAAAAACTATCGCGAATTGACCTCGATTATTTTCAGAAAATCGCAGCCAATCGAAACATTCATTTGAAAGTAAGGTTTTAATATGCTGAATATCGCAACGTAAAAAACCGTGTTTTTAAGTTAAAGCATAACATAGTCTAAACTGCAACAACTGTTGCAGTTATTGCTTGTTATTCATATGACCGCCCCATGGACCGACCATTTGGCATTTTTATATTAAAGTGCATACTAAGGCCTTCATGAAAAACTATGTCTATATAATATATAGTCCCATATTATGGGACTTTTGACTTCTGTAGAACAAAATTGTTCATTGAAGTTTCGTTCAACAACTGTTGCAGTTATTGCTTGTTATTCATATGACTGAACAAAGGAACCGACAATTTGGCATTTTTATTTAAGTACCAAGGCTATCATGAAAAATCATGTTTTTCTATATGGCATTATTTACTTAATTAATTTTAATTATTAATTTATTTTTATCACGCAACAATTGTTGCCAGTATTCCTCCTAAATGTATACTATTTGTATATTCGCACACATGTATAGTTTTTGTTATTTGGTAGAAACTTGATTTCGGTAAAAGTTGTGAATAACGTATTTTTGGAGATAACGTGAAATAATTCTGGTTATTCTGGCCGATAGGGAGATAGCACAATGATGCAATTTGGTCAGTATGTTTATTACGTCCAGTTGTATTTTTGTTACGTCCAGTGATTTTAATAATAAAAGAAGGGCATTTGTTTGTTGTCGAGGAAAGACGTTTTTTGTCTCTCCTCGAAATAAATAAATAATTTAATTTAAATGTGTTGTAATAATTAATTAATTAATAAATAATACAATATATAGTGTTGATGGTTAAATAAAAATATAATAATAAATTGTGTAATTTAATATGCAAAGTGAAAAGTTTAACATATTGTATATTTGTATAAATTTGCGTGTGGTGCGCTTGCAATAGTATAGAATATGTACATAACAATTTTCGTTTGTATGTGTTTTGACATCGTTGCTTTATTGCTTCATACGCATTGTATGCAAACCTTCAATATGTAGGACATTTTTGATTCCAGATGATCCCAGAAGTGTTTTTTCATTGTCTTAACACATATTTTACTACATATTAATTATTATTAATACATATTTTTCCAAATAAGTTTTAATGTATATAAACATTTTAACTGTATTTGGTAACACATAAAGGTGTAGAGTACTAGTATTTTCATGTCGATAGTATTATTCGAGTAGTGTTTGCGCGAGAAAGTGTTCTTCAATCCTGTTCTGTTTTGTTACACTCGCTAACAATTTTTGTTTTTTTTTGCGACGATTATTTTTCTGCTATTTCTGCTATTGCCATGGTAATTTTGAATCCTGTCTTTTGTTTTCTATATTTATATATACTCGTACGACGTATGTATGTACATTATTTTTTGCATGGAAATTAGTATTGGAGGTGTATAGCGGGATATACATTTCAATAATCACCGAAAATGTGATTTTGCTATGTATATAAATAAAGGGTTATCCAATTCGAGGTTGATAAAGTAAACTTAAAAAAACACAAAATATTCGGAATGTATTGTAATTTTTATTTCATTTTACAGATTGATCCTTGCCATTTTTAGTTAAATAAGATATCATTCAAATGTCCTCCACGGGACTTCTTACAGGCCTTGATTCTTTTGAGGTAATTTTCAATAACTTTTCGGCACATTTCGGGCGGTATCTCGGCCATTACCTTACGAATATTAGTTTTCAATTCGTCAAGAGTTTGAGGATTGTTTGCGTAAACACGATCTTTCGCGTAGCCCCACAAAAAGAAATCCAAAGGCGTTAAATCACAGGATCTTGGAGGCCAATTGACATCAGCCAATCGCGAAATCAAACGTCCAGGAAATTTCTCTTGCAAAAGATCTCGATTTGCTCGTGTTACGTGACTGGTTGCTTCATCCTGCTGGAACCACATATCGTCAAGATCATAATCTTCGATTTTCGTAAAAAAATAATCGGTTAACATGCGGCCATAGCGCTCAGAATCGACGGTAACGGTTCGTCCATGGTTGTTCTCAAAAAAGTACGGCCCAATCACACCACCAGACCACAATGCGCACCAAACAGTGACTTTTTCCGGGTGTAATGGCTTCTCTACAATCAATTGTGGATTTTCTGAGCCCCAAATTCTACAGTTTTGCTTATTAACGTATCCACCAAGCGAAAAATGAGCCTCATCACTGAAGAAAATTTTGTTCGGCCTGTTTTTCCAACACCCAATTTGCGTATGTTCTTCGTTGTCCATGGTCAGCAGGCTTTAGCTCTTGTGTCAAATGGACTTTATACGGATGAAGATGCAAATCCAGATGCAAAATGCGCCATAATGAGCCATAAGTTAGGCCTAAATGTTGAGCTCGACGAGGAATTGACAAATTTGGATCTTCTTCCACACTTTCAGCTACAGAAGCGATATTTTCAGCATTGCGAATGTTTCGATGATGCACAGACCTTACAATATCAGGAGCAGATCCAGTTTGTTCAAATTTATTCACTGTATTCAATATGGTTTGCTTTGTAGGACACCTTGTTAAAGTTAGCCGAAAGATTCCAGCCGAAAGATAATGCAGATAGTGTCTTGACTATTTTTAAACTCTCTTTATACTCTCGCCTCTATCGATTTTTATATTCCTATAAACTGAAATAATTTCTCCTTCACCCGAATGATGTATTTCGATCCTAAATTCTCCTAAATTCGAGTTCGTGATTGATTTTTGCTGTATTCAAGACACTATCTGCATTATCTTTCGGCTGGAAACTTTCGGCTAACTTTAACAGTATTTGTAGGACGATTATGACGACCATAATCTGCTCGTAAAGCGCGAAATGTGGATACGACAGAATCACTATTTTTATAATAAGATTTAATAATTTTAACGCGTTGGTTGATTGTTAAATGCTCCATATTCTTAAATGGCAGAATGTCAACTAAATAAATGACAGCGTACTTGACGTTTATCTTTGACAGATGTCGGTATACAGATTTCTACTTTATCAACCTCGAATTGGATAACCCTTAGTTGTTATATGCTTTTGGCTGTGTCTACTATCAATGCCTCCTAAACTACAGGCCGCTGACACCAAATGATGACGACACGCTATGTCGACGTTTTTATTGTTTTATCTAGTTGTTTTGTTAGTGTAAATATCTTAACATTATTATTGCGCAGTCCCGGTTTAGACATAAATTGACGTCGTGTGCGAAAAATGAGAGTACCCAATATGCAATGCAGACGGAATTCCATTTACATACGCGTTCTAAAACCACACTGCTTCTATGGAAAGAACCATGTTGGAACCACGCGGAAACTTTTACTCCCAGCCAAAGAAAAGTGTCACAAAAATTCCTGTGTCGGTGGGAATCCCAACTAAAAAGAGAAAAAAATCACAGAAACAAAAGGCAAGTGTTTCTATATATTTTCCAATTGGAATAAATAAAAATTCTTATCCGAAATAAAACAAAATTTTCCATTTATAATAAAATAAATATTAATATTTTATTCACATTATTTTTTATTTGTGTACAAAAAAACAGAAAATTTATTTACATATTTAAATTTCATAAATTGAGTTTTGTATTGCATCCGCCAACATATATAGATCTTAAAAAAAAATCATTGAAAATTTACTACGTAAATGTATTTTGCGCCGACGCCATTGTGAGACAGATCTCTATTATACCTTTTTAGTCCAAATTTGCACATCGCGATCACTAAATAAGTTAATAATTATTATTATATGTATATTTAAATTTAAAATTATTTACTTTAACAAATCGAAAAACATTATAATGAAACACAACACTTTAAAGTAAAAAAACTATGTAGTGCAACCGTGCACGTCGACTTGTCAGAAGAAACTGAAAATAAAAGATACAATCGAAACTTATAAAACGAAAATAATATTACCGCGAAATAGAAAGAGAAAAACAATTATTTTTCTCCAAAATCAATATTTTTGTGTCTTTGATATTTTGTAGTACGGAGTTTTGTACGACATTTGAGCAGTTTTTTCCACACGGTGGAATAATTGCATACTGGGTAGTAAGAGGCCTGTAGTTTAGGAGGCATTGCTACTGATTGGGTATGTATGTATTGATTACGAATAAAGTACAAGATCAGGGCAGTTTTTGTTTACATTTTGTTTTATTTATATCATTAAATAATTGTTATATATTTACTATTTGTGCTTGTGTGTGTGTAAATGTTTATAATGAAAAAACGATTGAAACTTGGATTTTTGTTGTTGTTTGCTACCGAGTGCACTATTCAAATACGCATTTTTGACTCTTTCATTGATTTCATTTTGTGTGATCAATTTGCGCAGGGGCGGCGTGGATATGGTGGACCTGTTTTGCAATAAATTTTCTTTGATATTTATGGAGGAGTGCTTTGAATTGGTTTCGTTCATAGTGAACATTGTTTTTCTTAACTTACGGAAGGTTGTATTCATGTAATGTGCTCTGTCGTTGCCTGTATTTGTATACTATTTTTGGCTATTTTAAATTGTTTTGTTTGTTTGGGAGTTGATGAGGTTATCGATTGTTGCTATAGGAAAGAAAGCAAATTTGCAGTTTTACATAGAACCCTTGTCTGATTTTTGATTTGTATGTTCAAACTAGTTTCCGGTGAATATTATAGATGTTTTTGTTGAGGTTTGCCATCAAATTCGCGGGAGTGGCATCATTTTTGAAATTTTAGGATGATCAGTCGTACGATGAAATTTTGAGCTATATGATTACCACGATACGTTTATAATCTGTCATGGATTCATCACGGTTTTCTAAAGCATAAATATTGTTGATTAGTGATGTTAGCGTGAGATCGCATGATTACCGTGTATTGGGATTCGAAAATGACTTTAAGACGCCAACCTTTCCTATGTTTGGTTTTCATTTGACAAAAGCGAGTATCGAGCACTCCTTTATAAACGTTACATATTCTTCTTTGTACATTTTACTATGATTATTTATAAAAATGATTCTTTCAACAATTTGATTTCAGAGATTGACTAATTTTACTAATACTCTTTCATCTAATTTTATTCAACGTTTGAGTATTAAATTATTATATTTATTTGTTTTGATTTGGATTGCAATTTAGAGTTATCGAAGTTTATCAAATGTTTATTATTAATACTATTATTCATTGCAGTTCCAGATTAAGCTTATGTATCTAATTGGTTCTAATGAACATTTTTGATTACTACATTTTAGATAGTTTTTCAGGGATCATGGCATTTCTTTAATTAAATTGTTTTCTAGGTTGTTTCGGGAGACTGTAAATTGGTGAAGGTTTTGATTATCTTGTTCTGGGTTGGATAAATAATTATAGCTGGTTGTTGTTTTTATGATTTATTTAATACGATTAGGTGATACGATACGATGAAAGATCCTACAGTTGTGTTAGCTACTTATTATTAATTCTATCATTTTACAGATTCGTGATTGCTTTAAAAGTTTTATATAATTTATTTAGGTGTTGGAGTTCTGAAGCTGTGCCAAACATTCATTATTGATCTTACATATTGCAGATTAGCTGTTTTTGAAACCATTTGGGATTAGCTACACGATAGATATGCTGTTTTGATTAAAAATTAGATTCCGATTTCAGAAGCAGTCAAAAACTTTTAATGGACAATTTTGTAGTATAGAGACCTCTGTTTTTCCAGTGGCTTAGCTGCTTTTTTAGTCAGGCGGTTTAGTAAGAATTTTTTTAATTATTAGTATTGCATCCAGTGGGTGGTATTTAGTAATAATTATTAATTTTGATTTTTTATTATTTTAGATCTTTCTTTTAGATTTTATTAAAAATAGGTATTAACGAAAATTCAAGAAGATAAATTTGCACAATAAAATAATAATTTTTAATTTTCAGATGACCGGTAGTTTTTCAGCTACACTATTAATAATTATTTCGTAGTTAGAATTGTGTTGTCATTGTGTTACTAACTATCGACTACTTTGGTGTCTGTAACTGGGTCGAGTCACTCCCTACTAATTTAACCTTTCCTATCCCTCGATTTTGTTATGTGTAATAAAGGTGTACGGTGGGCCCCGGCCATATCTGTGATTACTTGTCAAATGACTTAGCCGTACATCTCAATCAAATCAAATCCAGTGATTTTAATAATAAAAGGTTGGATTTGCAGAAATCACCTATGAAAGTTTTTTAAAAATTTTAGCTTGTGAAAAAAGGATTAAATAAGCGTGTTCTATGACCAAATCATTTTATTTTAGCAGAATCTAAAATAAAATCAAATCAATTGAGGATTGGCCGCTAGTTGACTTCGTTTGGTCATCGTTAGATAATGATTTATAACAAAAATTCGTTAAAAACTCATTATTTCCATACGATACGAAGTGTATAAGGACAAAAACTTGACCAATCCTATTAATTTTATAAATTCAACGATTGGGATTGTTTGGACGACTGCCGTTGAAGGTTGGTCACTTAGTTTGGTTACAAAACGAAATCAATTAGTGACCAATTCTCAATGACAGTCGGCCAGACCATTCCGATCATTGGAGAACCAAAAACTTGAATTGATTTTATCTTCTTTATGGTTAATTTTGTAAAATGAAATTCCCAAATAAGCGACGAACCTGATTTTATAAAATTAATACAATTTTGAATTTGTTTTTTTGTAATAAAAAATTACCCATTGTTGACCAAACGCCAAATGGGCTAATCCTGGTCTAACGATTACCTAACATTCGTGATATAACGATTGATAAAAACAGTATGATTTTCTTGCAATGAATTTTTCATTATTTATTTACCATTTAATCGTAAGTGACGATAAAAACTGGTGAGCGATCCTGACCAAACAAATTCATTCATCATTTTTGTAAAAACCTTTGAGAGGATCAAATCAATTATATACGCCTTTTCCAATAAATCATTCACAAGAAATATGATATTTTCAATCCAATAATTGAAAATTATACATCTTACGAGAGTAAATATTTCTTCAAAAATAAAAAAATGTTCTGGAATAGTTTTGAAATGTTTAAAATAAATGAGAAAACTTTTCGCATTTCATTTTGAAAAAAAAAAAATTCTCACAACAATCTTGTAAGTTACAGCATCATCGTATAACAGAATCCGCATATTTTCCTATATAGCTATGTAAAAGGTAAAATGTTGTTAACTAAAGCAGCTGAACTTCTTCGTACTATGTAGTTCGTTTTTCTTATAAAAGCGTTTTAAAGATGCTTGCTACATCCTCATAAATAGAAAACAAACACGAGATAGCATAAAGTAACGGTAGTAACAACAATGATAATAATAACTTATAGAGTTTACATTTTATTATGTTTTATTTGCATACAGTGGATAAATAAACTGAAAAGCGAGAACCAACCTAACACCAACAAATAACAATAAATGGGAGAAAAAATTTAAAAATAAACTTTTGCAATATTTTTCGTATTTTTATGGCAGAAATCACATTTTACTTTATAACAATTCGGTATATACAGTGATGTTATTGTTGGTGGTGTGTGTGTGTTTATTACTTTTCCGACTTTTTGTCCGTTTCGCAAAATTTTAGAGAAAACTTTAAATTACCCCAAAAGGGAATCAAATTTCATCCAATCATAACAATCGTCTAGCAAAATTCTATCTGTGACTCTCGAGCAAACTTGGATTTTGTTCCAAGACCGACTGCGAGTCGACTATTCAAAGTTTAGCGGCCAAACTCCAGTGAGCCGGCGGCTACGCGTTCAGAGCAATACTGGTATATACGAAGCAAGAACTAATGATGCATAATTTGTTGGTTACTACACAACTCTTGTTCCAATTGCTTTATATCTGAATGCTTATTTGGAGATGGTGTGTTTTGATGAAAACTCACTAGTAGTACAAGATGAAATATTAAATGAATTAATAAAGGATTCATCCTTTTCAATTGTCCGGGTGTTTGTAGCGTATAGAAATAAATTATTACCCTGAGTGTAGGAGTGCCCTAGATCTAAAGTTTACTCGATCCATTTTAAATGACTTAGAATGTATTTGAATTAAAAATGTATTTGAATATTTGACTCATACATGGAAAATTTGTAAGAATCACAACAATCAGTTTCGAGCGGAAACATTAATTTGAAACAATCAGTTCGCGACAATTGATGTTGTATTACGGACATTGGAATAAATTGTCTATAAATATAGAACAACACCATGTATTTGTAGTACTAGCGAATTATTGCTTAGCCTACGAAACCGATTGTTTCATATTTTTTATCTTTATTTAATTCTCACAGCTAACTTTTTCCTGTTTACGAATTTATTTATATTTTTTTTTTTTGTAATTTTTTTTATGTAATAATCAAGCAATAGTACAGCTAGGCCAGGACAGGTTGTGCCTCACAAAACCAGGCCTTGTGCCTTACAAAAAAAAAATATTTTAAAATTTAATGTTTTTATTTTTTTGCAATTAGGAAAATTATATTGCAATGAAATAGAAAAACAAGAAATTATGTACATAGCATATCATGTAGAAGTACACAGAAGACGTAGTACATAAATTTTATCGTAAAGTTAATTTATCCTGAGGGAAATAGCAAAACGCAATAAACAATAAAACCTAAAAAAATTAACTTCTAAGTAGATTTTCTTCTGTGTGTGTGTGTATGTAGAGGAAGTTAGATTGGGATAGTGTGCGCACTATGAACAAAAACTAGAACAAATTTTCTCATATTTTTGTTTGATTTATGATCGAAATCGGCTCTGGCTTTATAAGTTTCTGTTCCATATATTCACTCACACACTTACACAACTTACCAACATTACAAAATATAGAACAAAGTTAATTTATGTGTTACACACTTTGGTGTTCTTCATATTTATGTACAGATGTATATACATTTTTAGAAAGCTGGAAAATCTGTACGGAAAATTCGTCGTATTTTAATGAGGTTTTTTTTTTATTGTCTTAATCATGAAATTTTATTTTGTGTGATGGTCGTTATTTTGCTTTTTGGGTCGTTATTATTATCTTAATAAGCCGAAAAATTTTGTAATATTATGAGAGCGTTTGGATTTTCCGTTTTATTATGAATTTAATTTGTTTTAATGAAAATTATGTTTTTGTTTTCGATTATTTTATTTGGTGTATGAATGTGAATCAGAAAGAATGAAATTAAAATTGTCCCACGCATTAATTTAATTGGATGATATTATTTCTGAATGGAAAGGACACAATGACCTGTAAGGTTACAAAATTATAATCTGAGGATATATTTCAAAAAGCATTAATAAAGCAAAGCAAATTTATTTTTGCGCACTGTTTGAGTGATGCACATTTTCAACCAATTTCTGTTGAATAGCCCAGGTAATGATTGCAAATAAAAATCGGTCATATTAAATTCGTGTGTAGTCAACCTGGTAGGGTGTTGAGTGGGACTACTTTTAACCATTAAGACAACAGGAACTTCATGAAATTTTAGACTCAGACAAAACATTTAATCGGTTTTGACAAATTTTAAACAGGATTTTGAATTGTAGGAAATAAAATTGCTATAATGAAGTGCAAAATAACTCAGTTAATGTTGTAAATAGCACAATCGATCAGTTTATGCAAACATTAACTTTCTTAAGAGATCAAACATTAAAATGTTTCGATTGCAAAATGATTGGATTGTATTATACTGGATAGGGTTTGCGTATGCGATAGTATAGGTTGCTAATGAAAGCAACTTCTGAAAACACAAAGTGTTTTTAATAAATGCTAGGCTTTTATCTCGAAAACGATGCAAGTTACGAGAAAATTGCGTAAAATGAAAATTGTTCCAGCGGTGATCTTGAATGACCTTGAAACTTATCAGTTTTGGAGATATGACGAAATTAGAACTGAACTGTAATTTCCAAGCTCGGGATAATAGGAGACAACTCGATCTATGCTACTTGTTTTTTAAAGCCATATGTCATGTTTTTTAAAATAATGTGAAAGATAATGTTTAAGATTATGTTTCGCGTCTTATCTAAACTGTGACATATAATGGTTTTCTTTTTTTAATATGAATTTTCATTTATTTTAATCTGGATTTAAATTTGTTGAATAAAAATTATTTATTGGGAAACTGATTTATTTAAAATACGTATGTTGATTTTTTTTGTTGATTTGTATTTAGCCTTAATCACGGGATCCCGGGATTTAAAATAACTCAATCCCGTAATCTCGGGATTGGTAAAAAGGTCCAGGATTGCAATCATTAAGCGGGAGTAGAGGATCGTTTTATATCAGGCGAGTCGTTGCGCTCCAATCGCTTTGCAATGCACATTCTGTACCTAATCGCGTTTTGCACCATATGCTTTTTCCGGCCTGCCATCACAATTGTGCGTAGATGAAGGAGAACCATGTCAAAAATTTATTTTTGTATAATTTTGAACCAACGTACACATTTGCGCATACAACTTAAATCGTTTTCGTCCGAAAAATATCACTATAACTAAGTATAGTTATAATAAAATAATATATGTTATCAAAAACAAATACTTAATAAGTTATATAATTTATATGTTATCAAATTATATAATGCTTTTCAAAAATAAATCCGATTCTACTAAGATCCGTTAAAATCCGGCAGATATTACAACCTGTCATTTGTTACCTACACATTTGTGTATGGTGGACTTAAATATAAAGACAAACAAAAATTGTATGGCCGGAAAAGGGATATCGTGCTATATAGTATATCACAGAGGTGGCCAAGCTTCACTGCACTTGGAGCCGAATTCCAATAACCTCTCGTTACGGGAGCCAACATAAAAATAAAATTTCAAAAACATCAGTTGTTATGGCATTTTTATTTCCTTGAACGTCTTCAAACAAATATTTATAATTATAATACATACATATATTTAAATTTTATTACATGACAGCTATTGTTTGCTGATAGATGGCATGTGTGTTTGTAACTTGGCCGTGAATTTTCTGAAATCGGTTTCGTAGTTAGTTAGCGCGGTACGAATTAATTCCGTTAAATGCTCATTTGTAAGTTGTGAACGGTGCTTTGATTTTATAAACTTCATTGTTGAGAAAAGTGATTCACAACAATAAGTTGTGCCGAATATGGACAGCAATTTGCAAGCAAATTGGAGTACTTTGATTCAGACACTAGTTTCGAAAACTCATTTGCAGATTTGTGGTGCATTTTAAGAATGTGATCCTCCTGAAGTTCTAATAATTCCATTTCTCCTGTGGCACTTTCATTCAAGATATAATGAGGAATCGATAATCCATTGTTAATGATGTCAATTTCTAATGGATTTACAAGGAAATTTAGAGAAATCTTTAAATTATTCAAATCATCAAACCGCAAGTAAAAGTCTATTAATAATTCATCTAATTTACTGTTGTATTCACTCAGTTTTTATTATCAATTTTAGATAGTCTATTCTGCAGACGAGGAAAATGATTGAACATTTTTGTAGTTAAATCGCGTTTAAAAAGCTCAATATTTTTAATAAAACTCAGAATCGTTTTAATAAGACCAGTAATAACTTTATCTGTTCCTTGTAATGCTAGGTTAAGGGATTGCAGATGCTTCATTATATCAGTTAAGAACATACAGTCATTAATCCATTCATCATCATTTAATTCCGGATAATGTTTTTCTTTTTCTTTGAAAAAATTACTGATAGGTTCCATTAAATCAACAAGCCGTTTCTAGAAACGATTTTTGCTCTGAATGGTATAATTTCATACGTAAACGAACGCCAAAAATTTAAAAACGAATTCCGAACTCGTCAAACATTTTAAACCATTTTTTTCTCTGTTGTGTTTTTAAAGAGATCCACATAGACATCTAATTACGACGACAATTCGTGCGTAAATTTGTTTTGCCTCGCAACACAGGAAAAAATAACAGACGATTTTACAACAACAATTCTTTAAAAACCAAATTTTGAAGTATCAAAAATCAACGAAGTGAGGTTAAAACATACCAGAGAAAAAAATCGTTTAATGTTTTTGATGAGTTCGTAGTTCGTTTTTATATTTTTGGCGTTCGTTTCTAGAAACGGCTGAATAGAAAAATGATTAAGAAATTTAAAGTTGTCTGTACTAATTACTTTAAAGATTTTCGGCTTTTTTATAGACAAATATTATTTTCTATGACATTCACAATGTTTGAGACCTTTCGGGCCACCAAAAAAAGAGGTCATTTACTTACAATATCTCTACTAAAAAGAAGTAGAAAATTCACTAAACCCCCCATTAACCCCTAAGGTACTTGTGTGTTCAGAGCCACACTACCCTTTCTAATCTTTAAAGTAATTAGTACAGACAACTTTAAATTTCTTAATTTATTTAGTGTGGGCATAATACACACATATAAAATGAGAAGTTCCAAAAGTTTCCTGATTTGGTGATGTAATGCGCTAAATCGATCTGTTCTTGTTTCATACTATAGGTGTGAAGCAGGAGGTAAATTTTTGCAGTTTCGTCGTTGCAACCTGATGAGTAGACCAACTTTTATCGGTACGAAACCAAACTTCCAAGAGGAAACTTGAGGAAGTTCTCATTTTTGTAAAGGGTAGTGTGGCTCTGAACACACAAGTACCCTAGGGGTTAATGGGGGGGTTTAGTGAATTTTCTACTTCTTTTTAGTAGAGATATTGTAAGTAAATGACCTCTTTTTTTGGTACCCGAAAGGTCTCAAACATTGTGAATGTCATAGAAAATTATATTTGTCTATAAAAAAGCCGAAAATCTTATAGAAAAATGATTATTTTCAATTAAAATTATTAAATAATTGCAAATATATTTTTTTGGCTACTAATTTGAGATATTTTACATATTATCCCAATAATTTAAGTCAAAAATATGCTGTAACTAGTTCATAAATCCCAAATCTGTTTATAGAAGTCGTCCATAGATATATGTATGTGGCATTGATTTTAACCTCACTTTGTTGATTTTTGATACGTCAAAACCAAAATATAAAGAATTGTTTATGTAAAAATCATCTGGTTTTTTCCTGTATGTATTAATTAATGTTAAATGTAATTTAATTTTTTTTCGAGAGCCGCATTCATTCTTTCAAAGAGCCGCATGCGGCTCGCGGGCCGCAATTTGGCCATGTGTGCTATATCATTTGGTGCAGTATCGCGTTTTATAACATATCGCGTTTTGTACCATATCGCGTTTTAAAATATCGCGTTTTGTACCATATAACGTTTTGTACCATGCCGCGTTTTGAAATATCGCGTTTTGAAACATCGCGTTTCGAGCGGATCCCATATATTACATGAGGTATAGAGGAATACGTCAAACAAGTGAGGTCTCGCGTTTTGAGAGAAAACAAGTTGCATGCATAAAACATATCATTGCTGCAAGAAGTATCAGCAAATGATTTTATGAACAGAAAACAATTGAATTTATTATTTTTATTTGGTATTACAATGAAATTTACATATTTTTTCAGGTCATTTTTTGCTCATATCACTATGAAATCATACACTACGAAAAATTTTATATGAAGAAAAATAATTTAGTTATTTAGTTTCAACTATTTAATCAAAAAGTGCACTCAAAAATATAAGTTCTAATTAAAAAAAAATAATAACTTTCGTCAATATCTCCAAAACTAAACGTCCCCTCGAAACTGAGCCATTTACAATATAACTAATTTCCTACTGTCTTGCACCGTTTCCGAGATAAAAGCCTGACATTTATTTAAAATATCACCCTGTATTATAGCTAGTTTCTGATTGTTTGCTAAAACCGAAAATGTCGTACACATTGCCCGTTGCTACCAATACCAATGTTGCGTAAGCAGACATAAGAGGTGTTATTTTTAAGCTAATCCAAAACTACTTTCAGGCTAGACCATGGTATTGGATGATCTAAAATTATACATCAAGTTGTTGTTTTCTCTTATTTTTCAAATTTATTTTGATCTATTGCGAATTATCATCAATAATTTTAAAATACCAGTAGACCTCCATGATTTTTAGCACTATAACAGCACCTCTTCTGATATGTCCAATGTTTGATTGTTTCCAAAATTTTTATTTATACTAGGTATCGATCAGCGTATAACAAGACCGAATAGACAACCAACCAGTTATACCCCAATAAGTAAATAAAACCCACATATTTTTCGAAATCTTAAGCAACATGAAATCAGTGGTTCGATGGTTCACCTACGTGCTGCCTACACATGCGACACTCTGCTTTATGCCGTATTGTCTACAACCAGTGTTGTATCACACGTGGAAAATTAATATTTTTCTACTTGCGTAAAGAATGTATGTAGACAACACGTGGACAATGAAGAGTGAAAGAAAACTTTAGAACGATTTAAGACATTAAGAAAATGTCGAAAAATGTTGTTTCCGTTAAAAATCAGCATAATTCTATATGACTTCTTTTTTAATGGTACCATTATTTCGGCTTCAAGGAGCATTATTTCTAACTCACATTTCAAAAATTTAAACCCAAGTTTTCATGTATGGCAATGACGTACTCCTAGGAATATAATGTCTTGCTTTGCTTGGAAAAAGGTTTGAGGCGAAAAAATGGATATTTCTTATTTATACTTTAGCTGCCTTAGTTCAATTTTAGAAATATTCGAAAAAAGTTAAAAACCCATTTGAAAAAGTAGACCAATATGATATACACTGTTTAACAGTTAAAACAAATACAGCGCTATTAGAATAAACTAATTTGAGCCATGGTACCAAGAAACAAACCCATCATCGCACGCAATAAAATGTAAAAGCACAAATTCATGGAAGGATCGTGGCCCCATAACTGTATGCCACCAGTTTGCTTAAAAATTGTATGATTAACCTGCGGGTAATGAAGAGTATATCCCAGCAAGATTTTTGCGGTCACTTTTCATTTGCGACATGTCTCCCGAAAGCTTAATGCGATACGCTATTCGCAATGTGTTTTACAAATAACCGCATTGCGGCACATATTCAGAAAATGTACGCAATTCAACTGAAATTGAACTCTTTGCGTTATAAAGAAATGACGATAAAATAAAATTAGTGTGGAATCCTTCTTGCGATATGTCTACCGAACGCGTAAATGCGAAATGTTATTCGCAATGAGTTTTAAAAGTTAACGCTCTGCGATATAAGTTTAGAAATTGGAATCATTAAAATTCACTAACGCATTATGATTGTACTTTGTATAAAGTACAAAGTATTTTCAATCTTTTTGTAGTTTGGTAACTGCAGTCTGATGAGACGACCAATTTTTATAAAAAATATGTTTCATTAGTTCAAAACCAAACTGCCAACGTCTTGGTAACCTCACCTTGATGTAAATAACACTATCTATCGGGCTACTATCCAGAATGACCAAAAATTTCCTGGCTATTTTTCAGAATAACCCAATTTTAAACTTATGGCGAATTGAAGTTAATCTAGCGACAACATTTGAGAATTATATGCGATACACGGGCGAGTATATGCAGGTAATCCTCCGGATTTACGAAAGGTTGTACCAGCGGTATACTATTTATTATTGTTAGATTCGGTTAAAGTTAATCTGGCGATAACGTTTGAAAATTATATGCGATATACTGACGAGTACGTGCAGGGCATCCTTCAGTTTTACGAAAGTTTCGTTCTAGGTAGTACTAGCGATATTCGACCGGTTATCTTGCGGTTAGCGCAAGAAAAAGAAAAGATAAATTTCATAGTTTTTCGTGCGTGGAGTCAAAGTTATTCGTGCGACAATATTTGCGAATTATAGGCGATATTGCGAGTATACTATAGTCGCTGGATGAGTATTCTACAGATATTCCACCGATAATCTGCGACCTTGCTGGGTATGATACAGTATCCTTTTTTAAGAATAACAGAAGCCATTGCACAGATAATTTCGACCTAATGATTATCAATGAAGCCGATACGTAACCACGTTATATTTGGTATCGTTAAAATACATCTTGATGAACTGGATTCCGACAAGAATTAACATTTCTAATTTCTTTAATGAAGGGCTGAATGCAAAAAAAATCTTTGAAGATGTTCCGATTTGCCGGGTTTCTTGACTAATTACAGAAGAAGAGAGGGACAAATAATTTTTGAACCAAACTCAACAAATTTAGCGTCATTTAACTAAAATGCCGGTCGAAATGACAAACAGAAACCAATTTTAGTACACAGTTTCCTGTGAATAAATGGTGCAATGTATAATAGCGTACGAAGACAAATGGAAGATTAGGTGATTAAAAAATTTTGAAACATTCTTCGCAACAATTGTAAATTAATATTTTGATTTGAATTACCGGAGGCTAGGTTTGCATGTGACTGTTAAAACTATGATAATTTTAAAATACATTTTTAACAGTTTAATTTAGTTCGAGTATTTATAAAACTAAATACGTTTTTTTACGCTATTTTGCCGTAGGCACTTGGCGAAACACACTAATACTTAATAAACAAATTTTATTAAACACTTGTTTTTTATTTCGCAAAATTAGAATTTTGAACATTTTAATTAAAAAATTTGTTCAAAAAGTTTAGAAAATCACTCGATCGATTTCGACTTGTTAGGTCATCATCAGCAGTATCTACTGATTTGTAACAGTAAAAATTTGATTTATATATCAGAAAAAAGCAAAAAATAAAGAAAAGAATGAGGGACAAAAAATAAACAACGTCAATTAATGAATGTTATTCAAGAAAACCACAAGGACGTCGAAAAATCTCTGAGGCCCTTGATTTTGCAGTCACAAGTAAAATAAACTGACAAATAATTCATGTTAAACCACTTTTAGAATTATCTTCTGACCATTCTCCGATCTTACTACATTACTGGGACGAAGCCATGTTCTACAAATAACTATTTAACGAACACCTTCTCTAACTGGTGTAAGTTCAAGATGTACATCAATTCACATACCGACCTAACGTCTACACTGGATACGGCTAACGATATAAACATTGCTATGGAAAACTTTAATGATTTACTAGTCAACGCAAGCGTACAAGACACACCATAACATGAAAAAGAAATGGAAAAAATGTTAACAGAGAAACTTTGCCTCGCGACGCATCTGGCAAATTAATCATTATGGATGACCACTAAATACTTTGAACAGGCTCAGTAACATAACCCGCCAATTCGTCTTTCTAACGGTGAATGGGCTAGAAGTGACGAGCAAAAAGTTAAAGCCTATGTTGATCACCTTGAGAGTGTATTCACTGCAAAGCATGGATTATCAGTGGTTCAAACAAAAAATGTACAGACCTGGGAGGAAGCTCAAGATAAAGAAACCACTAATAAAGTTTATTATTGCACATCAAATTTAATTAAATAAAGCCCTTGGATATGATGCTGAGATAAAATGCTTAAAAAACTGCCTGAGTGTGCTTTTGGCCGACTGCAGCTCAAATATTCAATTCAATTTACGAATCAGGATATACCCTGAATGCTGGAAATTGTCAACTATAAAATTGATCCCGAAGCCTATGGCAAGGATCCTACCAAAGTTTCATCATAAAGACCAATAAGCCTACTACCAATCGTCTCGAAAGAATTTGAAAAAAATATTATCGAAAATTTTAAACCGGAGCTACGAAATATCATCATCCCTAATCATCAATTTGGTTTCAGAGCACGGAACCATTAAAAAAGTGTACTGAGTAGCTACAAAAATAAAGTCAGCATACGAAGGGGAAAAGTACTGTTCCGCCACTTTATAATCGTATTTGTCAAATCGCAGATATTATGTCAAATACAATATTTCTAAATCGGGCGAGTAAAACATTCTGGCTGGAGTACCATAAGATAGTGTGCTTGGCAAAACGTTATTATTTAATTTTCACTTCAGATCTACAAACGTCTTTGCAAATTCTGACGTCTACTTTCGCAGACGATACGGCTATCGTATGTAGCCATAAACATCCACATACGGCGTCCAAAATTCTGCAACAACATATTTATAACACCGAAATATGGCTAAAGAAATGGAAGATAAAGGTCAATGAAGAGAAATCGACCCACGTAACATTCGCCTTACATAACCTTACTTGTCCGCCTGTCACAATGAATGGAATACAAATCCCTCAATCAAATGGAGCAAAATATCTAGGCGTCCATTTAGATCGACGGTTAACTTGGCGAAAACACATTGAAATGAAACGAGACCATATTAATTTAAAAAATGACAAAATGCACTGGTTGATGGGAAAATATTCAACTATTGACCTAGAATACAAGCTTCTACTGTACACAATGATTAAACCATTTTGGTCGTATGGGTGTAAATTATGGCAATCAACTTCAAATTCGAATATTGATTTTGTGCAACGAACACAGTCAAAAGTGCTCAGAATGATTACAGGAGCACCCTGGTTAGCATCCCAACTGTCAAAGACGAATTACAAAAGATGCGGATCAACTATGCAGGGAAATTGGTGCCTCATCCGAATTTGCTGGCGCGAAACCTAAAAGATATACCTACGTCTTCGCGATTGAAGAAGAAAACGATGGCTGTAATAATATAAATTATTTAATTAATAAGTTTACTTATTGATAAGAAGTAGATTCTGCTCCCGCCGATTTAAATAATTACCTTAGTTATTAAGATTTGAAAACTTATTGTTATTTTCATGTTTGAAAGATTCAATAAATAAAAAAAATTGTTAAAAAAATGAAATATTACTCATTTGCCAACAATACTATTTTTTGCACAGTGACATATGTGGCGTTAGCATATGGAACGATAAAATAAAACAGATAGTAATGCGAATTAAAATTTTAAAATTATTTAGAATACCTTAAGTTATTTCTAACATTTTATTGTCACTTGTTTGTTGTGTAAAAGTTGAATATTATATCTTCTAAAAATATTGGTAAACCCCTGTTTAAATTGAAATTGAATTGGTCGGGAGGAACCATTTGGCTTTGTGGAATCGAGTGGTGGCACTGGTCGCGAGGAAACAGCAGATAACGAGTATGAGCTGAATAATGAACAATTCTTTCAGAATTGATATGCTGGATGAATTGTTCATTGATCAGCAAAGCAACTGTGGCAATCCGCAGTTCAAGAAGAAAGAAATGAACTACTCGGAATTTTGGATACGCAATCGGATGCAAAATCAACGTTATAGTGAGCCATTTTTTGAGTGAGGATGACTGCGGATCGGCTGGTGGGGATGGATTTGATTGTAATTATATGCTGATGCTAGAGATATTGAGGTTAACGTGAAAAACAAACTTATTTTGTGAGCTACTGTATGATGGATATGACAATATTTAAATATTAATTCTGATCTTGCGATAAAAGACGACATGATTTCTTTCCTATCCTAAGTTGGGACAGACACATCATTTTTCAGCTTTATTCGCGTATATGTGCTTTAACATTTAAAAATATATATTTCACTTTAATGCAAAAATATTATTTTTTCTAATTTGAATCCCGTATTTAATCTGAGACTATCTTCATAAATAAATGTATGTATCATTTGTACTTTACTTTGTAAATTTTGTAATTCCACCTTTGGTATGTAATACCAAATATAGTAATACCAACTAATTCGTTCTAAATAATCGACAATAGGAATTTAATTTACACCTATCAACAAACTTGAATTTTTAAAACTAAAATTTAATCTAAAATCGTTGAATTTGTTGATTTCAAATTTTCCAAAGTACGAAACAGTACGAAACAAGGAACATTTCAATGAATATAAAACTGGAACTTTGAAATTTTAAATCAATTCCAAATCTCTACTACTAGATTAACGCTACTTCATCGTGTGTTGACTGATCAAATTGGGTTAATAAATGGACTCTTTTTGAGATTATTTCTCGAAACTAGACTTAAAATATCCTGAAATGCACGATTTTAAATTTTTTGATGTGTAAACATCTTTGCTCGCGCCTACCAAAAATTTTTGTATTAGAGTAAACTTGTAAATGAAACGAACGGAAATGACGTATGTACCTACTTCGTTTGAAAAAAAAGCAACAAACTCAATAAAACAATTTTGTACTATACATGGCTTGCTTGTATGTATGTATATAGTATAGGGAAAACAAAAACTAATTTAAAAAATGAAATAGAAACCATCAACAGTTCCATCGATCAGAAAAATCCAAAAAAACATTACGATACGAACTACGATTACGAAATTACATACTCTTACGTATAAAACACAGTCAACACTTTTGTATGTTGCTTTATTACGAGTAACGAGTCTAGGAGCTGTTCATCACGTCGTCTATCAATGATCATGTCTTCTACTAAATGGGGTTATAATGACGTCTCGTTTTTAACATTGAACTGCTAGAGTCTCAGGTCACAGTCACGCAGATAAGCTCAATTCATTTGCTTTCCGAGACCTGTCCGCGCAATGACGAGTATGTTAATATTCCTACGTTTGAATGCCACGTGTTCAGTTCAAGAGAGATGATCAGTGGGCTGCCGGTGTAGCAATTCCGTCAAAAGATCAATAAAATGAGCATAGTGGACACAGATATTTTGCCGTACGAACTTTCACTTGTCGGTCGGCCTTACTTTCTCAAAACCAATATTGACGTAACAGATGAACTGGTGAATGGAACTATGGGCTGTATGAGGTATACCGAATGCAGCCACTCTGACCGGAAAACGAGAACGATGAAAACGTCAACAGTAAAAAATGTCAAACGACTCTGGATGGATTTCGGTACAAATTCACTAGGCAAGAAGGCCAGGCAGCTTAAAGCTGGATGGGCGCAGAAAACGAATATCGACCGATGTTTGGTGCCCATTTCTATAAAAAAACTCAACTGTTAATCGAAACAACAACAAAATAAATCATTTTCCAGTCGTATCTGCATGTGTTACCACAATTCATGCATCACAGGGTGGTACCTATAACGAGATAGTCAGTATATACTCTTACGATAAAAGACTCAGTCCACAACTTGTGCATATTGCTCTATTACGAGTAACGAGTCTCGAAGGACTGTTCATCACGTCGGCTATCGATGATCATGTCTTCTACCATGGACGAACAAATGGGACCTCAATGGGTCTTCCCCAAAATGAGCTATCGCACCTCACTACAAATCCGCTAACTATAAATCAGGTTGTAATGGCGAACTTTGTAGGAGATAATAATGGCGTCTGGTTTTTAACATTGAGACTATCATCTTTTGCCGATGATTATGAGCGAGGATTTCATTATTAATTTTGCTGTTCCTCAAGCTAAACCACTTATAAACTTCCTGTGAGACGAATTCGATTTGCACATGAACTCAGATCGAAATATGTATATCTAATACGAGATATGGAACGACCATTGTGCAGTTTTTCAATAAAAATTAGAAAAGTTAGAGTCGACAGTATATGTATCTTATTTTAGCTACCATAATCCAATTGCGTCGATTATACCGAAAGAGTAATAGACCAATTTAACGATAATAAACAAATGAAAAACTATGGTTAGTAAAATTACATTCCTTCTTCATTCAAAGTAAACTGTAAGTGTACGGACGCACTATACACACGCCATGTTTACACATCTCCTTGAGAGTACTAATGGACTCACTCTTTTTTTTTTGAGTATGATTTAACTGCGAAAAATTATAAGAGCAAAACGTAACTTCTACGCTACAAAGTTACACAAGAATTTCGCTAAGGCGAAAAAATGTATCGCTCAACACAGCTGTGATTGGCATTGCAAAAAATTCGTGCTTTGCTCAAGCTTCTGAATTTGGCTGGCCACAAGTTAATGTAAGTGTTTGAGAACGACGATTAAATTACAAATTGAACCTGTCTGATAAAAATGAAGCTGAGCCAACACAAAATTTTAGAATTCTGAAAACAGATGCAACTTTTGAACGGGACGAGATATCAAGTAAGTTCATTCAGTTTTTCCATGAAAAAATTATAAGAGATTAACCCACTTGATAAATAAATTACTTTTCGAGGGAAACTACTCTAAGCAATTGGAATTGGCAACGGTTGTACCAGTATACAAACAAGGATGATCATACTCAAGAGCCATTGAATTATTGGCCAATTTCTGTGTACTTAGTGTAATATCTAAAGTGTATGAAAAAATGGCAAATTTATTGAATTTGTGGATAAAAATAATATTCTAACTCATGAACAATATGGTTCCTCCAAATTATCTAGTACTCAGGCCTCTGCTTTGAATGAAAAAATTTCATCTCGAAAAAAGTAAACGGGAAATAAATTGTAGCAAGTCTCTTTTTAGAATTAAGGAAAGAATTTAACTCGGTAAACCACGGTATATTGCTCGCCAAGGTTCAGTTAATCCTAGTGTTACAGCCGTTGCAATTTTTATGGTTCGAGTCTTATCTCAAATAATCTCCCGTCTGCAACCTGTGAATCAGCAAGATCAACTATTTCTTAGTTATCTTTAAAAATTTTAGAGTGGAAAAATCCAACTGTTTTCTGACAACGTGGTTATAAACGAGTAATAGTAATTCAACTCTCCCAGTACACGAATTGTAGTACACGTTATTCACAAATAAAAAGCTCTCTGATGTAACCATACAGCATCAAAGGATAAACTCTTTCAAATATTAAGGTCTAGTGCTATAAATATCTACAAAACCGCAAATAACGTATCTAAATCCTGTGTGGGGTGGATGGGCAGGTTTAGATGTAATGAACTTGAAGTGCTTCAAAAAATGGAGTGAGTTTGTTATGGCTGATTTTATTTTACCAAGAATGTATACGCACATAGATCACACCACACATGATATTTAAAGCTAAAAATTAAGCTTATCGGATTTTAGCTAAAACCTCCTTATATTATCAATAACCTTGCGTAAATCCTTGCGTTTTCCTTGCGTAAATCTCAGAAAACCAACAAGATGTTGGTTGAAAAATTAATTTTTAAATTTAATTAAATATTTTAATTCTATGTCGTTTTTGTAAATGCCAAAATTTTTAACATCATTGCAGAAATTGAAAGATCTCTCATTCAAGCTGCCACCTTTGGTACCTAGATTTCCTCCAATGTTTCGCAATGATCTCAAAATTATTGGAAATATTTTAAGAATAAACTTTTTGTTTTTCGTATAGTCAATCCGCCTGGACTGTAGAAAAATATTCGGACAAAACGAAAAAGCTCATATTCCCTACTTTCCAGCTTCTAATTTATGGAACAAGTAAATAAAGCTAAATGTTTCTTCCTCTTCAATCAATCCGCACAGGGATCGAATTTTTCATCAAAATAGTTTTTTGTCAAAAATAGTTATTTCCGCCTAAAGCTTTAAAAACTGGTCTGGACCGGAATTGTTGCAAAGTTAATTGACAATCGTTTAGTTCATATTGATTTTTTTCATAAACGATTTATTTTTAAAAATATTTGCAGAAAAGGAAAATCTCATGTGGAAGACGCCCGCCACTTCTGGTTGACCGATTTATGTCAAACATCACTGGGATTTTCCAATTTATTGTAAAGTACTAAGTATAAAGTTTCATCCCGATAAATCAATCCGTCTAGGCAATATAGGGGTCAATTTTTTTTATTGAAAAACAATTTTTTGTCAAAAATCGTCATACCGCTCAAATAGGTTGCAAAATTAATTTAGAATCATTTACTTCTTTATTGTTTCTCTTGTAAATGATAAGGCTTAAGTATGAAGTTTCAGCCCGAAAAACATTGCAAAATTAAATTTGAAACAAAATTAGTTTATTTATTAGATTACCGGAAATGACGAGTATTGATAAATAAAAACTTTACTTCATCAAAATTCGGAATATCAACAGTCCAGGATTGACTGCTCGGAATAAAAACTTGATACTTAAGAGATTCTAGCTAAATTTGATAGAAATCTGTGTACCAGGGGTGCGAGTTTTTCAATTTTTTGAATGATGGTCAACATTCTAGCAGTTACAAAATATGACAAAGAAATAAGAGATTTTAATAAATTTGAAGAGAATCCATCAGAGATCCATCAAACTGCAATTTTGGTCCATTGAATCAGTTTGGACCTAGGTAAAGACGTCAATTGATTTATACCAATCGAGACTAATTAATGCTATCATCGTTAGCCTCCACACAGTCATCACACACGCTAGTTGAACCAGCCGCATGCGTTTCAGATTTCTTTGAAACAACCATGTTCATGTACCAGTCTGAATTGCAAATACAGTTCGTAGTTTATACTTCTTATAGAGGTACATGCATATATTGCTCAGAAACATTATGGAATGATGATCTAAAGAATTTAGTTATTAGTTATTTAATAATTTCTAGATGTTTTGACGGTATGATATCAAAGGGCCGAATATCGAATGGCCGAATGTCGAAGGGCCGAATGTGTCGAAGGGCCGAATGTGTCGAAGGGCCGAATGTCGAAGGGCCGAATGTCGAAGGGCAGAATGTGTCAAAGGGCCGAATTTTTATTTTTATTTGCAAAAATATATTTTTTTTATTTTTTTATTTAATTTATTTATATTTGTATTTTTTTACATATCCCTTTTTCAAACAAAAAAAAAATTGTACTATTTAAGTCTAAACCACACAAATGTGTGGGTAAAAAATAATAGTATGTAATGACGTTTTTAAAAAAAATCGCTTGTGTGGGAGTACAACCAACACAATTGTGTATACATTTATATTGTTTTTTTCGGACTAAAATAATTTTAAAAGGAATACACAAATGCGTAAGTTGGGTTAAAACACATACAAAAATGTTTGTCATGGTACTTTTAGAGTACCAACACAATTGTGTTAACGGGCAGGAAAAGGGATATACCTATTGGTGGCACAAGACAAAATTTTCCTTCACCAAAATGTACCGCTGACTGGATACGCGATGAAAAATAGTAAAATACATAAATTCATAAAAAATTCCATTATGTTTAATAAAAAAAATTTACAAATTCAATAAAACAACAAATTTAAAAAATTATATTTCTAAAAGCAAAATAAAAAAAAATTCGGCCCTTCGACCCATTCGACACATTCGGCCCTTCGGCATTTTGCCCTTCGACCCATTCGGCCCTTCGACACATTCGGCCCTTCGACATTCGGCCCTTTGTACCCATTCCGTTTTGACTATGTTAAATGATAAAGGAATGATAGGTTCCGGCTGAATTTTCTTTCTTGCCCTAACCTGATTTCAATAATTCTTCCGTGACTGATTTAAGATAATGTTTTCTCATTATACTGTGTGGTTGAATAGTATCCCCTGTGGCGAGGATTGGAAGATAAGAATTTCAAATGAAAAACTCAAAATAATTTGTTCATGAATTTTTTTAATATGCCGGAAAATAGCGACCGCGCCAAATCAAGGTCATTATTCTGTTAACGAGTAGTAGTGAGACACAAAACAACAAACAAAATTCACGCTGCTCTTACAATAGATCTAATTTAACCCAAAGTTAGTCCATATATGTATTATAATGATGGAGATTTTACTGTATGCAGTACATTCTTATTATTGTGTACTGCAAGAAATACCTTGAGTCGATAAATCAATTTTCAATCAATATTTTTTGTATATAGTATACTCTATGTACTTCATTACTACATATATTTGAAACCATAAAAATGTAATAACAGTCAGTTACAATATTTACATATGTTTAGTATCATTTATTTTATTCTGTATTGTACACACAAACTATGTCCCATCCGTATTAAACCTATAATGCAAAGTCCGTATAGGTAACTATTACCAGATTTTTCCAGAATAAGTATTTTCAACAACAACAATATTTAATTAAATTTTTAATTACCTTTATTGCAGTTAGTTACACAAAATATCGAAGGAGTTGAGGACGATGGTACAAGGTACATTATTATATTGTTTGTCTTGTCTCTTGCAACTGAAATCTGAAACGAGAAAGAAATGCATAAAAAAATTTTAAAATTTAATTTATTTTTTTTGCTTTTAAATGAATCAATTAATGCTGATTGGTAATGTGATTAAATCTGATTTCTTGTTAAACATTCCAATTTGAATTTGAAAATTTTGTAATTACAAAAAAGTATTTTATGACGATTGATCGACTTTGGGACTATCTCTATTAACAGAAAATTTACTACTAAGGATAATATCAGTCAAGCACATGATGAAAAATTCTAAAATTAGCTCTTCATCTCCAATTTCTACTTTATTCACAAGGGGGCTGTGAATAACTGTGTTTTAAAACTAACTTAACAAATTAAATTCACCATCAATCCTGTGACATTTTAGCATTCTTGTGACATTATGTTAGCTTAATCCACTTTTGATTCCAATTCTAAAACCGATAGAAATCAATTGGAGATAATTGCAATTTAAAGCACGCAAATATTTTTGTATTTCGTATGGAGCAGTGGGCTGTTGTTTAAATTTCAAGAAATCAAAAGTGACACATTAAATATTTCGCAATAGAAATTTTTGGTATGTTAAAAGTAAAGTTCATGTTCCTTTTCCTTATTTATTAGTAAATCAACTCCATTTATCGAAACAATATATTTAAAAGCTATCGAACAACCATTGCAGGTTAACACCAATCAGATTTAAGATATTCAAAGTTTTGTCTCATGAATCTCCAGTAATTTTTCAAAAATGATTCTTAATACTTTTTACGCTATTTGCCGTAGGCACTTTGCGAAACACACTAGTACTTAATAAACACATTTTATTAAATACTTGTTTTTGATGTGTAAACATCTTTACGCGCGCCTACCAAAATTTTTTGTATTAGAGTAAACTTGTAAATGAAACGAACGGAAATGACGTATACCTACTTCGTTTGAAAAAAAAACAAGAAACTCAACAAAAACAATTTTTACTATACATGGCATGCTTTTATGTATATGTATAATAGTAGGGAAAATGAAAAAAATAATTTAATGAATGAAATAGAAACCATCGACATTTCCATCGATCAGAAAAATCAAAAAAAAAATTACGATACGAAATACGAATTACGATTACGAAATTGCATACTCATACGATTAAAAACACAGTCAACAACTGCTGTATATTGCTTTATCACGAGTGCCGAGTCTCTAGGCGCTGTTCATCACGTCGGCTATCAATGATCATGTCTTCTACTGAATGGGGTTATAATGACATCTCGTTTTTAACATTGAACTGCCAGAGTCTCAGGTCACAGTCACGCAGGTATGCTCAATTCATTTGGTTTTCGAGACCTGGCTGCGCAATGACGAACTTGTTAATATTCCTACGTTTGAATGCTGTTTTCAGTTCAATAGAGATGGTCAGTTGGCTGCCGGAGTAGCAATTCCGTCAAAAGATCCATAAAATGAGCATAGTGGACACAAATAATTTGCCGTACTTTTTCAAAACCAATATTGACGTAACAAATGGACTGGCGAATGGAACTATGGGCTGTCTAAAGTATATCGAATGCATAGGCATCCTAACCAGGACAACGAGAACGATGAAAACGTCAACCGTAAAAAATGTCAAACGACTCTGGATGGATTTCGGTTCAAATTCACAAGTTGGCAAGAAGGTCAGGTGGCTTGAAGCTGGATGGGCGCAGAAAACGAATATCGACTGATGTTTGGTGCCCATTTCTAGAAAAAGCTCAACTATTAATCGAAACAACAATTAATGTTAAGCATCAACAACAATTAATGTTAAGCGTCGTACCTTCATGTGCCACCACAATTCATGCATCACACGGTGGTACCTACAACGAGATAGTCAGTATATACTCTTACGATAAAAGACACAGTTAACAAATTGTGGATATTGCTTTAGCACGAGCAACGAGTCTCGAAGGACTGTTCATCACGTCGGCTATCGATGATCATGTCGTCTACCATGGACGTAAAAATGGGACCTAAATGGGTCTTCTTCAAAATTAGCTATCGCGCCTCTCCACAAATCCGCTTTATCCGTTGTAATGGCGAATTTTGTACGAGATAATAATGACGTCTGGTTTTTAACATTGAACTGTCAGAGTCTTAGGTCATACACATCACCTCGACCTAACTGACACAGTCACGCAAGGATGCTCAATTTTCTTGCTTTTCCAGATCTGCGTTCAGTTCAAGAGAGACGGTGAGTAAGCTGCCGGAGTAACAATATATAAAAATTCAAATAGAATACTCATACCATACAGTCACCTCGCATAAAGAAATCATCGTTGGACAAACAATTGGTATGAGCGTAACAACACAACTCATTGATGATATATATACGGCTGAACTTCAGCTCCTCAATGGGAATAAGATGCTTTTTGTAGTTGTATTAATCTCGCCGAATAAATCTTTCGAAGACATAATGAAGTTCATACATTTCGTCCTTGCCCCATATCCTAAAGAATTTCAAAAATTCTCCAAGGAGACTATCATCTTTTGCCGGTGATTATGAGCGGGGATTTCAATATTAATGTTGCTGTTCCTCAAGCTGAACCACTTATAAACTTCCTGCGAGACGAATTCGATTTGCACATGAACTCAGATCGAAATATATTTACTACTTGATATGGGACGACCATATTGTGCAGTTTTTCAATGAAAATTTTTAAAGTTAGAGTCGACAGTATATAATATATCTTATTTTAGCTACCAAAATCCAATTGCATCGATTATACCGAAAGGGTAATAGACCAATTTAACGATAATAAACAAATGAAAAACTCTGGTTAGTAAAATTGCATTCCTTCTTCCTTCAAAGTAAACTGTACCCACGTACTATACACACGCCATGTTTACACATCTCCTTGAGAGTACTAATGGACTCACTCATTTTTTTATTTCGCAAAATTAGATTTTTTAAATATTTTAATTAAAAAATTTTTGTTTAAAAAGGTTAAAAAATCACTCGATCGATTTCGACTTGTTAGGTCATCATCGAGAGTGTTGGTCCACCTCTCATCTGTCAAGGCGATTGCCTTTTTACTGAGCGTCAATTTGAGCGCTGCTATAGGCCTCCCCAGACCTGCCCTTTCCGGTTGCATCTGGAGAGTCGTACCGTACCTAGCTAGTTCGTCTGCCCTGCAGTTTCCCGTGACGTCCGAGTGACCAGGGACCCAGATTTTTTTAATAATAACACAATAAAGAAAATGATTTTTAACAATAAACCTAGAGTTGATCGCCTTTGCAAGTCTGGTGTTTATAGGATTAATTGCAATGATTGCAGTTTCTCCTATATTGGCCAAACTGGGCGCAATTTTGCAGTTAGAGCTAAAGAACATTTATCTGGTTGCAATCAATCAACTTTCCATAACCATTTATGTTGGCGAAACTAACAAATAATACAGCTGGTTTGACGCAAAGATTATTTATTAAATATTTTTATACACAAAACGGGTGCACAGTTATACACACCCAATGCTAAGTTCGACAACGGTATTATCATCATCATCGAGCATCACATCTGCATCATCAGCTGTACCTAAAATGTAAAAACAAGAAATTTATTGTATATGCATAGTTACTCACCATTCCTTTAGTTTCCATTTATTTTAATAATAATCATCTATCTGAAATGTACAAACAACATTATTGTAATTAAGATACTAATTTAATTACTACCAATTACTTGTATACTTACATTTTTTATTCAATTACTATTTATAATTTATTTATTAGTTATAAACACTTGTCAACAAAATCTATTTTTATAAACAAATTGTCAAAAGTTAAGTGTCTTACATTTAAGTAAACAAAAAATTGTAATAGATTATTGCGGTACGAATCGGTTAAACAAAGAATGTAATACAGCCGGTAATTGCCATAAAGCCAGTAAATTTTAAATCTTAAAATCGCGTTTACCATAAAATTCGACCTTTCAGGTTTACGTGAATGTAGACACCTACATAGCTTAAACCAAATTTTTTATTTTATATTCATTCGATTACAATCTGGCGATAAATTGAGATTAAAAGATTAAATAAAAATATACAGTGTGTTCAACCAGTCTATTTAAAAATAACATTAAATTTTGGCTTTCTGTAATAAAAATATCAAGTAGTTTTCAATAGTGTGGCTTTTAATTTTCGAGATCATCTAAATTTATCATCTTCAATTCATCCATACATCGTTTTCCACTTCACCATCTTATATATATCATCTTTACAAACATCTTTTTGAGGAGAAATAATCAACATTTTTATTTGGAGCATTCATCATCTTTACAAACATTTTTTGGTGCCGAAACCCGGGACTCCAGTTTTACTAAGGTAAAATTTTTCATTTTTATAACCGTGCCGTGCCGTACATACATAAATAAAATCCGCGTGGAAATTTCTATACGAATATATAGTGCGTTTCCAATTTTATTAAAACCTCGTGAATATAAAGTGAAGTGCTAAATATCTCAAGATGGCTGAAAAATTAACATTGTTGCGTGATCGGGCCACCGAATCCTGGCAGCAACAGCCAACCGATGAGTTAAATCAAGGATTAAGAAAGTTTTGGGAAGTAGAAGAACCCGTTCCTGTCTCTAATCCGGAAATATCATCGGCGAATGAATGTGAAACCTTTTACGAGAACAGCACCACCAGAAATACAAAAGGACAATTTGTTGTAAGACTTCCTTTCAAAAATCCACGACCAGAATTAGGCAGATCATTCGAAGCAGCACAGCAGCGACTATTCGCGATGGAGAGAAAATTTCAACGATCACCGGAATTCAGGGATGCCTATAAATCATTCATCGACGAGTATATCGCACTAGGACACATGACACCCATATCATTTTCCGAGATACCAGCAGAAGACAATCAACGATACTACCTGCCTCACCATGCAGTACTAAAACCGACAAGCAGTACCACAAAATTGCGAGTTGTCTTCGATGCATCCTGTAAAACCAGCAACGGAGTAGCTCTTAATGATGTATTGCAGATTGGGCCGAATTTACAAAAAGATTTATCAACAATAATCATGAAGTTTCGGAAACATTCAATCGCTGTAGTAGCCGATATCGAAAAAATGTATAGGCAAATCCTGGTCAATCCTGAAGACGCGAACTTTCAACTATTTCTATGGCGTGAAAATCAGAGGGAGAACATTCGAGTATTTAAACTTAACACAGTAACCTATGGAACCGCTTGTGCACCGTATTTAGCTGTAAAAACGCTTAAAAAATCAGCTGAAAATGACTGTCAGTTGTATCCAAAGGCAGCGCAAGTGATATCTAATGATTTTTATATAGATGATCTGTTAACGGGTAGTGATAGCATTCAGGAAGCCATAAAACTAAAAGAGGAAATAAATTTGATATTACAGAAGAATGGGTTCAATCTACGTAAATGGAAATCGAACAGCAAAGAATTTCTGAATTCGTTTTCTCCTCATGACGTACAAAATATTCCGAAATTAATAGAAGATGATTCTTCCATAAAAACGTTAGGAATTATTTGGAACGCAGAACTAGATGAGTTTTCGATTAAAGGTACACAGAGAGGACGATGCAACAGTTTGGACCAAGCGGAAAATTCTATCAACAGCATCCAAGGCTTACGATCCATTGGGGTGGCTTGCACCAACCGTCATCTTGTTTAAGATCTTGTTTCAGAAATTGTGGCTGCTGAAGACAGAATGGGATGCCAGCTTACCTGACCATATCATCAAATCTTGGATTACAATCTATCAGTCACTGCCAGAACTTGAAACAATTCGCATTCCAAGGCATTTGATATCATATCTCTACAGCATCCAATCCAGCTCCAGTTACACGCATTTTGTGATGCATCCGAAGCGGCGTATGGTAGTGTCATTTATCTACGAGCTACTAACAGTATTGGTGAAACCACAGTAAACATCGTCTACGCAAAAGGTAAGGTTGCACCAATCAAACAAATTTCCTTACCTAGATTGGAATTATGTGGGGCTGTACTTTTGTGCAAATTAGTAAAATTTTGTACCAAAGCGCTACAGTACGATAACGTACCAACTTTTGCTTGGACAGATTCCATGATCGTCCTGCACTGGCTATCCGATGTCCCCAGGAGGTGGAAGACTTTCGTAGGAAACAGGACAGCGGAAATTATCGAGAGCATTCCTAGAGATAATTGGTACCATGTGGAATCAAAATGTAATCCTGGTGACCTAATATCCAGAGGAGTTAAACCCAAAGCATTACCGACTGCTGATCTATGGTGGCATGGACCACCATGGTTAAAGGAACCTCAAAATAACTGGCCAAAATGCAGATCAACTAATACCCAAATCGACCACGAAGCAACCGAGGAGAGACCAAATTATTTTCATGTTTTTGCAAAGACTACACAGGATGACGATACAATTGAAACACTTCTTAATAAATTTTCATCGTGGTTCAAAATTCTAAAAATAATGGTATTTATCTTGAGATTTGGCAAACTGCATCATAGAAAACAACGCACACATAAAAACGATTTCGTCACGCCAGCAGAGATAAATGATGCAGAAATCATCATAGTTCGCAATGTACAAAAACTTGCCTTTAAGACAGAATTACAAATTCTAAGTAAAGGATCACCGTTGCCAGCAAACCATCTACTATCATCTCTTGATCCATTTACAGACTGCAATGGTATATTGAGAGTTGGCGGACGATTAAACAAATCATCACTCCCCTATTCGACTAAGCATCCAGTGATTTTGCCAAAGAATCATGTAATTTGCGAATTACTAGTTCGTGATACTCACATCCGTCATATGCATGCAGGTAACTCATTAACGTTGTCTATTCTACGTAATAAATATTGGATAATAGGAGCTAGATACATTGTTAAGCGATGTATGAAGACATGTACTGTATGTATCCGATATCGATATCACAGAAACGATCAAAAGATGGGCGATTTACCAACTGTACGATGTAACCAAAGCCGGCCATTCTTAAAAACTGGAATCGATTATGCGGGACCGTTATACATTAAAACCGGTAAACGCAAGAATGCTCCTATAGAAAAGGCATATGTAGCCGTTTTTGTGTGAATAGTAGTAAAAGCTGTCCATCTGGAAGTAGTAAGCAGTCTCGATACTGAATCATTTTTGGCTGCTCTTAAACGTTTTATCGCTAGACGTGGACTTCCGGAGCAAATTTGGTGCGATAACGGCTCTAATTTTATTGGCGCCAATAAGGAACTGAAAATAATCAAACAACAAATAATTAATCAATGTAACAACTCACTAATTCTTGATTTCCTCTTGCAGAAAGGTATTCATTTCCATTTTAATCCTCCGCACGCTCCCCATTTTGGAGGGTTGTGGGAATCCACAGTGAAATCATTCAAATATCATTTGAAACGGGTTTCAAATGTCAACCTGGTGTTTGAGGAAATGACAACACTCATTACACAAATCGAGGCACTTCTAAATTCGAGACCACTATGTAGACTGAATGACGATCCAGCGGATTTACAAATATTAACGCCTGCGCACTTCCTGGTCGCAGAATCACTAACTGCACTCCCGGAACCACTGCTAGATGACATTCAGCAAAACAAACTGTCAAGATGGCAAAATATCCAACAACAAATCCAAGGTTTTTGGAAAAGGTGGCATCAAGATTACCTCACATCACTACAACAGCGTATAAAATGGAAAACTGAAGTCGATGAAATCCAAGTTGATGATGTAGTTCTGATAAAGGAGGACAATTTGTATCCTAGCCAATGGATACTTGGCAAAGTAATAGCTGCTCATCCTGGCGATGATGGTATCACTCGTGTAGTGACACTAAAAACCTCTAAAAGCGAAGTCAAACGACCGGTTAACAAACTAATTAAACTTGTTACTTCTGGCAAACTTAAGTAATTAAATTCCTTAAGGCGTGGGAGTATGTTGGCGAAACTAACAAATAATACAGCTGGTTTGACGCAAAGATTATTTATTAAATATTTTTATACACAAAACGGGTGCACAGTTATACACACCCAATGCTAAGTTCGACAACGGTATTATCATCATCATCGAGCATCACATCTGCATCATCAGCTGTACCTAAAATGTAAAAACAAGAAATTTATTGTATATGCATAGTTACTCACCATTCCTTTAGTTTCCATTTATTTTAATAATAATCATCTATCTGAAATGTACAAACAACATTATTGTAATTAAGATACTAATTTAATTACTACCAATTACTTGTATACTTACATTTTTTATTCAATTACTATTTATAATTTATTTATTAGTTATAAACACTTGTCAACAAAATCTATTTTTATAAACAAATTGTCAAAAGTTAAGTGTCTTACAAAAAGTAAACAAAAAATTGTAATAGATTATTGCGGTACGAATCGGTTAAACAAAGAATGTAATACAGCCGGTAATTGCCATAAAGCCAGTAAATTTTAAATCTTAAAATCGCGTTTACCATAAAATTCGACCTTTCAGGTTTACGTGAATGTAGACACCTAGCTTAAACCAAATTTTTTATTTTATATTCATTCGATTACAATCTGGCGATAAATTGAGATTAAAAGATTAAATAAAAATATACAGTGTGTTCAACCAGTCTATTTAAAAATAACATTAAATTTTGGCTTTCTGTAATAAAAATATCAAGTAGTTTTCAATAGTGTGGCTTTTAATTTTCGAGATTATCTAAATTTATCATCTTCAATTCATCCATACATCGTTTTCCACTTCACCATCTTATATATATCATCTTTACAAACATCTTTTTGAGGAGAAATAATCAACATTTTTATTTGGAGCATTCATCATCTTTACAAACAATTTAACTTCAGAAAATTATACAGCTAGCTTGAACAATTTAGACATATTACATATACAACCTAAAGGCAGACGTTTAGATACCTTAGAATCTTACGAAATTCGAAAATCAACATTTCTTGACCAAAGTGCACCCTTCCTTAACGAACAGAGAGAAATTCGTTTCTCACCAATTACAGACCCCGCCCTTTTCTATAGTTTGACTGGTACGTCGGGTAATTAAATGTACTTCAAAATACCTTGAATTTTGTTACTCAGCCGATGACTAATCGCCCACCTGCGCGATCCAGAGATTAATTTTTATTGCTTTTTATTGATTATTTTTTTGGTCCCTCCTTCTTTTGTTTATTTTTTGCTTTTTTTCTGCTATATATAACAAATTTTTACTTTTTCAAATCAGTAGATACTCCCGATGATGACCTAACAAGTCGAAATCGATCGAGTGATTTTTTAAACTTTTTGAACAAAAATTTTTTAATTAAAATATTTAAAAAATCTAATTTTGCGAAATAAAAAACAAGTATTTAATAAAATGTGTTTATTAAGTACTAGTGTGTTTCGCAAAGTGCCTACGGCAATTAGCGTAAAAGGTTGTGTGCTCTGATAGTAATTTACATTTGTCCGAATTTTAAATGGTCTCACTGTATATAACTTAATGGGGTAAGCGCTTCAACCAGCCTATTTTATGGTAAGTGATTTACAGTTTTTTTTCTTAATAATTATATTGTTTGTATTAAATAAAGAATTTCCACATTTCAACTTTTATCCACGATCGTTTTCTGGATCCTCGAAAGAATTTAGTGTACTACGTGCGTTAAAGTTATATCACTTTTCTTACACATACTTTTTTTTCTCGAAGATACGGGTAAATTACAAATTGATAATGTCTAGCGTAAAGATTTTTTTTTTATTATAATTAAAATGTTAGTGATAGTATAATGAATTAATTTGTTTTAATTTGGGAAGAGGGAAAAAGCGTTGAATATAGTAATCATTAATTGATAATTGTGTTCGCGTGTTTAGTATATTGTTTTTTTTTCAAGCAGCTGCTTATATCCATTGTTTTTCGAAGGCCCCCACCCAACACCGACTATAGCTATCGGGCAAATGGCTACTGTTCGGAGACAAATGATGGATTTTTTCTGCTAAGGAAAGTTGTGTCGAAACCGGGTTAAAGGGCATATTACTAGATTTCATGGTTGCAGTTTCGCTTTTAAGGTTATATCTAAGGCTATATATATATAATGAGCAATAACCCGCGGTTGGTGAAATCACACTTAAAAATTTTGCAGCGGTTTTCGATGTAACCTTTGCATCGAGGCGTATACGAAGGAATCGTGTAACACATTTAGAAGCAAAGCATGCATTGAAAATATTTACGATGTAGTTGCATCTAAAACTAATGTAACACGTGTGTCGAAAGGAAATTTCTATATAACCTGGGGTTAACAAATGTTTAGCGAATTTATAATAATTCGCTAAGACATTGTGTATATCCTTTCAATATAAGCTTAAACTATTTTTCATATATTTGTAGTTTGGTGTCTGGTGAGCGCAGCGCAGTATGCTGACGCTGAGTGCTAACTTGACGCGACATCTGAATTTTTGATATAGAGATTTTAAAATCTCATGAAGCATAAAATATAATTTAACGGGTTTGTTTATAACAAAACTCGTAAATTTCTGTAAAATATTTTTTACAGTGGAACCAGACAAAATCTAATTCAAAAAACATGTGCTTCCCATTTCTTTTTTCTATGTAATTAGTATCAAAATCTTTTACGACACATTTTGTTTGCATTGAATTCCACTCACATTACGATACAAGTGTATCGATACAGTTTCAATGTACCCCAGCTTCACAATTAGACATAAGTTGCATCAATTCGTTTTAAAAGTAATTTATTTCACATTTTAATGCAAACTATAACGCTTCTGTTAAGATGTAAAGCTTACTTCTAAAAACGATATACTTTTGCGCTGGATTCATATACGGAATTATTTGCATCGCATATCAAACTTTTTTTCGAGTGTGTACACTAACACTTAATAAAAACATTTGACTTAATAATCACATTTCACTTAACACTTGTTTTTCTATTTCGCAAAAAAAATTCGAATATTTTAACTAAAAAATTTGTTCAAAATGTTTAAAAAATCACTCGATCGATTTCCCCTCCCGATTTCCCCGTTTACTTCTGATTTGATGAGTTAGTTTGTCTGGTTATAGCAATGGTTGGCTGACCTCAGAATCTATTGAGCCAGCCTCGTTAGAGGGTAGATTAGCCCTTTTAGTAATTGGTGTATCACCTGGTGTATTTTCCCCCTTTTCCGTTGTATTCTTTGCTTTAATTGGTCAGGTTATACCTCCCAACACTAGGTCCCTGGCAGAACTTAGCTACTGCAGGCAGTATTCACCCACCGCGACGTGGACCAAGAACCGCCGAGGTACATACAGTGTAACCGTCGGTATGATTCTGTTAAAATAGTGCGGCGTAAACCGATGGTGTTGAATCATTTTATCTATTTTCAAAGTGCGCCGGAATGTTGATTACGCAGTTTTATATTACAACTGACTGTGGTTATAAATTATAACACTTGGTATTTGAAATTACTCGCGGGCTAAATAATTTTTTTTGCGAAACTGAAATAATTTCCCAGTCGCTCGGTTTTTGGACAATCATAAATTTCCCCGTATTACTTACTGGACTAAATAATGGAGACAAATCACTCTTCATTTCATTTCGGTTTAAACACTGAGTCCTACCACATCCAAAAAGAAAACCGTGTACATTAGAGAATTTGAACGCTGTTGGCTGTGTACAGAGACGCTACTACAAGCGGCTACAAGATTTTTTTATTGTACGTCAGATATTTGGCGAGGTAAGCATTTCTTAATCATATACAATCATTCCCTAATGCAGTGACTATTTCTTTACCCTAACGATTTTTTATTTTTGTATTCTCTCTTGGGTTGGGTGTGTGGCTAGCCGGTACATATTGAGTGTTTAATTATCGTGACGCTATAGCTTCGTTAACCGGTACCACTGGGTCCGTACCCCTTGGCGCGTGGCCTCAAGCCGGCTCAATATATATTAATACAGTAGTAAAACTTCGACTACAAAACAAAACAAAAAAAATAAAAAATAAAAAAATCGTACGATTAAAAGCAGATACGACCGCACGATATTTCGAATCTTCGTTTGAGTAAATATCAGCATTATCAAAGGCGTGAACCAAAATACCGTTCACCGAAATTTTGGGATATACATAGATACAAGACCGCCACCACGCGAACAAACAACTTCAGCTCAGTATCTGTACACCACTACATTAGAGCGGAGTACGTGTTGTTGAATTACGTACGGTTATCTGTGCATTGATCATTGATTGGAAATCGACAAAAGCAACGACGTCATACGCAGTGTCATTTAACTTTTGGTCGGAGTGGTACCGAGCAAACAAAACAAAATATTATCTGGCCTTATTTGTTTCTAATATCTAAAAAAAAGGGGGAAAAAAATTAATTAAACAAATCAAAAAAAAAAAGAAATAATTTTATTGTAAACATTTAAATACCTTGATTTGCATGAGTTTTTAGTACTAAGTAGTGTTAAGTTAGTTTTAGTGATTTGTGGTGGTGTGAAAAAAAAAAAAAAAAATTTATTTAAAAATAATTAGAAAAAAAATGCGAGCAAAGGAACACATAAATATATAAATAATTTCAAAGTATAACAGAATTTCCAGCTACTCTATCCAGCACGGCACACCAGAGCTCTCGTGGGACGTGGATAACAGAAAAATAAAATTGGGTGAGTTTTTATCATTAGTAAAAATACAGGTTGGTTTTACCGTTTTATTTATATACGTATATGTGTATCTTTCAAAATTAGTTTAAGAAAAAAATATCAAACACCAAATTTTCACATTAACCCCACAAGAAAAATAATTTGATGTAATGTTTTTGCGCTAAGTTTTTTTTTAACTTTAAATACAAATATTCAAGTTAATGTTCTGAGTAATTTTTTTGGTTATCAAATCGTGGGTTGCTTACACTATTGTTGCTTATTGGGGTCGGTGGGTCCATAGTTGAAATGAATTGCTAACTTTTTAATATATTGGGGAAGTGATGGGGTTCCGAGGAAAGTGAATGTGAAGTGATCGTGATATGTGGTGATGAAACGGTACAGGTACCGATTTAAATCTGTAATACAGTAATTGTGGTGTTAGTGTATATGCACATGACCGAATTGTAACGCCTAGGTTGGTCGTAGAATAACCCTCCCCACTGAAGCACCCGGATGTTGGAAAAAAAAGGACAAACCAAGAAAGCGTGTGCAAAACGACCAAGGCGGGTTACAAAAATGGCGCCGAAGCAGGGACCTTATTAGGTCATCAATTACGGGTTGCTGAATCTGTAGTCTAAATTTAACAGTATATTTCAGAGTTGGTCGCTCTAATAAAGCATCCCCGGAGCTTCACTCCTTATCTATAAAGCTAAATCTATAAAATTGTTTTACGCGGTTGTCGGCTTTATTTCTTTTGTCATTTTTTTTTTGCCCTTCAGGTTTTAAACGTTTCGTAATTCTAAATAAAAATTTGTTTCAAGATTAAGGTGTACATTGGTTGACGTCAAAGTGACTCTTTGTTTCTCATCGTAAAATCCTTGATCAGTTATTTTCGTATAATTGTATCACTCGCGTAGTGGTTGACTTTCGAACCTATCATGTGGACGATCGACTTGGCCATGATTTGGTATCTCTCTTCATATCCTATGGTTTGTTTCCCTAGACGCGAGTTACGTCCGGTGGTCCTACCGTCCTCAACAACAAGTCAACAACCCACAGCAACAACGACATCAATCAAATAAATATTCATATAACGTTTTGTCTACGGAATATTATTAAATTATAATTCGATAAATCGCACTTCATGCGATTTCATTTAAATTCAATTTTATTTGTTATCATAATATTTTGTCTTCAAAATATTAATCTTATTTTATTTTTTATAAAATTGCACTTAATGCGTTTTAATAATTTAAAGAATAATAAGAATAATGTTTGATCGTAATGAACACTCGGTTCATTACTCTTTATCTGTTTTCCTTTGCATTGGGAAAATATTAAAAGTTAGAATAGTTGTAACCACCGTAGTGTACACATCAAAATTAGTAAATAAATAATTTGTCGTATATATATAATATATTTGTCATATATATATAATTTGTAAAGTTGTAAAAAGTGTTGTTAAAATTAAAAGTGAATATTAAATAAACGTAATTCGCGCGTTTTTCAGTGAGTATGAATTCGTAGTTTAAGTGATTTTCATAAATTTTTTTTTTTGTTACTTTTATTTAGTTTTTTTTTACAAGGTGATCAGTCAACAATGTGACTAATTAAATCATATTTTGCGATCGAATCGGGATGACTTCTTCGATATCTCGGGTTATATTATTGATTAGATGTCTTCATTCAGTTGGTTGACAGTATTCCTCTAGTTTAACATATTTTTTTTTATTTATTCATGAATAATATAGCCACTTCCCTTTCACAGTTGTCGGAATCTCAATAATCACTTCCCTAATGAATCATTGATATTTTCTTAATAAAAAAAAAAAAAAAAAAAAAAATCCTTTATTACCTAGATCTATATCTGGTTAATTAATTTATTAAATTTCGTACATCTAACTTCTACGTATCGTTAACTAGATATAAAATATAATTATAAACTATTAATTTGAATTTGACATCCGGAGCGAAAGCTTCTCGTATTTTCCAATAATTTTCACTCGGTACCTCAACATACCATTGTATTACTCGGTTTACATTCTCCTTGAAAGATAATTATTACAAAATGGACGGAGAAGTTTACGAGTATATCAAAAATTTAGCGAAAGATGAACGAATGGTAGAATGTGCCATCCGTGGGATAGACGTTGATGACAATGACGCTCCGACTCTCCTAGGCAAAGCTCTCCAACGAGAACTTGATGATCCTTAACAGGCAATAACTAAATCTCACATAATAGCCCACCCTGAGGTAGAGCTGGAAGCTGCTCGGGAGGCCCATTCCATTCTCGATTCACATAACGTAAATAAATCACATCTTAGTGGAGTTCCCGAAGAGGTTTACTTTCGTAGTATTCATTGGCTGAAGCGGTTAAAAAGGCTGAAAGCTTCCTATGGCGATGCCGTTAATATAACTAATTTAACAATCAATTTTAAACGGCTTGGACAACAAGCGAAACTTAAGCTGGAAGGCAAAATTTCTTCTGCGCCGATTAACCAAGGGCCATCGCCCTCAGATGGCGTAACATCCACCGCAACTGTGACAAGTGTTAACATGAACACCAAAGCCTCGGTTACGAAAGTTAACATACCACCACCAGTTGGGTCTGTTGGTCAAATTCCTCCAGTTCACTTCAGTACTAGAGAAACAGAAGCCAGTAACACTTGGTCAGTTATAGGGAGAAGACCTAGAACAGTAGCTTCAATTGAGCAGGAACTATTTTACCAAAATGACGATCATACACCGGGTTTCGGAGAACCTCCTCCTCCTGTGAGCGAACCATTAAATGTTGGTGGTCAATATGGTCAAGGCTCCAACTTCGACTTGAACGACTACTCTCCAAAACACAACAATTATAGAAATTTCCCTCCGAAGTGGAAGTTATCCTTTGACGGAAGTAAACGAGGCTTAGATATCCACGACTTTATATTTCGCCTCGAATTATTTGCTAAACGTGATGGCTACCCGCAAGATCAACTTCCATTGATTATTCATAGTTTTGTGTCCGAATCGACCGAAAAATGGTTATGGGTATTTACTAGAGGTAATCCGAACGCAACTTGGCGCCAAATGAGAGATGCTCTCTTATTCAGATTCTCAAGCCATGAAACCGAACGGGAAACTAGGCGAGAAATAGAGAGGCGAATGCAAAGGAGTAAAGAATCTTTTAACGACTATTCGTTGGAAATGCAAACGCTGAATGGCCGATTAACTAATCGTTTTTCTGAGCCAGAGTTGATAGAAATCCTTAGGGAGAATATGCACCCCGCGTTGCAAACAATGACCCTGCAAAGAGATTTCCCATCCATCGACCATCTCCGAAATGTGTGCCAAAAATATGAGAGACTTTGGATGAATTCCGGTTACGATTTAAAAAATAGCTCAGAACACCTAGGCCGGCGAGTAAGGTTTCACGAAGTGCTTACTGGTCAAGAGGCTCTGGATCTTTCCGTAAATTCACTCAAGATCGAAGATACCAAGGAAAATCCAGAGGTTTCAGCTATACGCACCACACAAAAAGACGGTAAAAATAATGCAGATTTCTTAATTTGTTGGAACTGCAAAGATCTTGGTCATCGATATCAAGACTGCGCTAAAGAATTTACTGAAGTATTTTGCTTTGGCTGTGGAAAATCTGGAGTAAGAAAGCCGAATTGTACTCACTGTCAAAACACTTTATCGTCAAACTTTCAACCGAACGTACTACGATCTGGGGGGTACCGTTCGGGTACAGCCCAAGGGCCACCCAGGTCGTAAGCAATAACGGTCATCTAAATAAAATCCCGATAAGTCGTAGTATCCAACTTTGCCAAACTCCAGAATTTACGGCAAAGGATTCAGCTAAATTGTGCTCATCGTCCACGGCTGAACCAAATAAATTCCCATCGTCTAGAAATTTTTGCAAAATTCAACCCCACTCAGCCGAAGTCGACACTTCACAGGATAAACATGAAAAGCAAACTGATGACAAGAAGATCCGATCAAAAACCTATTGGAATACGCGGAAGATATTGTTGAAACTTTGCATCTCCACCATAATTCATCTGAAAAGCGATCCGAGACCACATGTGGAAGTCAAAATAAATAATATCGAAGTAATTGGTCTATTGGACAGCGGAGCATCTATCAGTATAATTGGAAAGGATGCCTTTTCATTTAATGTTCATAAATTCGGATTATTCAGGATTCTCAACTTTATCGGATGACTATAAAAAGAAAAAATGTTTATGCGTTCCACAAATTGTTTAGTAGTACATACCTCCAATTTTCACCATTTGCGCTTTAGCTTTATGTTGTCTTTCTACAGTACTAGTGAAGGCTTCCGAACGAACCGAGAGGGAATCTATATTTCAACTAGCTATGTTGATACGGTGACAAAGGTTGCGTTCCCATTACAACTTGTTCCAATTTCGAGTAAATTTTAGCATCGAGTCGAACATTACGAATTAAATTCACAATCCAGTAATCAGCTTTCTCCGACTTTATGTTTAATTTATCTACCAATATACTTAAGGTAATGCATTGATCGATTCACGGTTTCCAAAATTTTCTCGTGTAATTCTTTTTTGTCATATAGCTAAAAAAATTATTTCAATGTATAATTTGTAGGTTATGTTGACATCATACTGTAACGTGACTGATTGGGTGCATTAGTGGTGTAGGGTTAAATTCCCTTTCCAATATAAAATGCGTCACATTACTGAATTTATTAATCATCCATTGAGAGCTCTGACGTGGTCATGAATTGCCAGCTACAGCTCAGGGATTGGGGTGGGGTTTGTCGAAGTTCAACGGATGCTGGTAGACCACTATATGGATAGAAACGACAATATAAGGAGTGGGAAGTAGGTAGGAAACTAGAAATGAACCAACTTACCGAAACATATTAATCAACACTTACCCCTCATCCTCTGATTACGCCCTTAGCGTCTCATCTCACAAAACCAAAATTATATAAAAAAATGAGCGAATGAATGAAACCTTTTTAAATAAAAATAAGAAAGTGAGTCTGAATAAACTTAATTAATTTATTGAACAATCGTGAAATACCCATACCCAACAATGTGAAATAACAAAAAAAAAATTACTAATGAACTAGCTCCTACTTATGATGTATGACGTCATTAGCAAACTAACACTACTCTTAAAATCTAGAATTTTCTAAAAATAACCGAAAATGACCTTAAATATTTCCTGAAATTTCGGTCGATTTGAATGTTATGTATATATATATGAATTTCAAATATTATAAAATATAAAAATTTAATAAATGTATATATAAAAAAAATTATTTTTACAAAAAAAAATACTTAAATTAATGTGGCCGCGTCGGATGTCCCACGGTTTACGAAGGCTGCCGTATTATTTGTATTTCATATTGTCATGTTATATACAATGTTGTTCATATAACATGTTATTAGACGCTTACGTTTATCGTTGATACTTTTTAAGATTATAATTTATTATGTTGGTTTATTTTACAAACTTTTATTATTAATTTCTCGTACGATTATTTCATTAAATAACGTGATAACGTATTGTTCATCTATATAGTGTGCAAGACAATGTTTGACTGTCATTGCACCGATTTATTTTTTTTACGTGTGACTGACCACAGGTTGGTTCACTAACACTGGGAACAGTTTTTGTTTTATAACACTGTCTATTTAACGTTTACCAGTTATTTTGATACCAATGCCAATGAAGTTTATCCTAAATTAATCCTAAATTGTAAAAATGGCGGTTAGTACTATTTTAGGAAAAACTTCAAACTTCTACTGAGATGTATGAAGTTTATACTATAATTCAAAATAAAACAAAATGTGAAGATGTATTAGTGATTTGCGAACATTTAGGCGATTTTACAAAATTGTTGTTGGGTTTTACATATAATTTAAATTCACAATGTTTATTTAGGTTCGATTTGATTAAAATTCATTATTCTAATAACAGTAAAATTGTGGAGGAATTATGTTACATAGAAGTAACCTAGCATCGTTCACTGAATTTATTATAAAAAAATTAAAAGAAGGGTCAAATAATAATCGTTAAGTCATCATGCATTTTATTCATTCAAAGTACTCAAAATTAAATAAGACAGACGATTTCAATTCCTATACATGAACTCTACTAGTGCGAACCAAAATAAAATTCTAATGGATGTTAAATACCTATTACGACATTCTTGTGATACCCGGCATTTCCAAGAAATCTTGATTCTAAGAAAATTCGTATCTCAAGATTTGCACCGATCGTCAAAGTTGCCACTATAATATTTTGGTAGACCTATATGTGCACTATACTTAGACCAACCCGTTTAAAATTATAATAGTGTTTGCATATCTAAAACGACATTCAACTGATGAACGGAATTTCTTAGTAAATTTGATTCGAAGAAAATTCATATCTCAAGATTTTCACCGATCGGCAAACTTGCCACTATAATATTTTGGTAGACCTATATGTGCACTATACTTAGGCCAATCCGTTTAAAATTCTAATAGTGTTTGAGAAACTAAAACGACATTCAATTGTTGAACGGAATTTCTTATTAAATTTGATTCTAAGAAAATTCATATCTCAAGATTTTCACCGATCGGCAAACTTGCCACTATAATATTTTGGTAGACCTATATGTGCACTATACTCAGGCCAACCCGTTTAAAATTATAATAGTGTTTGCATATCTAAAACGACATTCAACTGATGAACGGAATTTCTTAGTAAATTTGATTCGAAGAAAATTCATATCTCAAGATTTTCACCGATCGGCAAACTTGCCACTATAATATTTTGGTAGACCTATATGTGCACTATACTTAGGCCCACCCGTTTAAAATTCTAATAGTGTTTGCGTATCTAAAACGACATTAAATTGATGAACGGAATTATTTTATTAAATTTGATTTTAAGAAAATTCATATCTCAAGATTTTCACCGATCGGCAAACTTGCCACTATAATATTTTGGTAGACCTATATGTGCACTATACTTAGGCCAACCCGTTGAAAATTCTAATAGTGTTTGCATATCTAAAACGACATTCAATTGTTGAACGGAATTTCTTAGTAAATTTGATTCTAAGAAAATTCATTCTCAAGATTTTCAACGATCGGCAAACTTGCCACTATGATATTTTTGTAGGCCTATATGTGCACTATACTTAGGACAACCCGTTGAAAATTCTAAAAGTGTTTGCGTATCTAAAACGACATTCAATTGTTGAACAGAATTTCTTAGTAAATTTGATTCTATGAAAATTCATATCTCAAGATTTTCACCGATCGGCAAACTTGCCACTATAATATTTTGGTAGACCTATATGTGCACTATACTCAGGCCAACCCGTTTAAAATTATAATAGTGTTTGCATATCTAAAACGACATTCAACTGATGAACGGAATTTCTTAGTAAATTTGATTCGAAGAAAATTCATATCTCAAGATTTTCACCGATCGGCAAACTTGCCACTATAATATTTTGGTAGACCTATATGTGCACTATACTTAGGCCCACCCGTTTAAAATTCTAATAGTGTTTGCGTATCTAAAACGACATTAAATTGATGAACGGAATTATTTTATTAAATTTGATTTTAAGAAAATTCATATCTCAAGATTTTCACCGATCGGCAAACTTGCCACTATAATATTTTGGTAGACCTATATGTGCACTATACTTAGGCCAACCCGTTGAAAATTCTAATAGTGTTTGCATATCTAAAACGACATTCAATTGTTGAACGGAATTTCTTAGTAAATTTGATTCTAAGAAAATTCATTCTCAAGATTTTCAACGATCGGCAAACTTGCCACTATGATATTTTTGTAGGCCTATATGTGCACTATACTTAGGACAACCCGTTGAAAATTCTAAAAGTGTTTGCGTATCTAAAACGACATTCAATTGTTGAACAGAATTTCTTAGTAAATTTGATTCTATGAAAATTCATATCTCAAGATTTTCACCGATCGGCAAACTTGCCACTATAATATTTTGGTAGACCTATATGTGCACTATACTTAGGCCAACCCGTTTAAAATTCTAATAGTGTTTGCATATCTAAAACGACATTCAATTGTTGAACGGAATTTCTTAGTAAATTTGATTCTAAGAAAATTCATATCTCAAGATTTTCAACGATCGGCAAACTTGCCACTATAATATTTTGGTAGACCTATATGTGCACTATTAAGTATAGTCTTGAGATATGAATTTTCTTAGAATCAAATTTACTAAGAAATTCCGTTCAACAATTGAATGTCGTTTTAGATATGCAAACACTATTAGAATTTGAAACAAGTTGGCCTAAGAATAGTGCACATAAAGGCCTACCAAAATATTATAGTGGCAAGTTTGCCGATCGGTGAAAATCTTGAGATATGAATTTTCTTAGAATCAAATTTAGTAAGAAATTCCGTTCAACAATTGAATGTCGTTTTAGATACGCAAACACTATTAGAATTTGCAACCTGTTGGCCTAAGTATAGTGCACATATAGGTCTACCAAAATATTATAGTGGCAAGTTTGCCGATCGGTGAAAATCTTGAGATATGAATTTTCTTCGAATCAAATTTACTAAGAAATTCCGTTCAACAATTGAATGTCGTTTTAGATATGCAAACACTATTAGAATTTTCAACGGGTTGGCCTGAGTATAGTGCACATATAGGCCTACCAAAATATTATAAAGGCAAGTTTGCCGATCGTTTAAAATCTTGATTTATGAATTTTCTTAGAATCGAATTTACTAAGAAATTCCGTTCAACAATTGAATGTCGTTTTAGATACGCAAACACTATTAGAATTTTCAACGGGTTGGCCTAAGTATAGTGCACATATAGGTCTACCAAAATATTATAAAGGCAAGTTTGCCGATCGTTGAAAATCTTGAGATATGAATTTTCTTAGAATCAAATTTACTAAGAAATTCCGTTCAACAATTGAATGTCGTTTTAGATACGCAAACACTATTGGAATTTTTAACGGGTTGTCCTAAGTATAGTGCACATATTGGTCTACCAAAATATTATAGTGGCAAGTTTGCCGATCGGTGAAAATCTTGAGATATGAATTTTCTTAGAATCAAATTTACTAAGAAATTCCGTTCAACAATTGAATGTCGTTTTAGATATGCAAACACTATTAGAATTTTAAACGGGTTGGCCTAAGTATAGAGCACATATAGGCCTACCAAAATATTATAGTGGCAAGTTTGCCGATCGGTAAAAATCTTGAGATATGAATTTTCTTAGAATCAAATTTACTAAGAAATTCCGTTCAACAATTGAATGTCGTTTTAGATATGCAAACACTATTAGAATTTTAAACGGGTTGGCCTAAGTATAGTGCACATATAGGCCTACCAAAATATTATAGTGGCAAGTTTGCCGATCGGTGAAAATCTTGAGATATGAATTTTCTTAGAATCAAATTTACTAAGAAATTCCGTTCAACAATTGAATGTCGTTTTAGATACGCAAACACTACTAGAATTTTCAACGGGTTGGCGTAAGTATAGTGCACATATAGGCCTACAAAAATTTTATAGTGGCAAGTTTGCCGATCGGTGAAAATCTTGAGATATGAATTTTCTTAGAATCAAATTTACTAAGAAATTCCGTTCAACAATTGAATGTCGTTTTAGATATGCAAACACTATTAGAATTTGAAACAAGTTGGCCTAAGAATAGTGCACATAAAGGCCTACCAAAATATTATAGTGGCAAGTTTGCCGATCGGTGAAAATCTTGAGATATGAATTTTCTTAGAATCAAATTTAGTAAGAAATTCCGTTCAACAATTGAATGTCGTTTTAGATACGCAAACACTATTAGAATTTGCAACCTGTTGGCCTAAGTATAGTGCACATATAGGTCTACCAAAATATTATAGTGGCAAGTTTGCCGATCGGTGAAAATCTTGAGATATGAATTTTCTTCGAATCAAATTTACTAAGAAATTCCGTTCAACAATTGAATGTCGTTTTAGATATGCAAACACTATTAGAATTTTCAACGGGTTGGCGTAAGTATAGTGCACATATAGGTCTACCAAAATATTATAGTGGCAAGTTTGCCGATCGGTGAAAATTTTGAGATATGAAATTTCATAGAATGAAATTTACTTAGAAATTCCGTTCAACAATTGAATGTTGTTTTAGATATGCAAACACTATTAGAATTTTAAACGGGTTGGCCTAAGTATAGTGCACATATAGGTCTACCAAAATATTATAGTGGCAAGTTTGCCGATCGGTGAAAATCTTGAGATATGAATTTTCTTAGAATCAAATTTACTAAGAAATTCCGTTCAACAATTGAATGTCGTTTTAGATATGCAAACACTATTAGAATTTTAAACGGGTTGGCCTAAGTATAGTGCACATATAGGTCTACCAAAATATTATAGTGGCAAGTTTGCCGATCGGTGAAAATTTTGAGATATGAAATTTCATAGAATGAAATTTACTTAGAAATTCCGTTCAACAATTGAATGTTGTTTTAGATATGCAAACACTATTAGAATTTTAAACGGGTTGGCCTAAGTATAGTGCACATATAGGTCTACCAAAATATTATAGTGGCAAGTTTGCCGATCGGTGAAAATCTTGAGATATGAATTTTCTTAGAATCAAATTTACTAAGAAATTCCGTTCAACAATTGAATGTCGTTTTAGATATGCAAACACTATTAGAATTTTAAACGGGTTGGCCTAAGTATAGTGCACATATAGGTCTACCAAAATATTATAGTGACAAGTTTGCCGATCGGTGAAAATCTTGAGATAAGAATTTTCTTAGAATCAAATTTACTAAGAAATTCCGTTCAACAATTGAATGTCGTTTTAGATATGCGACCTCCATCAAGTTTAATCGGGTTGTTATTTGTCGTGCATATAGTACATATGGCTCTTTTAAAATATGTATTATATTGACATGTTTTATGCTCAAATAAATTTGATTATTTAAATAAATATATAAATTATTAAATAATTATTTAAATAGAAATATTCGGCTTCGCCTAAATGACTGCTTTAAACCAATACACTCTCATAAAGTTTTGTTTTTGTTGGTTTAGGATTAATTTAGTATAAACTTCAATTGGGTTGATACCAACCACAACGTAGATTTTTCACAATTTTATTTATTTGTGTTTTGCATATTAATATTATTAGGGTGTTTTTTTTATTTAAATATTTATGAAATGTCGAGAGTCTTTATTGTACTTTTATATTGTGTAATTATGTTTTTATAAGTATTATTATATTATTTCACTTTTAGTTTTTACTTTTGGACATGCTAAGCCTTTTATTATATATCATAGGGCCACTCAATTTACTTTAACTGAATACTAACTTAACACTAAAACTGTTATTCATTAACTGGTATATATCTTTTTGTTTTGTCACATTGGTTTTTTTAAATTTTTAATATCACTTATAGTTTTGTTTTAAGTATATTTTAGTACATAGCCCACTATGTAACATGCACTCAAAAGCACTCTTTTTGAAAAAAATAAGAATTTTCCATTCATTTGCCACTTTGAGAAAAAAACGACTTATGTAATTTAAATTTATTTTTACGACTTCTCAACATTAAAATCAAAGATCGACTGACTGCTCAAAAAAAAAATATTTTTTTGCATATTTTTTTACAGTACACTAAGTTCCTACCAAAATATTTTCTACGGGATACTCCCGTTATTTCCCCTACTCATATTTACAATATGAATTTCCCGCCTAATTAATTGTTGATTGTGTTTGTTCAGCAAACGCTATGTCAGGGTTGCCAAACCATCGCAACCTTGGAAGGTTCGACTTAAGTATATGATGTTCGACGTTTCAATACATACATTCTTGTCGCGCAAAAATTCCAACAGCGGAAAAGTTAAATGCCGATCCAGATATTGGCAAGTTTTTGCCGTTAAAACATAACTGGCTCTTACCGCTGCACTGATTCGCCTCATTTGTTGTATGTCCGTGCGAACCGTTGCCGATGGTCTAATTTTCCAATAAGATGGTCCAGACGGGGTCCATACGAATATTCCAATTTTCATCGACGCATCAGATGGTCGCAATGAATCAATTACGATTTGGGTGCGTTTAGCACCCGCCACTTATTCTCAACTCTTGCACTTGTTCAATTTCGGCATTTGCATCGTATCTGAATGTCATACGCGGTATTTCCATCTCTTGTGGCTCATCCATATCAGCTTGGTTATGAAAATCATCACCCATAAATCCATTATCATTATCCCTGTCATCTAAATTTATGTTACTATCACAAACGGTTGATTGCAGCATTCTGAAATTAAAAAGATCTTTATAGAGCGACTCCTTAGTCGCATGACTTATAACTAATAATGTATTCCGTAAATGTTGTCCTAATTTTAATTGGCCGTCCAGCCTTTTGTTAGTCATAAAATAAAATTTCGTTTTCAACGGGTGTCCTCATTGAGTATAAATTCATTTGGTGTACGGATCACACCCAGTACGGATTATCGTAATCAAATAAAATTTCCGGTTTATTCGATTCCAGAGTATTTAGAAAAGCTCGATTCAAATTACTCATATCGCTTGAATTCGATTTTATATCGGCAAATACGGGATCCAAGAAAGGTACCTTATTTAATTTACCATTTATCGTTGCTTTACGTTTTCACATCAGAGCATTAATTAGATTTATTATGTGTACAACTAAATATTTATAAAATATTTTTGTTAAATTTAACTAATTTATTATTTCTGTCTCTCATTGGTTAAAGTTGTGTTTTAATTTTTTTTTTCTAAATTTCCCTGTATTTTTCCTCTATTTTATCGTGGTCTCGAACACCAGATTTAAAAAAAAACACAGCATAGGTGTTCATATTACAATGAACAGGGACTGTAACCTAAATTGCTTTAAGTTTGGACTCATGTCTGCTATCTTTTTCAGCATCGAGACAGCTAAATAGTCGTAACTCTGATATTGTTGAAGTTGATTTGTTTTCCATCGTTTGTGGTCATTCGACTTAATTTCTTTGGTGATGTACTGCAAACAAAAATAATTCAATACCAACACAAACATTTTATGCAAGCGGTCAAACTTA
>OW052221.1:205786530-206000364 GCA_932526605.1 Nephrotoma flavescens | reverse complement strand
TGTGGACCAATATTTTTATTTTGTTGCTGTAGAACCACATTGGTTTCGGGTTCATTTGCTGAAACAGACATCTAGCCGGTTCACACACTGCTTTTTTCAAACAAAACTCAAGCAGCACTTGCCTCTCCTCGGTTACGGCACGTGTTTATGAACATGAACACATGTTTATGTGATGTCGAACTATTTACGACCCTTAAGCTAGCAGAACCCATACGGCAGAACATTACAAGATAGTGTGGATAATTATAGGCTAATTATTCGCTAATTAAATGCTTTATTAAAAAATTTTGGGCTCCATGCCTTCCAACTAAAACGCGGGTTCTGCTAGCTTAAGTAAAAGTTAGCAGAACCCATATGAAAAAAACGATTTAAAAAACAATTGGAAAATTAAAGGTTAATTTTAGGCTAATTAAATGCCCTATTTAAATTTTTTTTATTATGCTCGCTCTAGGAGAAAAGTGATGCTTTATCACTTAAAAGCTAACAGAACCCAAATCAAAAACCGGGCCAAATTCAAATTCAATTTACAACAATTTATTTTTTTTTTAATAATTTTAATTTAATTTTTTTTTTATGGCCTAGTCATATGCCCTATTAAAAATTTTTGGGCTCCACTTTTTCTTGACCAAAGTTCGGGTTATTTTATCTAAAGCTAGCAGAACCCAAATCGAAAATCGGACCAAAACCGAAATTAGAACGCAAAACAAAAACAATTGACATACAAATAATTTTAGGCTCATTATGGTCTAACCAAAAGCCATATTAAAAAATTTTGGGCTCCACTCGTTTTTGACCAAATTTCAGATCATTTAATCTAAAGCCAAACCAAATCTAAAACATTTAGGTTTTGGTCCGATTTTCGATCTGGGTTCTGCTAGCTTTCGATTAAATGATCTGAAATTTGGTCAAAAACGAGTGGAGCGCAAAAATTTTTAATGTGACTTTTGATTAGGCTATAATGAGCCTAAAATTATTTGTTGTAAATTGTTCTTGTTTTGCGTTCTAATTTCGGCTTTGGTCCAATTTTCGATTTGGATCTAGCTTTAGGATTAAATGATCTGAAATTTGGTCAAGAAAAAGTTAAGCCCAAAAATTTTTAATAGGGCATATGAATAGGTCATAATGAGCCTAAAATTATTTTGTTGTAAATTGAATTTGGTTTTTGACCCGGTTTTCGATTTGGGTTCTGTTAGCTTTTAAGTGATCAAGCCTTACTTTTCTCCTAGAGCGAGCATAATAATAAAAATTTAAATACGGCATTTAATTAGCCTAAAATTAACCTTTAATTTTCCAATTGTTTTTAAATCGTTTTTTGATATGGGTTCTGCTAACTTTTTCTTAAGCTAGCAGAACCCGCGTTTAAGTTGGAAGGGATGGAGCCCAAAAGCATTTAATTTAAGGCATTTAATTAGCGAATAATTAGCCTATAATTATCCACACTATCTTGTAAGGTTCTGCCGTATGGGTTCTGCTAGCTTAAGGGACGTAATTATTTTCATTTAATAGTGGATGCTTGAGCGAAACGGATAGGAAAAACAAACAATAAAAAAAACTAAGTATTGATAATCATTAAGTAAAGTAAAATACCCCATATTTGCTAAGTCGTTTATATTGAACGTGCTGCAAAAAACACATACCCCAAGAGGTAAACGACGAAGAAAAACGAATCGTGTTACATTGCCGCATTGTGTTGATTGTACCACTCAACACAATGCGGCAATGTAACACGATTCGTTTTTCTTCGTCGTTTACCTTTAACACGATTCGTTTTTCTTCGTCGTTTACCAATGGTGATAATTAAATGAAGTCTTGTTTCTTTGATATATATATAATTCAATTATTCCAGGGGTTGCTCTACCATATAGGCAAATTAGGCGGCCGTCAAAGGCGCTGAACTATTAAGTGTGTCTAAAAATGCGACCTTTATTTTTTTTGTAAACTTCAATAAAAGGTCTGTCTGTCTTAGCATTAAACTACACTTTTTTACACTTATTCTGTATGTTTGGCCAGTTTAACAGTCCAAAACTACACCTATTTTGTCCGCACTGTACATGTTTTCCAATTTGGTACTACATATTTCAACACTAAAAGTCCCAAGTTTTTATCGGTGGCGAATGGTGGAGTCATTTTTAAATGTAAGTTAAATCTAAATTCCTAACCAAACAAACAAAATTAAGTTCAAAACGCTGAATTTGTTTAAATATAAATATTAAAATAAATTGTTAGCATAGTTATTACAAAACTAACATTTTCATTTTTTAAATAGGTTTAAGGAAAATTAAAATAGACTTAACTATATAGACTTAACTAAATAACATAAAAAAATAAATAATAAAATAAATAATAGGTAATAAATAATAGGTAAGTTAGAATTAATTCATAATAACAAAAAAATTAAAATAAAATTTTTAATAAGTTCAGTATCACATGATCGGTCTCTTTGGTAATCAATTTGAAATTGTTTTGTCACACGCTTTGCATGTAAAAATGTTTTCGCCGGGAGTGACTTAATTCTCAACACATTTAGTATGGAAAAAACGTGTAAAGCTAATACATTCTAAAGCCATTATTTTTAATTGTATCCGCGCATTTAAAACAAAGTTCAACTATTACTTCAGAGCTCAAAAATTTTGTTGGACTCTGTGTTATGCCACAAGAAAGATCCATTAGCTCCCTCCTTGGCGATACTTCCGGATTACTATTACCTGTTGATTCATTTGAACTGGTAGCAGTTAAATGTTTCTTCTGTGTTATATTTTTGGTTATCAGTTTGCCAAGTTTCGGAACCGGTGGTAAGCTTGGTCGTTTTGTGCTCTTCATTAAATTTTCTTTCTCTTCTTTTATTCTTAGTCTGTTAATTTGAATTTGAAAAATTTTCCAACTCAAATAATTTAGTTGTTCCGATTATTTCTTTAAAATTCTTACAATTGATTGAGTTTAACGTACTGGGATGTCATTTTTACCCAAACATCGAGAAAAGTCGATGGCATCTTTATTAAAAGGGTATGGTTTGTCACAGGTTTTTGCAGAATCGGTGCTACGTGGGTTTTAGTTACGTCGACATCTGGATAGTTGGTTCTAAATTCAAGAATTGCTTTTTTCCAGCCGTTCTTCAATGGCTTAAATGCTGCTACGTCCGCCGGTTGTAAGATTCTTGTAGCATTTGGATATAGGCATACTAAAACAATCTTCAACTGTATACACATAGTTCTGATACTTCTATGCTCAAATACGATTTATGACCGTCCGAAAATAAAATGATCGGACATTCAACGTTCCATGAGAGCAAATGATGATGGAGGATATTTTTAATATAATTAAAAAAATATCTGTTTTCATCCAACCACTTTCTGATAAAGCAAAACCCCAATCTTTATGAATGTGATTTACGTAAACATTACTGTTAAATTTTCTTTTGCCTGGCCTTTGTCAATTTCAAAGACACAATAAGAAATTGGTTTCATCTCCGTTATAAATTCTCGTTGGATCATTTAAAATCGAGTCGTAACCTTCAGGGAGCTACAATCGCTCCCTAAAAATATTAACGAACCAATTGTTGATGTCTGTTTCGGACTACCGCGCGGAGGCTACCGTCACTGCCTCTGGAACACGTTTGGTAACGATCGGATGGCGGCTTAGGAATGGTTTGTACCATTTCTCACCAGGAATATTTTCTTTAAGCGGGTTCTGTCGCCCAGATTTACCCGAAAATTCTTTAACTGCGTTTTGAATGTTGACTTTACGCCGCGGAAAACCTTCTCTAAGGCTTTGAATGATCCAATCGGCAATTTCCTCTTCCTCCGCTGTAGTAAGAACCGTTTCAGGCTTTTTCTGGCTTTTTGCTCTACCGGATATACGGCCTTGTATAGGTTGGCGTGGTACCTTAAATTTTCTTTCAGCTTCTTTTTTAGACATACCAAGCCTAACAGCATCCAAAGCATTTTTAAGCATGCATTCAGTATAATTTTTGATATTTTTACTGTAGGTTAATTTTAGGCATACCTAGATAGTCGAAAAAGAAATCTTTTATTATTTATTTAAGTTTACAATAGGTATAAGTGCCGCTAAGGAAGTTATGTATGTTTATTATACAGACATACTAAATAACTATAGTGTGTCAAATTATTTATAATCAATTTTAACAATCCTCATTTAAACTTATTATTTCAAAATTATTAGAAATTAAACGATGATCAAAAATTAAAATTGAAACAAATATGCTCACTATTGGGTAGCAAAAAACTGATAAATTTAATAACGAGCACTATGCTTGGTATTGGTAATAACTTTAAACAAAAAATTGCCTAATTCAAACATGATACTCCTTTGTGGAAACTTATGTTTTATCGTTCCAATAGTGGGCACCATAAAAAGCAAAATAAATTTATATTTTACATGTAAAAGTTAAGTATTTATCACTTCTTTAATATGTTTTTAATTGAATTAAAATCTTATTTAATTATTTATGAAAAATTCAACACTGTAAATATGCAAATCTGCTTACCAGTATGTTTAACGAAACCACAACACTTTACAAATTTAGCAGGAAAAGAAAGAGGAACGTCGTTTCACATGCAAGCGTAAATATAAACTGAAGAGTTAGATCAAAGAATTCTATGATAAAAAAGGTTAGTATTTATATCGTTTAGAGAGAAGAGCATATTGGAAAAACACGTGATTTGGCATTCTCTTAATATTTAAACAATATATGTATATCATATGCTCGCTTTCGGGATGGGTGCCAGCTAATGAATATTTTACCTATATTACGGCAATGTGACCAAATATATTGCAACCAAATGGTATTAATATACGAAAACGATCAGACACATTATATAAACCAATCCGAGTACTTAACGGATTGGTTTGAAATGCCGAGGTATATCGAAAGTTTCAAATGTGTAAAAAATACAGCGAGTTTATGAATATGATGTACGTAATACTGTAGACAGACACAAAATTTATCGCGATAACTGAAAATCTAGATTGAAAATAAAATTATAAAAATCGTAATAAACAAATTGTGGTGACAGACAGTAACCGGATTTTTGCGAGTGTGCCTAATTTATCAGGATAGATTGCATTTATCTAGTTATGAAAACTAAATAATTCTGTTTTGAAAAAATCGTGTACAGATAGACAGGCAGAAATAACTTAATAATCTAGATAACGAAGTTATCTAGTTTGTGTCTGTCTACGGTATAAGACTTAAAATTCACAAGTAATAGAAAACAATATAATATGCTTCAACTGTTTAAATTAAGAGCAGGACCGAAATCAAGATATCCGCATTGCTATAGAAAATTGCATTCATTGTTGCATAGTTCATCAAGTAAAGAAATACAATACCCATGCTGTATAAGATAGCGAAAATTTGGTATGATATCAAAGGGCCGAATGTCGAAGGGCCGAATGTCGAAGGGCCGAATTTCAAAGGGCCGAATGTGTCGAAGGGCCGAATGTCGAAGGGCCGAATGTCGAAGGGCCGAATGTGTCGAAGGGCCGAATGTGTCGAAGGGCCGAATGTCGAAGGGCCGAATGTCGAAGGGCCGAATGTGTCGAAGGGCCGAATTTTTTTTTTGTTTTTAGAAATCTATTTTTTTTATTTAATTTACTTAGTTTTATATTTTTTTACATATCCCTTTTTCAAACAAAAATAAAAAAATTGGCACTATTTAAGTCCAAACCACACAAATGTGTGGGTAAAAAATCATAGTATGTAATGGCGTTTTTGTTAAAAATTTTGGGTAAGATGAAATTTTTTTAAAAAATTACGCCAAAAATTTCGTTTCTGTGGAAGTACCACCAACACAATTGTGTATATAGTTATATTGTTTTTTTTCGGACGAAAATAATTTTAAAAGGAATGCAGGAAAAGGGATATACCTATTGGTGGCGCATGACAAAATTTTCCTTCACCAAAATGTACCGCTGACTGGATACGTGATGAAAAATAGTAAAATACATAAATTCATAAAAAATTCATTTATGTTTAATAAAAAAAATTTACAAAATATTCAATAAAACAACAAATTTAAAAAATTATATTTCAAAAAGCAAAACAAAAAAATTCGGCCCTTCGACCCATTCGGCCCTTCGACTTTTGGCCCTTCGACACATTCGGCCCTTCGACCCATTCGGCCCTTCGACACATTCGGCCCTTCGACATTCGGCCCTTCGACATTCGGCCCTTCGACATTCGGCCCTTTGTACCCATTCCGAAAATTTGACAGCAGAAAATAAGAGATTACACTAGTCGCCGCAAGTGGCAGCACTATCCTTAAAATGATCCTTAAAATGGCAAATTGATAGATCTCCGAAATAAAGGAACTCGGTAAATGGAATCTTGAAATTTATTAATATTTCGTCTTTCCGTCATTTCTTAACGAATTTCGATAAAATTTGGATAGTAGATCAGGAATTTTATAGTCAGTTTTGGGCACAATTGTGTTCGTGCTGGACTAAAATGGCCATTTCATAACCAGTCCTTATAAAAAATAGTATCTGTACATTTTACACGATATAAATAAATTTTAAAATGTTAGGGAACTCCACTATTTCTTAATTAAATTTTATAAAATTTGCGTCGCACACAGGGACATTTCGGAAAAAATGTATGGACTAGAATTTTTTGATTTTCTGCGGCCATATAAGTTATTTTTGACCAATATCTCAAAAACAAAAATAAAAGTTTAGTATCAGAAATGGTTATTTCTGTTATTTGATACAAATTTAACGAGTTTACGCAGATGCCATAAATTATAAAATATGGTTAAAAACGTTAAGAACCTAAAAGCTGCTCTCGCTCTATTTTAAAAGTCATTTTTATAAGACTCCTTCGACCAAAATGAAACCAGTCTAGCTGAAATGCCATGACGCAAATTTTGCAATATCACGCAACATGGTGCAACATACCACAACATAGGGCCACATAATCACGAAATATGGTGCAACATCATGTAACATCACGCAATATGGTGCAACATCATGTAACATGGCACAACATGGTGAAACATTGAAACAACAAACAGAGAACTATCTAGAAATCAGAACTCATTGTAATTGTTTCCTTGCATTCGAAAATCGAACCCCGCCAAATTTTGATCAAAACCCTTTAAGACAAATAAAATGTTAAAAGAAGGCTGCAAGGGTCGCGGCTCCTAAAGGGACATACAAATTTTGTATTTTAATACAAACACGCACCCTTGAATGTTTTTCATGATCTGTCAACGTCAAAACGTCAGTCAAGGTTAACATTTTTATCATGGTGCACAGTTCAGTAGATAAGTAGAGTATAGTATATAAAATCAAGTCAACATATTCACTATTAGATTTTACTATGCCATTGAGACAACGCATCGGTCGAAATACCGAAAATATCGCAGCTTAAGTGCCTCAGTTCAAAATGAGCCAAATCAGTCGATTCAACGCCGTTCACAGGAATTGGGAGTCTCTCAAACCATAATGTGGCGAATTTTGCATAAAAATCTTGTCTTACACTCTTACAATATCAAATTAACTCAAGAACTGAATGAAGCCTCATGATCATTTAAAGGGCCAAAAATTGTCCGTTTGAGTCTGCTAAGGTTTGAACAAAATCCTGCATGTCATCAAAAATCATCTTCAGCTCATTATTTTTCGTCGATGAAAATAACCGCCATATTACGGTCAATGGAGTTCGCTATCGAGCCATGTTAGAAGAAAATCTTTTAGCCAGAATTGGATGGACTTGACATCAGTGATGTTAGGTTCCAACAGCTAGTACCACATGACATGTGTGTCTGGTCAAACAATTGATCTATTGAAGGTAAAGTTCGGTAACTGTGTAATCTAGAGAAAAGAACGGTCGAATGAAGCCCTCGCTCATGTGATTTAAAGACATTTATTTTATTTTTATAAGATTACGTTAAGTCGCTGGTTTATTGCACCTGGAATAAATTATAGATTTCTCTTTTATTCTGTGTTTTATTTAAATACAAAATTATTATGTCCTTATTAGAAAAACACTTTAAATATATACTAGGTTGTTCAGTAAGTTTTGTCGTTCGATAAGAGGTAGCACAATTATTGTCGTTTTATTTTTCTAAAATGGTACGACTTTTTTATGAACACGTTTTTTTACAATTCAAAAAATTGAATATCGTGCGCATAATTCGTTCAAAAATTTGTTCTGTTGCTACACCTTCAATTAGAACAGTAGGGTTGTATCACTGCATGATATTTAATTTTTTTAAATTATGATGGTGATGTCGTTAAAGCGAAATTTTAAAAATTTATTTCTTGTATTCCCTTCACAAGTTTGTTACATTCCACCGACCAAATGACACAGTGGTTAAAGCTTTGGTGTTTGGGTCGAGAGGTACCGGGTTCGAATCCCGATAGAAACAGGATACAAATGGATTTTTCATCAGCGATCTGATGAAATGGAACACATCTATGAACCCTGTTCGAATGCAAAACTCATAGGCCGACCCATCTTCCATGCCAGTGCAGGCATGGAGCTATGATTGGACCTATGGTCGTACGTTCTCAAATTGGCTGGCAACGGCGTAAAATTAAGGACGAAAAGAGCAAACCGCGAAGGAGTTGGGAGAGCCTGGGCTCTGGGACAATAAAAAAATATAAAATAAAAAAGATAATGTTAAGCGATTATTGCATGGCTTGAGCATACATAGCGTAATCTGGAGGACCAATTGTCGATCACTTTTCGCAGCATTTCTGGTCATATTTTGGCAATACCGCGACGAATGTGGGTCCATAGTCTGGCTTATCTGCGTAGACAACTGACTTCACATACCTTCAAAGAAAATAGTCCAGCGGTGTCAAATCATACGAATACAGTTCCATTTCTCGATATTAGTTTAGCGACGGGTTGCACGAAACTAACCATCGATTGACCAAACTAACCAAAAATCAACTGTCAGGTGTCAAAACCACCCTTTATACGAATAAAAATTTATAAGGTCTCGGTAGAAACCGATCATGATTTTTTAACGTCTTTAAGGCGAAATATCAAACATTCATTTCTGGTTTTCACTGTTCCGGGACTAGCACTAATAATTCCTCGTGAGCACTTTTTAATATAAATTAGACGTTAATTATTGTAGATTGTAACAAAAACGTTCAGTAAGTTTTCTTCATTTGGAAAATAAAAATGTACTGCATTCATTTTAATAAAGGTGCATGAATGAGAATATTAAGGTTCAAATGCTAATTATGTTGAGGAAATTTTTCGATTACATTTATCTCTCCTGGCTATATCACAACAAGATTAAATACAGAAAATTGTACAGCAACCTAAACTACTTGGTACATATTAATATCCTGGGGCATTCATTAATTTTGTTGTTGTTGTTGTTGGTATACAAATATATCAGATTAAATTAAGGAATAAATGAAATAAATATAAATTGTAGGTTAGTACATAAGGATATACCTAATCATTTCATATATTATATAAGGATAAAGTAGAAAAAATCTTGAATATTAAGGCGATTATAAATTTCATCGTTATGGCGTTTTTAAACCAAAAAATTACGTTTATCTAAATGTCTGTTTTTCATGATCTGATTACAAATTCAGTATACGACTACGGGATTTCGTATACTAAATCATCGTCTTAACTTATTTGTATACATCACTATAGTTGTAAATACGTAACCATCGAAATCTCCTTATATCTTATATTTAGTGTAGAAGTATCCATATTAAAAACTTACGCATCCCTGAAACCAATTTCCCAACAAAACAAAATTTATTTTCAGCAAAGAGTCCAGAATCAATTTTTATCGAATTTATTACGTTATTTTTTATATTTATATAAATAAGTACAACAACAAGTACACCCTTAGGTATTAAAATAGGAAAATCGAAGAAAAATCTAAATAAATTAACATAAAGCGGAGCAAGTAAATTGGTAAGAAGTAAAAATCAGTATAAAAAATGTTCAATGATCTCATCACGTAAAAATTAAGTAATTATGTTGTTTCTTTTAACGGTATTTTGTAATTAATTTCGTCGAAATTTTGTTGTTGTGCTTTTTTATAATTAAATTAAATTGTATTTTAATGAACATTTGTGGAAAGAATATATTTTTTAGTTTTGAGGGGGGTGGTTTAAAGGAACAGAGTGTATATTATGTAGATATATCAAGTTTGGAGTATTTTTTTATAAAATTCCATCCTCGTGATAAATTGTGTAATGTAGTATTTTGGAAATTCAATAATTTTCTGATAACACTGCTACACTGCACGACTATCTGAAATTCTAAAAATAATGTAACTTAAAATTAATTAATAATAATTTTTAACTAAAAGATAGTTTCTTAAATTATGTATGATTTTCTTAATCCTAAATCAAAGCTTAATGATTTAGAAGCAAACAAATTAATTTAAGAGGTTTTGGTGAGTTATTAGCCATTATTTCAATATTCAATCATTTTACAATACAAACTTAATTAAGTATGCAGCTCGAAACGTTGGATCCCTTTGGGTTGATTGTAAAATATACAAAGCCCTCTGCTTTGATCAAATAATCTACTGGACTGGCTATAAAATTATGACAGGCACATCTTATTTAACTAGAAATCTACAAAAGCCCATTTAATATTTTCCCTCACAAAGGAAACCGTTGAGTTAAAAATTCAATCAGCATAGTTAAAGCTGGGTTGTACCCAATATTTCTTCAACTAAAAATAGAATTAATTGAATAATTACTTGTTGTTAGGCTGCAGTTACTATTAGAGGGAGTAATTTGCAACCGAAAGTGGGAAAAAGCTTTTGAGAACATGATGTCGCACTATCTAGGCGCAATTTTGAATAATATCACATCAAATCGCACGATTCAGTACCGGTGTGAAGTATTTAACGTTAATAAAAAGTGTAACTACACATTGTAACGAAAAGTGTAGACTCAAAATGTGTAGATACACAAATTATCAAAAGGTGAAGCTGCAAAAGACAAAGTTTGGGATTCGATACAACACGTGGTTTAATTAAAATTATTAATAATAAACAATAAATATTGAGAATCACAGTTTAGTATAAAAATAAGTTTATTCTTTATAAAAAAAAATTTAATCCCTTTTTAATTCAGAAAATCTTCGGTACCATAAGTGCCGAGTATGGAATTTAGCGTCCTCGACTTGTGATGGTGTCTGAAATTTGTAAAACAAAATTTAAGACAATTTGCATGTTGTGATGGCGATATGGCCACAAGTTGAAAACACTTAATTCCATTTGGCACTCATTGTTTCGATGATTTTTTGAATTATTAAAGAATTAAGTGAATTTGGCCAAAGACGCCTCGAAGTGTAGGGCCAATTGCCTTAGTATTTTTTCTACTAATTCTAGACATCATTCCAAGTAGAGAAAACTAAATTCCACACTCGGTACTTATGGTTCCGAAGATTTTCTGAACTAATATACTTTAATTTTTTTTTTTTTTTAGAAAGAAGGTATATGGTATAAACGAGTGTGTAACGAAATCCCTGTTTTCAAAATCCCGGCTTTGTATTAAAAAAATACCGATTTTTAGGAAATCCCGGTTTGAATTTTTAAAATTTGAGATGTGGGAAAATGGAACTCTTAAATAATTTTTTGAGAAAATTCGAAAACGAGTTTGCGATAAAATTCTAGCAAATGGCTAATAGGGATCGAGTTTGACCATTTCTTAACAGATTTTGTTGAAATTCGATACGTGCCATGGAGATGGGACTCTAAAATGATTTTTTGATAAAGCGGTCGATACAGATGGAACTAGGCCATGTCTAAACCGATTTTGTTGAAATTCTACACGTGCGATGGAAATGGGGTTCTTAAATGATTTATAGATAAAGCTGTGGAATATGGTCAATAGAAACGAAATTTGGCCATTTGTTAACCGAATATGTATAAATTTGGCACGATCTAAATGGGATTATTAAATGATTTTTTGATAAAGTTCTGCGTATCTGGACAAAAAGGGCGATATACCTCATAACTAAGTCAAAAAATCATTTTAGAATCTTATTTCCATCACACATGTCGAATTTGTTCATAATCTGTCAAGAAATAGCCAAATTCAGCCGCTAATCTCCATATTCTAGAGCTTTAGCAAAAAATCATTTTAAAATCCCATTAAGACCTTACTTGTAGAGTTTTAACATAATCAGTAAAGAAATGGACAAGTTCCATCACTATCGACCGTATTCTGAAACTGTATCAAAAACTCTGTTTTGAATTCGAATCATTCACTAAGAATAAAACAAGCAAAGCTGCTCCTTTATTCCCGACATATTTTTGAACCTCGCCCTTCTGGACTTTTTTTCTAAAGACCCTTGGAGAGCTAAATGAAGGGGAACGAGCGATGCGAGTTCCCGCGAGAGTTTTTGAAGCCTCTTCAAGTCGGTATTGTATCTCAAAGAGCTGAATGTCGAAGGGCCGAATGTGTCGAAGAGCCGAATGTCTCGAAGGGCCAAATGTGTCAAAGGGGTTACTTTGCGTTTTTGGAAATATAATTTTATTAATTTATTTTAAGGAATATTTCGATTTTTTTTATCAAATATTAATGAATTTGCTTGATAAAATTTTCCTTCACCAAAATTCACTGACTGGATACGTGGAATTTTGACATTCGGTTTCCGCCCCTATAATCAATCATATTCGAAAACAAATAGCAGAGTTACAAAGGTCAAAATGAAATAAAACACTATTAAATGTTAAACAATATTTCAAAAATCACTTATTATTTTATTCACTTTCCATTTTATAAAGACGTTGTTCTCAATTTAAATATACTACGTATTTATAAATGACAAATATAGGCATACCAATTTGATATTTAGGGCTCACAGGAACAGTCTAATAGTCAGCCTAAATTTTGTGCATTCAGGCAATCTTTTTCTTTCAAAATCTGCCCAAATTGAGCGTCAAAATCGATATCAAAGCATTTTTTTTTTTAGGTTGATTTATATTATGTTTGTTTCAGTTCCTATACATATCGTGTCCGTCATCATCAATAAATTTATCGTATCAGGCAAGATATCTTATTTTTATTGGGGGTACAAATTGAAAATGCGGGATTGATAACAGATGGCGTTACTAACGCTATACGCATCAGGCAGTACTGTGACTATGTTCATGTCAAAGCTACGTCTTATAGCTTTAATTTTCAGTATGTGTCAATTTGTCGCAGTGTCAAATTCATAGTTTTTTTGAGCTCTCAATATGTCGAGTTTCGTGCCAACAAAACAGCATTTGCGGGAAGTTTTAATTTACTTCTTTAATTTGAAGAAAAGTGCTGCTGAAGCACATCGATTGGTCTCCGAGGCTTATCCGAGTCATGTTCCATCGGTTTCAACGTGCGAAAGATGGTTTGTGCGGTTTAGAAGTGGTGATTTTGACGTTGAGGACAAAGAGCGGACGGGCCAAGTGAAAAAGTTTGAGAATGCTGAATTGGAGGCAATACTCAATGAAGACTCGTGTCAAACTCAACAAGAGCTCGCAGATTCATTGGGAGTGACACAACAAGCCATTTCCCATCGTATAAAAGCCCTCGGAATGATCCAAAAGCAAGGACATTGGGTGCCGTATGAGCTGAAGCCGAGAGACGTCGAGCGCCGTTTTTTTGCATGCGAACTGCTGCTCGAACGGCAAAAACGGAAGGGTTTTTTGCATCGCATTGTCACTGGTGATGAAAAGTGGATCCATTACGATAACCCGAAGCGCAAAAAATCATATGGTTACCCCGGCCATGCATCATCATCGACGGCCAAACCAAATATTCACGGCGCCAAGCTCATGCTCTGTATTTGGTGGGACCAGCTGGGTGTGGTGTATTATGAGCTATTGAAATCGAACGAAACCATCACAGGAGCACTATACCGAACTCAATTGATGCGTTTGAGCCGCGCACTCAAAGAAAAACGGCCACAATACGAGCAAAGACACGACAAAGTAATTTTGCAACATGACAACGCTCGGCCACATGTTGCAGCGCCGGTCAAAACATACCTACAAACGCTGAAATGGGAAGTCTTACCCCACCCGCCGTATAGCCCAGATATTGCTCCTTCCGATTACCACCTTTTCCGATCGATGACACATGACCTAGCTGACCAGCGCTTCCATTCTTACGAAGAAGCCCAAAAATGGGTCGATGACTGGATAGCAGCCAAGCCGGCCGAATTTTTTCGCGACGGTATCCGTAAATTGCCAGAAAGATGGGAAAAAGTTGTGGCTAGCGATGGACAATATTTTGAATAATTCATTTGTTACCATTTTTTCAGAATAAACGTTCAAAAATAGAAAAAAATCCCGCATTTTCAATTTGTACCCCCAATATGTTAAAATATTATTAGTCCGGCCGGCCTGAATTAATATTTGTTTTTTCAAAATCAAGACTTTAGAACTATACTTTTTAAGCTGTTTGCCGTAGGCACTTGGCGAAACACACTAATACTTAATAAACACATTTTATTAAACACTTGTTTTTTATTTCGCAAAATCAGATTTTTTGAATATTTTAATTTAAAAAATTTCTTCAAAAAGTTTAAAAAATCACTCGATCGATTTCGACTTGTTAGGTCATACTCCTGATGATGACCTAACAAGTCGAAATCGATCGAGTGATTTTTTAAACTTTTTGAACAAATTTTTTAATTAAAATATATAAGTACACCGACCAAATGGCACAGTGGTTAACGCTTTGGCGTTTGGATCGGGAGGGTACCGGGTTCGAACCCCGATAGGAGCAGGATGCAAAGTGAAATTTCATCAACAGATTTCGATCTTGGTGAAATGTAACACATCTATGACCCCCTGTCGGTGTGCAAAACTCATGGACCGACCCATTTTCCATTCCAGTATAGGCTGGCATGGAGCTTGCAATGTACAGATGATCTTAAATCGGTCCTATAGCCGTACGTCCTCGAGTTGGCCGAAAGGCGTAAAGTAGGACGTAAAAAGCAAAAACCGCGGAAGAACAGGGTGAGCCTTGAGCCCCAAAACAGATCGCATAGTTACCAATAAAAAGAAAAAAAATATATAAATACGATGTCAGATAATAATATTTGTGCAATTCCATCGTGTAAAACTGTGTGCTTAGACAAATTTATAAGCTGTAGTGGTATGTGTACTCGTGTCGTTCACGCGGCATGTATAAAAATGAGTAACGCTTTGCTGTCTCTGTTCAACGCAAGTGATAATCTAAAGTGGTTCTGTGATGACTGCCGTGACACTTTTGGGAAAATGCAGCGGACAATCGATGAATTTAGAAAGCAAATGCTATCCCTATCTAGTGACATTAGAGCTCTTGCCACTGATAGAGCTAATCCCGAAAAGATGAAAACTCGCCCGTCCAAAAAAGTGCCGCCAAAGGATACCGATACGCCTTCAACCCCGAGCTCTCTTCAATCTAATATGCAGTTAAGATCGTTCCTATTAAAAAATATATTTATGCCTCTAAGTTTGCCAACACGACATCAGTTGAGGCATTACGATCTTTTTTATGCAGCCAATTAAACATAGCGGAAACCGAGGTTGTTTGTCGTTTGCTGGTTCCCGCCAATCAGGACGTGACGCAAACGGTTCGAAATACTATCATGAATTCGAGACCGCACGGAAGAAGTTTAAAACATTAAACTGGTTCCTGTATAATAATTATATTCTGCAGATCGAGGAAGATTTAACTTCTACTCCAAAAAAGTTTTGAAATTTTATCAATATGAAAAGAAAGACCGTTGGGTTTTCCCTTTACCTATGACGTACCTAGATGCCTCTGCAAGTCATTCTTCGGAAATCTACAATTTATTTGCCAATTTTTTTGAATCCGTTTACGAATCGCCATCCATCGATCCAGCAGTTAATTCTTGCAACGGAAGAGATTTTACCCAATTACGGTTCACGGTTCACCGAAGATGACGTTCATGACAGCTTGTCTCAAATTGATGTTAATAAAGGTGCTGGGCATGATAGATTTCCGCCGATTCTTATTAAGAATTGTGCTGCTAGTCTGGCTGCTCCCATCTCCTTTATCTTTAACGAAAGCATTCGAACTCAAATTTTTCCAGATCGCTGGAAAATTTCGTATATACATCCAATTTTCAAGTGCGGTAAAAGAAGTGATATCTGTAATTATCGTGGGATAGCTATTCTCTCCGCCATTCCAAAACTACTTGAGCTTATGGTACAAAGGTTTTTATTTTTCCATGTTAAAACGGTTATTTCACTCGCACAACATGGTTTTTTCGCCGGGAGATCCACCGTTACCAATTTGATGACATTTTGCAGACACTTATTCAGCAGTATTGATTCGAAAGTTCAACTGGATGTTATTTATACCGACTTTTCTAAAGCGTTCGATAAAATTAATCATTTAATTCTAATCAAAAAGCTACAGCGATTGAATTGTCAAGCCATCCCTACTAAGTGGTTGCTGTCCTCCTACCTCTCAGATAGGTGGCCGTTTGTTAAAATTGGTGAGTCATCTTCTCGTCTATTTCGGGTTACTTCTGGAGTGTCACAAGGTAGCCGTACATTGGGCCACTTCTATTTTCAATATTCGTGAACGACGTGGTTAACTGTTTTGTCTCTGCAGATTGCCTGCTTTACGCAGATGCTATGAAAATATTTGCACGAATATCAAATGTATCCGACTGAATAAATTTTCAAGCGGATTTAAACAGATTTTATGATTGGTCGATTGAAAACAAACTGTTGCTGAACGTGAGTAAATGTAAGGCAATGTCTTTCTGGCGTACCCGCTTTCCGATTATACATCAGTATTCGCTTTATAATGAAGAAGTCGTTAGAGTTAAGTCAATCTCCGATTTGGGTGTTATTTTCACTCGAGATCTCACATTTACAAGGCACATTGATTCGATAATAAGCCGAGCATATATGATGCTGGGTTTTATTAAACGGAATTGTAAGGATTTCTGTGATCCGATAACCTTGAAATCTCTGTTTGTCTCATTTGTTCGATCAATTTTGGAGTGCCTCACAGATTTGGTCACCTTTTTACCGATGCCATTCCGAGAGAATTGAGAAGGTTCAAAAACAGTTTCTTATCTACGCGCTTAAAGGTTTACCTTCAATGCGGGCACATGAGCACGTACTTCCTCCTTATCGCGTTCGTTGTGCTCTCTTAGGATTACAACGGTTAGATCACCGACGTGATATCTCATCCGCAATATTTGTCCGTGACAGCTTCGGCTTTTATGTTCCAGAACGGTGCTTGCGTCGCCGGGACGCATTCATATTTACGAGAGCGGTGGCCACAAATTTTTGTTCCTCTGAACCAGTCTTGAACTTATCGCGTGTTTTTAATCTCGTTTTTCATAGGTTTGATTTTGACATGTCAAGAAATTCATTGAGGAACGAACTATTTAAATTTTATAATAACAGTTTTTAAATTAAATAACTTTTTCAATTTGTTATGTCGCTTATTTTTAATAATTGTAATAATTTACCGATTGTAACCCTGTAGGTAAATTATATAAATAAATAAATAAATAAATAAATAAAATATTCAAAAAATCTAATTTTGCGAAATAAAAAACAAATGTTTAATAAAACGTGTTTATTAAGTACTTTAGAACTAGAAGAAGAGAAAACCGGGATTTTTAAACCGGGGATTTTGAAAACCGGGATTTCGTAGTACATCCGGTATAAACTTATTTTTGTAGTACTGTAATTCTTAATATTTATTGCTTATTTATGGATGTGAAAATTTTAAGAAAACAACAAACGTAACATAAACAGTCGGTAAAAGCAATGTTAATAATGGAAACCTGACAACAGACGAATTTACTTTAATTAAAATTTATTACCAAAACTTAAATTAAAATGAGACAAATAAAAAAAACGCAAAATATTAAAAAATTATGGTATACAATATTTAAGATTCTGTTAAATATTGGCACAGTGATGAATCGAATTAGATAGACTATGTACACGGATTTTTGGGTTTCAGGACATTATTATTATTAGCCAAATCACACTACAGAGCCGTCACTACGAGTAGTGGTATACATGGTCTATGTAATTCGGTTTCATCACTGTGCCAGGATTTAACAGTATATCTTAAATATTGTATACTATAATTTATTAACATTATTAATGTCTTCTACTTCCTTATGTAAATATTTTTAATTGTATTTTTCTTATTTGCTTCATTTGATAATCGATTTTAAGTAAATTCGTCTGTTGTCTGGTTTCCATTTTTAACATTGCTTTTACCGACTGTTTGTTTTTGTTATTTTGATGTTTTGTTAAAAACTTCACATCCGTAAATAAACACTAAATATTGAGAATCACAGTACACTACAAAAATAAGTATATGTACTTTTTTTTTAAAAAAAAAGTTAATTTTAAAGTGTTTTTAATTCAGAAAATCTTCGGAACCATAAGTGCCGAGTGTTCTCTTGTTGTGATCATGTCTAGAACTAGTAGAAATATTTCTAAAACAATTGTAGCTACACTTGGAAGCATCGTTGACCAAATTCACTTAAGTCTTCCACGTATCCATATCGCCAATCACAACATGCAAATTGTCTTGAATTTTATTTTCTTTTTTTTACAAATTTCAGACACCATCACTAGACGAGGACACTAAATTTCACTCTCGGCACTTATGGTTCCGAAGATTTTCTAAATTAAAAAGACTTTAAATTTACTTTTTTAAAAAAGAAAGTACATATATACTTATTTTTGTAGTATACTGTGATTCTCAATATTAATTGTTTGTTATTTATTTTAATAGTTTTGTGTTTCGAATTCCAAACTTTTTTTCTTTTGCAGGTGCACTTTTTTATAATTCGTGTAATCTACACATTTTGAGTCTACACGTTTCGTTAAAATGTGTAGCTACACTTTTTATTATCGTTAAATACTTCACACCGGTTCATTCTGTTATATGTCTGACGTGCCAAGTATAGAGCACTACAACAAGTAATTTCTATCAGGTTTTGTTTGTTTTTTAAATCAAGAGAGGTAAAACAATTTAAATATTCTTTCGGCCGGTGCGTTTGGGAGGGATTCGGTTTATCAACTTCTGAAAACCAAAAGTCCCGTACACTAAGTGGTAGTAACGACCTGCCTACGTTGCCCTCTACTCACCATGCAATTTTCAAGTCAAACCTATCGTTGTGATTGGTACATTAATCTATCATGCCTATGGTCTCACATCAGATTTGACTTCTTTATGGTTCTTAGAAAACGTAAGTTCTGGTAACCAAACTTGGTAGGAATCACTTGCCTTACTTGCTTCTTGGAAGGTTGACGCTGTACAGAGCTATATATGTTTGTACCATATATGAATAGTGGTACTTCTTGGCTCCCAGAAATGCTAGTTCCAGTAACTAAGTGTCTCCAAATACCAAAAAAATAAACCGAAAAATATTTTCTTAAAAAAATTCAAATTACTAAAATTTAATTTATATATTTGGACTCTTGCATTTTAAGCCTTGATCCTTACCTTTTGTTACCTTTTATTAAATACGCACGAAACATCACACAAACTCATGATATCCGACTACTTAATGTTGCCTCTTAGCTTGGTGCAATGCCGTGACATTAGTTATGTTATGCACCCTCTGGTGCTCTAGAGTATTTTATTTGGTCTACATCCTAATTATTTTGAGTCTCGCATCACAATGAACTTCATGCTCGCTTTAAAGACTGTTCCCACCATCAAAATTGACTCATATGTATTGGCTTGACATTCGTCAGAATATATTACTTCTCCATGTGCAGCTGTACAAAAGGTGATTTTTGTTTGAAATCGTCGGTGGTCATGGAGTCCACTTGCCGAAGAAATGTCTTAGCCAGATATGCCTATTTCTGCCAGCCGCAGATATAATGAAATGGATGGGAATGGGTACAAAACTGCAAAGGGTCGAATTTAAAAAACCCATGTTGAAAGGCCGAATGTGTGGAAGGGCCGAATGTATCAAAGGGCCGAATGTCGAAGGGCCGAATGGGTCGAAGACCGATTTTTTTTTGTTTTGAGAATTATAATTTTTTAAATTTGTTGTTTTATGGAATATTTTGTAATTTTTTTTATTAAACATAAATGAGTTTCTTATGAATTTATGTATTTTACTATATTTCATCTTTGGATATTCATGAAATTTGGAATGGATACAAAGGGCCGAATTTCAAAAGGCCGAATGTCGAAGGGCCAAATGTCGAAGGGCTGAATGTGTCGAAGGGCCGAATGTATCGAAGGGTTGAATCTGTCAACGGGCCGAATGTTTCAAAGGGCCGAATGTTGAATGGGCGTATGTCGAAGAGCCAAATGTTTTGAAAGGCCTAATGTGTCAAAGGGCCGAATGGGACGAAGAGCCGATTTTTGGTTTTTAGAAATATTAGATTTAGATTTGTGGGTTTAACCGTTTGAGTCTCAGGGGTATTGAAAAAACTCTGTCGAAGAATCCCAAACAGCACAACCGCGCTTTCTCTAAATGAGAGAAGAAGATGAAATGAATGAGATGAAAAGGCAATCTATCCAGACAAACCTATTATAAAATTTACTATTTACAATAAAAGAAACTGTGTGATGTACTGCTTCGGTAAATCTGTGCTCGCGACTTCGGCAACACACCGCCAGTTGTCGACAATGTTCAAAATGTGCTATTGTTGCTATGTTTTTTAAGAATTTATGTATTTTACTATTTACAATTTTCCGTCGTTTATGTATTTTACTATTCACTATTTACAATTTGCTATTACAATTTGCTGTCGTTGGCTGTTTCGAATGAGACTATGCGTGAGCGGAATGAAAGTTGCATTGGTTATAGCTTTGGCGTTTGAATCGGGAGGTACCGGCCTTGAATCCCTATAGGGGCAGGTTTCAAAAGTTAATTTTCATCATCAGGTATAAAAGTAAGGACGGGAAAAGCGAACGGCGAAAGAGTTGGGAGATCCTAGCCCCCAAATAGATTGCAAAAAAAAAAAGAAAAAGGAGTATGCGATTATACACGTAACCAGTAGGATAATTAGATAATAATCCCAAAATTCCGTAAGAAAATTAAATTTACATTTCTTGTTCCTATAGGATGATAGAAAAATCTTGGGTTTCCGATAAGTTTACAGGAACTATACCGATGAGGTTTTTGTTCGTATCCGTTTCTATTAACAATTTAAATTTTTATTTGTTGGTGCTTTCGCATACTAGGTACGGAAAGAAATCTAGTATTTATTTACTTTCCTGTCTCTCTTGAAATTTTACGCTTAACAGAAAATTGCAAGAAGAATCTTCTTCATTTTGATTATCTGAATCATCATATGTTTATTAAAAGAATTTCAAGATCTCATAGAGATGTATATTTCCATATGTCACTAGTTTGCCATTTCGGTTTTGAATTTGGCATCTAAAAATTTTTTATTGAAATTTGTTTCGAAAATTCTTGGAAATTTCTAGTTTGTGTATCTGGTTTTTGATAAGGATTTAATTGGCTATACCTTTGCGGGTTTATTTGATCGTTTTCTTGCAATAGATGTGAAATAGCTTCATTGCAGTTAAACTTGCAGAGGAAAGCATAAACTTATTCTACATTTCTAGGATTCTCTGCTTAATCCGGACAAGAATGCTGCAATTGCGTCTTCTTCTATGAACGTACTGATCACCTGACAAGGTTGGTTATTATACTTTGGATGATTTCCTTCGTCTTAGTATAGAAATTATTTGAAAAATTTTCATTTTGTTTATTTGCCCAGAGTTGGGGTTTGTGATATGCAAATTCCTATTCATCTCCCAGAATGTTGTATTTGCTTTACTTCGATTTTACCTTTAATTTTGTTTTTTTACAGCTTTGTACATACATATCAAATTGATCTGGTGGAATTAAATGCTCGAACTGTCGTTAGTTCTACTCGGTTTTTTCAGCTAAGCTGTTATATGTTTGTTGATTGATCGATTCGATCTGATTTGCTTCTCACGTTGTTGTTTTGGTTCCTCGACTTTTTTCCCTTTTTTCCCAAAGTGGTCGGGAATTGCAACTAGTGGAGCAGTTCTCTGCTAGTGGCTGATATTTCTATTTAACATAAAGTGCCAAATAGTTTTCATAACTCCGGTGCGAATTTCTCTTTGCGAGAAATATTATGAAATTTACGTACATGATTAAAAAATATAAATATTTAACTGTCTTGCTCGTGGAATTTTCTAATTCGCGAGCCTATCTCGTAATGCATAATTTACAATCTTTATTTTGCCTAAAAATATTGTTTTTGGACACTCGCATAAATTTCGGTTCAAATTATAAAAGTGCCCAATAATTTAAAAGTGTCCGGAAACTTCACATCGGTTGGTTTAGAGGAGTTAAACCCTTCAATAATTTTTCGATGTAATCAATCTGCACAACGTTGTAGCGATGATTCATTACAATCATACGAATGAACTTCACACCATGGTGAAATTAGCCGAGTTCCATCGTTACGCTCATGGTCCTCAAATTAATCATAAATTTACGAGCCTATTGGTTTAATTACAAATCACCGAGTGGGTAACTGCAGCAAGGAAACTTTCGAATTTCAAAATGAAACTTTGCTTACTGGTTAAGCTCAATTTGTGCTAATTAGTAATCATGGAAAAAAATTAGTGCTAGTCCAGGAGGCGAAAAAACGGGGAAAGAAAATATAAAATTTCGCCTAAAAGACGAAACAAATAAAACCTGACTACCAGAAAAAACCAGAAGTAATCTAAGCCTTATTTTAAAAATTTTCTAAGGCGATTTAAACTGACAAAATTTGTGATGATACGCACATATATAATTCTCATAAATTTTCATTCAAAAATTGAGAAAAACAAACTAGCCCCTAAAAGATACTACATTAAACAAACAAAATACAGAGGTAATACCGTTTGATTATAATTGTGTTGAACAATAAATTAAACAATAGAAAAAAAAAGTCTTTGAAATCCAAGAGTAAGCAATTCAGATAGCATATTCCTGTCATGCATGTTCATTGCCGTCCTAAAAATATAGTGGCTGAAATTGAGCAAATCCAGGATTGACCCAATTCCGTCGAACAACAAAGACCGTTGAATGAACGATTTCTAAAACAGTGTTCTACAATCCAATGAACATAGCACTTCTGGTTGCATATTCCTATCAAGTATCTTCATTGCCATTTGAAAAACATAGTGGCTGATTTTGTGCTAATTCATAAGTGGCCCAATTCTATTGAACAATATCGACCATTACATGAAAATTTTCTTACATAAAGTGTTCTAGAAACCAATGAAGCTGGCCCAATTTCAGCCACTGCATTTTTCGGCTGACAATGAACATTATTTACAAGAAGTTACAATCAGAAGTGCCAACTTCATTGGTTTCTAGAACACTTAATGTCTAAATATTGTACATTCAACGGTTTAATTAACGGTCTATTGTTTAATTTATTGTTCAACACAAATATTATTGAACGGTATTACCTCTATTTTGTTTGTTTAATATAGTATCTTTTAGGGGCTAGTTTGTTTTGCTCAATTTTGAATGAAAATTTATGAGAATTATATTTTTATGATAAGCACAAATTTCGTCAGTTTAATCGCCTTTGGAAAATTTTAAAATAAGGCTTAAATTCTTTCTGTTTTTTTTTTCTAGAAATCTGGTTTTATTTGTTTCATCTTTCAGGGGAAATTTAAAATTTACTTTCCCCGTTTTTTCGCCTCTTGTGGCAATATTCTGTCTTTCCCTATGGGAATAGGGAAATGGGAAAAATATTTTCATAGCATTTTTGTCTAAATTGTATTTTTCTGCTCTACTGAGAGAACAAGTTTGGTGTAAATATTTTCAAAACAAAGTTAAATGGGTAAATATTTTACCCTATAAAAATTTTGTGAAACAAAAATTTCCCAATTAATTTTGTTTTGAAAATTTTTGCACTAAACTTATTCTTTCAGTAGACCAGAAAAATATAATTTTGACAAAAATGGTATGAAAATATTTTTCCCAATTCCCTATTCCCAGGGCAAGCCAGAATAGGGCCGGGTAGCACTATTTTCCACCGTGATCACTAATTAGGACAAATTAGGATTAATCGGTATGCAAAGTTTCATTTTGAAATTCGAAAGTTTCTCTGCTGCAGTTCATCATATAATTTTCTGTGGTGCGGTTTGAGAAGTACTGCTTTTACCTGATGAACATTTTTATTTATTTGGTATAAAATCCTGGAACAATTTCAGTTAATTTTTTTTATCAGCTACAAATCTGCCCTTTCAACTGTCACAAAACTTTAATAGTACTATTTTTGAGTCATTACTTTTCCGTTTACAATAATACATTAAATCGTTTAAACGCTGTTCCGCCATTAAAATTAAAATGATTTTACAACTTTATCCAAATTACCATTTAGATCTGTGTACGTTGGGTGTATTATAGACTATACGATATACTCGCTGTCAAACGATTCGAAATCATAAAATAAAATAAATTTTATAATATTAAAATTATCTTCAATTTCCATAAAATAATAATCAGCTATAATGGCGCACACCAGCAGTGTATTCAACTCGATATGAAAATTATTTATAAAAGTACAACAATACAAATAAGAAATAATCATCTGACATCGTAAAGCACAAGGAAAATAAAAGGATATTGTTGTCACGTTGAGTTTTCGTACCCTCCGCCTGTCTGTCATCATGGTGTAATAAAGATTTCATTAAGATATTAATTTCTTTCCATCATCATCGAATGTCAAGCATCATTTTTCTGTATACACAGAAGAAAAATGTTTTGTCTTCGCTAATTCGATTGATGTTGTTTTAAAAAAAATCGTCTTTCCACTATCCACACTAAAAAATTAGTTTGCTGAAGTAATAAATTGTACGCTTGGATGAATAGTTTGAAAATTATGTTTAGTTAAGCGAAAGAATAATATTTTTGTTCGAAGGGCAAATTTATCAGACCGATAAAAATTTAATATTGGCTGAAACGTGATGAAACCCTACTAACTGAAAGACCACAGTATGGGCGCAGAGCAATAATAATTAAAAAGGGATGCTATATACAAAATCAAGTACATGTTTATTTGATTCAATCCAGTCACACATATTATCCAACCATGTACATTAGGTCAACAAAACAAAAAAGGAGCAGCAAACCAAAAAAGGATTTGAAATAAAACAAATTCCATTATCAATTTGAAATTTTTGCCTTTTACTTTGCGCCATACCAAACATCTCGTACCTCCGAACACACAAATGTCAAAATCATTTAGGATTCTTTCATCCTTTCAGTCTTTTTGAATTCGGTTTTGTTATACGAGCTGTGCACATCTGTGCTAAAGGACATTAAGTATTAGCAGGATGGTTGTATAGATTCATGCGACATGATCCAAGATAAAAAATTTAATAAAATCGTAATTAATTATACGTATCGATTAAAGTATCAAAATAGGTGCGTGTAAAATCCTTATCAAACATCTTTTAAATATTATAATATTCAAACCTTAATCTAATTATATCGATTAAATGCCACAAAAATTATAATTTTTCTTAAAGATGGCAGGGAAGATTTTAATTACAAAATTTTCGAAAAGACATGACGTGCACCCAAAATTATCTTAATCAAATTAATTAAATCTCATTATTTAATTACCTTTGTTCCTTGATTAGTTGGCACAACAAGAAATATAAGCATAAATTACATGAAAACGTTTTGTTACGCCAGACGTATACAAATATAAACAGTGTGTAAACATACACGAATACAAAGAATGACACAAAGATTAATGAGTGATATAAAAATCAAATCAATTAATTGACACCATGATTCATAATACTTAGGGAAATTAGTCAACATTTTTTGTACGTGTTGTGATTTTTCTGCCGGTTGGCAAGACATGGGGTGTAAAAAATAAATACGTGTAATTAGTGAAATTACCTTTATAGTAAATTATATTATTTGTGTGGTATATAGACAAAAGTTGATTAAACGGTAATTAGGTAATGTGTTTTTTGCTATCTATTGTTTGTAGCGCGCATTTGTTTTTCAAACGAAATATTGCTGACTCGTGTAAGATTTTATGCAAGCTCATGTACTGCTATAATTTCTCATTTTGACTATTTGAGTGATAATCCCAATGTGTATCACCATGAGCATTGAAATAGTCAGTTTTGTTTGTCCAAACTGTTTAAAGTTTTAAAGTTGCAAATGAATGCCTTTAATTACTAAAATTTTTTGTACTTAAATTTAGAATCAAATTAATAAATCCCAACCTACAATAAAATAAATCCTAAACCAAAAATATACAAAATTAGTTTTTAAATTATGAAATATTATTATTAGATGTGTCTACACTCTTTACAGTTATTTGACACAAGACAGATACAATTTGTAATTTAAAAATGTGATTATAAAACAATAAAAGGCAAACTGACATTTAATTGTCGAACATTTATCGACAATTTATTGTCGATTATTTGTCGACAATTTACTATCCATAATTTGTTGACAATTTATTGTCCATCATTTTTCAACAGTTAAAATTACGGTGTTGCCGTTCCAAACTTGTATTTTGGGATAAGCTTACAAACAAAATATTAAATATCCAATAGAAAAAAAAAATTCAGAATAAAAATATAAAAGTTTCTAAATCACATTTATTTACACACAACATAACGGTTGTTCCCAAAATTCTGGCTCTTAAAATTCTGAGTAACAAATCCCCCACTATTAAAACCTAGAAAGCACCGAGTCGGTCTTACGGCTTGATGACCTAGACACTCCTAGCGTGAATGTTTTATTTTTAAGCCGCTGCAAATGTGTCGTTTTCTTTTGCGCAATTTGTTATCTCGCTGATGGTGTTCCCATCTCCAAAGTGCAGATCTGTTTTAAACAGATAAACTAGCATCAGAGTAAAGCTTATAACACATACAGGCAAAATATTTCGTTGAGTTCATCCTCAAATGCAATTAATTTTGGCGATTCACCTGTTTGCTGTATATGGTCCTTTGAGTTTTTGTATGCCCGCTCCAACCTCTTCATTTTATTTATGATACCAGCAAATTTTAATGGAGATACCTAAAAATAAATATTAATTAATATTTTTACTACTTCCGCCGTTCCACACGGATCTTCGAATGAAGCGGTTTCAGCTTCGTCTCTTTTCCCTTTTACATATAAAACCGGTTTTAATTGCGACTCATTTTTCATCAAATTTTGTGAGGACTAACAAAAACATAAAACAAATTCAAAGTCATTTTTGACATGTAGATTTTAAATTTATTTTCGAGAGAGCAATAATAAAATAATACAAAATAATGGTGTCTAAATCTTCCATTCCACACGTTTCCTTCCTCTTCACCTATAAACTGTTGATGGTTCGTAAATAGAGTACACAAATGTGTATACAATTGTGTATACAGAGGAAAGGGTTAAAAAATTGCTCCAGTGAAGGGTTAAAAAATTTAAAACAATTTTATTTAAAGCCCTTATTCCACAATGAAACATATTTTTAACATGTAGTAGTGTGTTACCATAATAAAATGGAAAATATACTAACCGGAGTATTTTTTATAGCAACATTCTAATACATTTACATAAAAAAAGTATATCATGAGAAATATTTCTCGCACACAAAGATCGTTTTATAGTTGGGAAAATAGTATGGTGGACCAACATTTTTAATATTTTTATAATATGTGATTTCTTCGTGAGTGGAAATTTATAAAATATTTTCATTTGATATTGATGAATTGTAATACCAATCAAACTTAAACTCCTATAAAAAAATGAAATTTCCGAAGTAAATTTATTTTATTAAGATTTGTTGGTTATGCTATCTTCAAGATGTCAAAATTTAACTATAAAATTTTCCCATAAATTTTGTTTTTGCTTCTGTCACTCTAATATAATTTATTGATATATTGATATTTATATTTTTTCATTGTGGAATAAAGGCTTAAATCTTTTTCCGAACATATTGAATAAATAAACATAAATTATTTGAATGTGCTTACCAACACATTGATGGATGTAAAGTCTTCAAGGATGTCGGCATATGCAAATTGTTTTTTTCTAGCAAGTACAAATTCCATTTTGCGGTTGTTGTAGCAAAACCACAAAGCCTTTGTTTCCTCGTTGGTCCAAAAACGACGTTCTTTTAAATCATTCATTTTTTAAGCTCTAAAATAAAATAGGAAGCAAAAGTTTATTAGAATTATACGCAAATTTAGCTTTTTATAGAGAAATTTATAGTTTTATTATTAATTTATTACTGTAGCCGAATAATTCGATCTGTTAGTCATCTTCAGTGGAAAAAATGTATACAAAAATGACTTATCAAGCCACAAAAATAATAATAAATATTTTAAATAATTTAAGAAGAATATGTATAATTAAAAATTATATATAAAAAAAATCACTTGTAGGCTTCGGATTTTTATGTAAATACATCTTTTTTTGGATTAAGATTAACCAAAATAAATAACAGAGTTTTGCGAATCATAAATATTCGAAAACATTTAGCCATATTTGTTATAACATATTTTTACATTTTTGTGAAAATACATATTTTAACATATTTTCCTATTTTAGTATATTTTCTCCATAAATATATATCGTACTAAATATTTAAAGAAAGCTTGGAGCGGGGAAAAATTGTACTATATATAGTATTTATTTCAGATGTGGCGTCTTATATGGCAAAAGCCGCACAATCCATTCAGTTATTGTTTATTTCCCAAAACTTTGCATGAGACCTGGTAGTTCAATATTTAGAGTTTGCAAAACAATAAGCTCAAATTTTTGGGAAGTAAATCGACTGGTTTCGATACAAATATTTTTTGAAAGTACCATCTTGGACAGTGGTTTTTAGAAACAAATTCCCTTATTTTCTGCTGCCGCCTTAACCCTTGTCTTATATAACTAGCAATTATAGTCACCTAGCTACACTTGAAAGACTCGAGTCTTCAAATAAAGGTTTAATATAACAAATGAACTTGTTTCTGAAAGCTAACAGGCAAGTTAAAGCAACAAAACATTAAAACTACTTTGGAGATCCTGGAAGTTCGAATGAAATTGAACAATTCATGGTATCGGAAATATAGCATTTCAATATGCCCCAATTACATCAGTTGACGTAGAAAGGTCGTTTTCAATTATACGTCCTAACCGGGAAAAGTTTTTGTTTGAAAATTTGAAAATCTACTTTGTTATATATTGCAATAAAGTACTGACTGCGAACTAAGTGCTGCTTCAGTAAAATAAGATTTAGCTTTATGCTTTTGAACTGTATTTTTGTGATGTATTTCATTTAATTTTGAAAATATATTTTTTTTGTGATTGAAACACAGGTGGCAGGTGATTTTTTTCTGTAATATTTTTTTATTTTTGACCTTTGTCAGTTTACTTGCATATTCTTCTTTTTAAGCACATATTTTAGGTACATGTTTTATATTTTTAGTGCATAAAAACCCTAAGCCTAAGGATTACTACAACGTAATCTAAGGCTTTGCTTTGGCTTAAGGGTTGTACAAAACAAAGGAAATTTAAAATTTCTCTTTGAATGTGCTTCTCATGAATGAAAAATCTTAGTTTAGAGTTAAATAAATGAATTACATATATGCAAAAATAGTGCGCTAAACAGCTATCAGGCGCTAATAATAAAACACGGCTTTAGATTTCAAAAAACACTGGTAGTAGGATCCCTTTATCTTCCCTATGATGCTGTTTCACCTTCACCTTCGGAAGCATTCCTTAACCTTGTTAAGTGGAACAGGAATAAGCAGGAACCTCTGGCAGTAGGTTGTGATAGTAATGCTTATCACTCATCATGGGACAGCTTGAATACTACCAATAGAGGATTGTCCCTGTCTATAACTATCGAAGTTCGTACACACTTGAAATCTTCAATATAACGTGTGAGCCAACTTTTGTGAATTCTATAAAGAGGAATGTTTTTGCAATTACTTTGTTTTCTTTGTCAATTATTGATTTTGAATTCAACTGGGAAATAACTAACGATATTTCCTTTTAACATAACGATATTTCCTTTTAACCTTTTAACATAAACCTTAAAAGACCACCTCTAAAACTTCTGTTAATCTCACTGGGCGAGACACACTTAGCTGATATTGAATTGCGAACATTGTTTTTGACGGGAAGCGCGATGTAAGCAATCATCGCTTGTTTTAAATAATAATTGTAAAATGAAAGTAAAAGAGATCATCTCCCACCAAACCAGAATGGCTCATCCAGCAGCAGTCTGCTCCTTGCAGCAGCCCTGGGACCTAGCAAAGATTTAACGGATTAATAATACATTAAAATGAAAATAACATGATTATGTAACGTTAATAATGGGGCGGCCAAATTTTTCTATGGGATGTAGCATCAGCAGAATGAAATAAATCGTTAACGTAAGCGCAATCCATTTAGTTTTCGAAAAGCCATTTAGTTTTCGAAAAGGATGAGCTGTCCTGCTGTTGTTACCAAACAAAAGAATCTAAATAAGCCTTTTTGTTGCTCCAATTTTGAAAAACTAAGTAAAACTACTATGAACTACAGAACAGAACCAAAAGATTAACCTTCAAGTCGTATTCATACGACGGATAAAAATCTCTGATTTTTCTATCCCAGATTTTTTTTCAATTTTTTTCAACTTTTTTGTATGAAAAGAGGCTTGTCTTTTGTATAATTTACGTGACGTAATTGGTTAAAATGATGGGATAGAAAGATCCCAGATTTTTATCCGTCGTATGAATACGACTTCAGAATGATTAGGAGATTTATTCTTAGCAGCAAATAAAGAATATAAACAAGTTTAAAATTCTTACATTCATCAGGTTCTGTGAAGTAATTAACATTCTTTTCGGCATCACCAGACACTTAATAGGTCTTGCGACTACTTTATGTTAGGCTGACGTCCTCCAATAGGGAAACCTCAGAATTACTACTGACTGACTGTTCACTTTCTCGATTGCGAGATAATTAACTCTGAGTCTGTTGATTTTAGAAAATCGAGCGCTATTGGCAACCCATCTGACTAGGACTTAGCCCATAGGACTTAGTCTCACTCAAAGTCTTGCGCTGAAGCATTATCTAATTTGCTCCGTTTACAACAGTTATTCTGATCGGATTTTTCCTGGTGAATTACAATACGGGTTTCTTCTGACAGAAGAAAAGCTATTTTCATCCCTAAAGCAAGCAGGTAGGATTACACTGATCCAAACGCATTTAGGCTTATTATAGTCTCTAATCAACCTTTCACAAAGCTCTTAGAGAACGGTGGATATAGATTTATCAGATCAACACTTTTCTAATTTCCCACTCTATGGGACGCATGCAACATGCTTACAAAGTTTGCTAATCGTGTAAATCTGCTCAACATGAACTCGTTACAGGGGTCAAAAGATAGGCTAACATTAAAGCGTTTCTCGTGCGCACGTTTCTAGTTATTGTAGATGCCTTCGATAGCACCTCGATTTCTAGCAATATCGAGGGCTGCAAAAATTATGGAATTGATCAATCCATCGTTGCATAGATTGGCTTAATGCTGAGGTCTCGTGTGGGTGGTGCTTCGTCACCTCTCTTGTGACTCTTAGTGATTGATGATTTATGCTGATGATTTTACCATTTATGCTCCAGGTAAAACACCTAATTATCTTACCTGAATTTGAGGGGGAGAGAGGGGGAGGGAGGGAGGTGCACCTTATTTCATCCAGGGCCAACATATTGGTGTTTACCAGACGACGAAATATAGGTTAACTGTTTGTTTCTTTTCCTTTAGCATCAATCATCTTGGCCTTGCGCTAGACAGTAAACATTCTGTCGACTTCACCTTGAAAGTGAACTTCTAAAAGCTACTCATGTTTTTTGTTAGTGTAGAAGAGCATTTGGGGAATTCTGTGGTTTGATTTTCAAAATACTAATATCTATTTACAAGAATAGATAGAATCTTCATTTAAGCGAAACATAATAGCTAACAGGGTATATTGCATACGTCACATGATCTAAGATCTTACGGCAGTCTGGGTTCAACCTGTTCGGTAATCCAGGCTGCATTGAGTGCTCTCTTGCCGGATCGTCCATGTCCTCTATACGCTTGCCTTTTGCTACTCTCGCTGTAGCCGGCATTCCGCTGATTTGACCATTGACCGAGAGTAGTTCTTGAATACATAGGATATCTATGTCGTGGAGATGCGCCCACATATTTCTCATCCGACTATTTTTGCGGCCGGCATGTTGAGGGGGGCGTGCAATACGTAGTTTGAGGAAGAATAGAGCCTTCAATCAACGTCTTAAATTTTGATTAATCATCATGTTTAGTGCTAGATTTCAGACGATATACAACACTTTTGTATGAGTTTTTCTCCTGATTTTCACCCTTGACCTACCAAAATCCAGAACGAATCCATATCGAACGCCCGAAAGTAGTCACATTTGGTGTCAAAAATGGGATTTTACAATTACCAGTACTCGAAGGCTACTTTCAAGACTACAGATCGCCATGATAAATGATGCTAAAACAGCGGGGAGGAGGTACGTAGATTGCGACAATCATCACTGACGCCAGGACATTCATGGTTGATGCCAGTTATCTTAAACGATGAGCAGAAAGTTCAGCCTTCTGAACAGCAAGAAGAAAATGTGAGAACTGGAGCAGTGGACCAAACAATAACAATCCGTTCGGTATATCCTCCTACTCCCGAACAACAGAAAGCAACGATTGGACATGGGAGATATGATGAAGGCGTTGTTACTTCAAATCAGGGAAATAAAAACAGAACAAAGTGCCAAATTAGACCAGCAAGGTGTGAAAATAGACCAGAAAAGCGAGCAGCATAGTGCGCAATTTACAGAACCACAAGCGGATCAAGCTGGACAATTTGCTGAGGTATGTGAGGAACAAAACGTGAATTTGATCAGCAGGACCTAGACCAGGTTCAGCATACCCAAGATCTACAAATGCAAGAGCTTAAATGGCAAATTAAATACCACGAAGAAGAAGTGGGCGGTTGTTTAAAGCAAATGAAAAATAATATTTTGCGAAAGGAGGCCCGCTTTGAAAAGCATACTGCGCAAACTATGGGAGCTGGCTTGCTAAATAAAATGTTTTTAACGGAATCAGATGCCGCAAGCTCAAGAGGAATTTGAACGCATCCACTTAGTTTGTCTCTTCGAGTGCAAGCTGCAGATGTCTTCCAAATTGTATACGTAACTGAGAGGATCTATAAGCGGGCCATGACTGTGTTGCTACTAGGATAAGGGTGTCACATGTCAGAAAATTATGCAAGATTCAACTCTAAAGGAAGCAGCAACTACTTGAGAGGTTTCAAGACCTAGAACGAGAGGTAACGAAATTTACACATCAAGCTATGGAAATGCTATGGAAATGCTGCATAAGTGTTGAACGAACCAACGGTGGACGCATTTATCAGTGTTGTAAAAGGCGACCATCTGAAACTTCATTTGAGAACCAATATAAAATCAAGAATGAAGTATTGCCGTCGGTTTTGAAATATGAGGCAGCAAGAGAAAGTTTAGCAACTGCAATCAGTAAAGCTATCCATGCTGGATCCGGACGATATCATGCAGTTAAAGGCGATACTAGTGGGGGAATTGGGGCAACTAACCCAAAGCTATTCGAGTCACGGAGAATTATAATAGTCAAGTGCAGAGCCAAGTAACAAAAAAAGTTTAAGAAGATGCCATACTTGAGTACGGGAAGTCAGGTCACCACATTCGAGATTGTACCAACGATGGAATGATCGTTTTGCGAAAAACGCAACAAGGAAACTGGTGAAAGGAGCAGAGAGCGGCATGCAAAAAAATATAAAATAAACGACCAACACAAGAGACAGAAATGCTTAGTCTCAAGAGAGAAGAAAAATCAAGACAAGAGAGAAGAGAGTGCATCGCAACATGATTGGTTTACCGAGTGGGGGAAAATCCTTGGAGGAGGCCTAGTCTAAGATTACGTTTGATGAGGAGAGAAGGCCATGGCGGAGAGGCGTGCTAAGATTGTGTATGCACGCGTTGAGGTTGAGATGGAAAAGTGTTGGAATGTGACGAGGTAGAGAAAGGGTCGGGAACAGGATGAACCAATAGTGGATAATTTGAGGAAAATTTATGGATTAGTATTTTCACTAGAATTTTTTGATTTTCCGCGGCCATATAAGTTATTTGCCGCCCCGGTGGCAAAGTGGTCAGCATGCTTGCTCCAGCAACCGGAGGTACCGGGTTCGATTCAAAGTGATGACATAGAAAAAAAATTTACGGCTGGGTTAGGATCAATGAATTAATCACTCATTATCCGAAAAGAAAATATGATTATGAAACCTCATTTGAGGCGGCCAAATCCTTTGATGGGATATAGTGCCAGAGAGAGAGAGAGAGAGAGAGAGAGAGCGAGACAGAGAGACAGAGAGTGAGGGAATATAAGTTATTTTCAGTTTTTGGCCAATATCCCAAAAACTTCCACTAGTAACCAATACTTTCGGTTATTAATACGGTCATACTGAGATTATTTAAAAAATTTAGGCAAAATTTATGGACCAGAATTGTTATTAGAACTTTTTGATTTTCAGTATATTGGCCAAAAACTGAAAATAACTTATATAGCCGCAAAAAATCAAAAAGTTCTAGTGAAAATTGTAATCCATAAACTTTTTCTGAATTTTCCCTGAATGCGATGCAAATTTTACAAAATTTAATTAAGAAATAGCGGGGTTCCCTCAATTTTAAAATTTATTTATATCGTGTAAAATGTGCAGATACCATTTTTCATAAGAACTGGTTATGAAATATCCAGATTAGTCCAGCATGAACAGATCCTAGAATTGTGTTCAAAATTTACTTTAAAAACCCAGATCAATTTCATCGTAATTCGTTAAAAAATGGCGGGGAAACGGAATATTGTTAAATTTTCAAGATTTCATATACCGAGTTTTACTCCGGAGATCAATCAATTTGTCATTCTAAACGATCTCTTTTAATATTTTATTACGCTGAGATGTTTTATTTAGTGAAAAAAGTGATCCATAATGAATAAAAAAATTCCGCTGGTAATTACATAACAAAATAATTCTCTTTAGTGATAGTGCTGCCATTTGCGGCGATTAGCATAATCTTTTATTTTCCGTGGTAAACAGTACAAGTTGAATAGTGACCAGTAGTGTAAAGAGAAATAGTAAATTGTCAAAGAATTTATAGGTGTTGGTGTAATTAAAATTTGTAATCTAACCGCCGAGTGGTTTATTTGCTAAATGCAATACCAGTCCGTATCGAATGCCCGAAATTCATTGCAATATTATCCAAACACTTTAAAACACTTTATATTGCGACGGCGAACCTTGAATACAATTTGCATACATTACATTTTAAAAATCTTACTGTCTCAACATAATTCGTCCTTGGCGATGGCAAAAACCTATATGACTTCTAAACGAAACCAAATTTATTTCAACAGGATGCCTTATATTTCATTACAGATTTAAGATGTTAAACATCTTGCTTTCGTAAACATCAACATTTTGTTAACTAGATCATCTGTTTTCTGTAAGTAACAATTTAATCAGAAAAAAAAATTAGAATAAAAATCACCCATCACATCTTGGAATTGCTGAAATAAATTCCAAGAAAAAAATTCATTTAGTCTCTTTTAAATCTTCATCATCGTCATCATCATCTTCATATGCAAATACTACACATCTCATCCAATTTATTTTCGTAAGTCGAAAACAAAGCAACAACAAAAACTAATGTACAACAAAATCAAAAAAATTCACAGATAACACAAACCTAAAATCCACAACAGCCAAAATCGTCTACAAGAAAAATGAATCAACATTTTTATTTTTTGGATGGGAAACGTGTACATGCAAAGTATGTGTAACGAGATAAAAGCACACCGATATCTCTATAAAAAAAAATTTAGGGTAGGGTGCCAAAAATTCCAAAACCAAAAATACCAACAAGATGAATGACTTTAAAAATACTAAATTTATCTTATTTGTGTACCACAAATAAAGGAAAACCGGAAAAATCGTAAAACAAGAGACAAGGAATGAAAAAAGAGAAAATGTACAGTAGATTCAAAAAAATTTGTAATATAAAGAGGAAAAGCTTCATATTCTCATATCTAGGCTACATGAATGATATTTGCTTTTAAAACGACGCCAAAAGCTCTTCATTGTATTAAAAAAAAATACGTAATTAATGCAACAACAACAAGACAAAAACGATAGAATGACTTTTACGAAATGTGACATATTTTCAAAAAAAAAAAAAAAACAACAAAATGAAATGTTTTACTCCTAGGTTTCGATTTGTTGGTACTGTTACTGTATATTTTGTTACACGTTACAATGAAAGCAGAGAATTTTTTTTTTGTTCGACAATTTTTATTCAAAATATTTGTCATTTTCCATTAAGTAAAAGAACACACAATAAAAAATGTAAAATATTTTTAAACCTGCAATGATTGTCAGAATTTTTCAAATTTGTTGTTTTATATTTTTTTTTCTCTGCTGGGTTTCATTAAAAAACGAGGTAAATAATAATGTTTATCTGAAAAACGTATATAAATGAAAAATTTGTTGTTTTACCTGAAAGACGTGCTTTAACCCCGATACAAATTGTTATTGTTTCGCTATGATGTGTTGCTTCTTGAATAACGACAAATTGTATTTACTTTATATAAAAGAAAACGGTTGACGCGAATATTAAAAAGGTTTTTAAGAAAATTGTTTATCCTTAAATTGGTATAAGATGTCAAATTAAGATATTGTGAAGTGGGGTGCGCTCACGTCTAGATTTTGTTTAATGACTAATGTAGGTGTTTTGAATTTACAATCCGAACTAGATTGGCCAATGTCTTAAAATAAATAAAAATTTACAACTAAGTTGCTTTTATTTAGGGTTTAGGATCTAAAAAATTTGTTGATTGATAACTTAGAAGACAAATTGTGACTAATCCGGCACCAGCCAAGGATAAAAGACATTTAAATATTCTTTACAATTATGATATATTTCCAGTTATCCAGGGATACTGCAGTAAGCTTCCTACTTGGGAGTGGTGGAAATGTTGTTTGAAAGTACCATATGAAACTACTTTTATTATGCATTCTGTGTCAGTAATTATTGAAAAAGAATTAAACCAAAGAAACGATTTTCTACATAAGTGACAGAAAGGTATACCACCAACCTTAATTCTCTAGATTTTACATGAAAAAAGCCGAATTCAATTTAAGTTTTATATTTAACTAGCTGACCCGGCGAACCTCGTACCGCCCCAAAATACTTCGCTCCGAGCAAATACTTTTGTCGTTCACGAAAATTGAATTTGATGAGAAAAAAAATCAACTGAGTGGACAGTCAATTCTCGTTTTCATCGAATTCAATGTACTATTTGAGTCAGTTGAAATTCAAAAGAACTCAATGTTTTTTATTCGAGTGGGATTAAATCGAATACCGAGTGGGATTATATCAAATTTTGAAGAAATTCGTGAGTTGTATCTGATGGTCGTTCTGCTCGTTGTGCTGCATTAACTTCCGTGAAAGAGACACGTTGTCCATTCTCCAAGTGCACCCACAAATGTTGAACAGTGGGTTGACGTTCGTGTATCGCAAATGATAAAATACGCCAAATCGCCTCATTACAACTGATATAACGGCCCAATTAGAATCTTGACACTTCGTCATTTTATCTGGAGCAGCGATGCTGAACACTACCAACCTTTGTTCATGTATTTGCAGACATATTTAATGGGATTGCAGTGTGTTGCGAATGTTTTCGATAGAAGCTTGCGATTATCGACCACGACATATTTTCCTTTAGAACGACGCTGATATAGTGGATAATCGTCGTTTCCACTACTCGTATTTGCCCACATTTATCTCAGAAAATCAGACCAGATCAAATTGATTAAATGGAAGTTTGTCCTAGCAGTAGATTACCGGTAATTTCAGGTCATTTCGAATTACATGTGAACTTGATGAACAAATGTGGCCGTCCGTAATTCCGCACGAACATCATATTATCCTGCGCATATGCATGATTATACTGTGGGCTGCCCACATATGTCCCACATGGACCGACGTTGGTTGCATCTTTTTCCGAAACGATGGTACCGCGCAGATCAATGTACTGCTCGGAACGTATTTGTGATTGATTGAAGCGGATCAAATTTAAACGTTCCGTTTCGATCTTGACATACATATCGACGCAATCGACGATATCTCAAAAGATGGTTGTCCACACCTCATCGCATCACCGACCGATAAGTATAAAAATGCCTGGGACTGAACTTTTTAATCGTTTCTTCTCCTGCAAAATGAATTTGTTATTTTATGGCAATGCAATTATAATTGGCAGCTCAATAACTAACCGGCCAACGGATTGATCATCTTTATCTGGAAGTGGTAGCCATCCTCTCCATGGCAAAACATCAGTGGTTATTGAAGTGCATGACGTGCTCGATGAGTTACGTACAAGCGCTGCACTAGCCCGTCATCAAGCCTCTTGATTACAATATCAAATAACTTCGAATGAACTTTTTTTTCCTCTCTTTCAATGCAATCTGTTTTGGGGCTCGAGGCTCACCCTGCTCTTTCGCCTATACTGGCATAGAAGATGGGTCGGCCCATTGGTTTTGCACAACAGTGGGTCACAGATGTGTTACATTTCATCACAGATAATCTGTTGATGAAATTTCACTTTGCATCCTGCCTCTAGAGGGATTGAAGGAACTTATAATAAAATTAATTTCTCGAAAAAATTATCGAAATCATAAAAATCACACCGAACTTCAAATGGTTGTAATAATGGTACCATTTACCGATGCAATGCACACAACTCGAATATCATAAAACAATTAATTAATTCTTAAATTTTCAATTTAATGGCAGCATGAAAAATAACACGTTCGCAAAAATAATTTGTTAACTTTGTAATATTATCAATTTTTTTCATGATTTTCTGAAATTTTTCAAGCTTTCCATCGAGTTCTCACGCGTTACAGCTTTCCAAAATCATCAAAACAGTGTTTTCCACTCATATTTTCCAATTTTTCTCTTTCAAAAGACCATCTGGATCGGATACGCGCAAAATCCCGTACAAAAACATCATTTTTCGATTTTCCGATGGATTTTCCCAAAATTTTCTTTCGTCAAAACCATTTCCGGGCAATTGGACAGGATGGCAATGAATTTAGCTACTCGAACAACATAAAAGAAGATATCACAAAACAACGAATAAAAAATAGAAGGAATTGCTAGACTTTGAGAAACGTGAAAACTCAGAGAAAGATCTTCGTTCATTCTAAATCATTCGAATCTTGATAAATTCGGCATTAGTAGCGAAGTATTAAAAAACTTTAAGAGTTCAAAAAAAATGTAGTTCTGTTCTAAATTCCAAAATAATTCATTAAAATTCACTTGTAGAATATAAAAACAAATTTAGCCTACATTTAGGAGTAAACTGCTAGTTTCCATGTCTCAATTGTGCTGTTACGGTCTGTTAGGAAACAACCTCCCAATGTTATAATATATACAAAGAACTATACGCTGAAAAGTTTTAACATTTTAAACGTTTATCAGCGTCAGACAAAGAAGTACAACCTAAAAGAGACAAGTCACACAAGACTGAATACTCAATGGAGGAGGAAAGCTCCTCACTGAGCTGACCAGAGGTAGAAAAATCATCCGAACGGCAACCTGCTCAACAAAATGAAGCACAGCCAAAGGTAATAGCTCCACCTCCGATTTTTATAGTAGAAGTAACCAACTATTCAGAAATCCAAAGTGTAATGAGTACTGTTACGGAACAAGAGTATAAAACTACTGCTCTGAACAATAATGTATGGAAGATTAACACTTCCAATCCAAACGCATATAGAAACTTGTCAATGAAGCTGAATACGGAAAAATATCAGTGGTACACGTACGGAAATAAAAATGATCGCCTCATCAAGGTCATGACAAGAGGCCTACATCTAACCTGTGAAGGTAATTCAATAATGGAGGACCTAGAAAATAAAGGGTGTAAAATCCTTGATGCCGTGAATATGAAGAAATCCTTGATGCTGTGAACAAAAAACAGATACGTCGTAGGAGAGAACCGACTAGAAGCCGTTTCACAAAGACGACTCCCCCTGTTCATGCTAACGTTTGATAAATCCGAACAAATATACCGAGAATGAGAGGTTGCCAAGCAGCTACAGAAAATGAGAGAACAAGCACGCAAACCCCCTCTAAGTCATCACCAAACAAGGATCGAGCAAGAAAAAAAGTACTGCGTAGGAAGAATTATACATATGCGCTGGTCTCTACAAATTTGAAAGAAAATGACACCAACGGTACCGAAAATTTTAAAAAACTGTCCAAGCAATTTTAAATAGCCTTGAGCAACAGAATAAACAAAATAAACTAATTCTGGATCGACTAAATATACTGCAAATACCAAGTTCCAAAACCGCTAAAAACAAATAATATCTGCAATACATAGTTCAATGCATAGTTCCGGAGTAGAAACCAGGCCAAGAGGGATACGTACGTACTGGCCAACTGATCCTAACAAAATCCCAGACATTATAGATTTCTACATCACTAAAGGCATATCGGCACGCTACATCTTCTTCGGTCGGTTTGGGAATGCACCCCTAAATTATCATCCAGGAAAGAAAAACCCGTTATTTACCCAATTACTTCTATTGAGAGAACTAGTGCAGTACAAACGGAAAGCCTGAAAAAAATGCAAAACTACACGTGCGACTCAAACTTAAGGCACTCATAAAAGGAAAATAACTTTGTTCTATAGTTCCAACTAAAAATACCGACTATTGCCTCTGGAAAGCAAAAAAAGGGTTAAAACGACCAAAAACCCAGATTCTCCGAATCAAAGCCAACGATGGGAGGTGGGCTAGAAGTGCGAAAGATAAAGCTAACCGGTTTGCTGAAAATCTTGAAAAATGTTATCGTACAGCGGTTTCTGAGCGGTGATGGGTAGCCAGCTGTAGCTCCCGGTTGAGGTTAAGGGGATTCCAAAACCATGTACAATACTTGAGTACACAGCTGGAAGGGAGACAAAGAATTTTCTAAACAGACCAACTTACCTGGACCCATCATCCCCGAACAAAGTTTTCACCTTAGCACATTCTCAGGCAACGGGACGAACAATTGAAATAACAAATCGGAAATGATATTGGTGAATTTGTTTTGATTAAAATGAATGAATTTGTTATTAACCGATATACTAAAATATAAATATTCTAAAACATAAATTATAACCTAATATTCGAAAGTCAGGACTAAGACTAACTATTCTTAAATTAATTTTTCAATAATCATTTAAATTTTCGAAGCTTAATTAAAATAAGCGAAAAAAAATTAAATTAAATATAAAATTAAGTTTTTTCTTAGAACTATCACTAAACTTAACTTAAAGAAAAAATTTCAAAAAATAAGAGACAATTAGTTATTAGAAAATAAATATATAATTGTTATAATATAATTAGAATAATACAAAAAAAAATTATACTTAAAGTTTAAATAACAATCTCCAGATAATGCCGTCTACGCTGTTTGTAGACTTCGTGTGTATTCAAATTATCCACATTGGTTGTGGTATTTGGAGTAATACCTTGGATTATGGTATGTAATTGACAACGTAGAAAAAATTCTCATATATAAATATCCAAAATTAAAGATGTTTTGTTTGTACCGCTACCATAATACCGCTACCACTGGTGAAGGTGATGTACAACATTTTTTTTTGTTATTTCATCATTTTTATATTTTTCTCATCATCAAGCTCCAATTAGTAATTAATTTGTATTCGAACAACAACAAATACTTTTTTTACAGTATGACTTCAACTGGCGCGAGCCAAATTAGTGTTTAGCGATGTTGGTTATTCAAAATTTTACAGTAATAACTTGTTTTGTATTTATACAGTTTATATTTGGAAATTGTCTTTTAATTATTGACAAAGACTGACTATGTCTGTGCACAAAGAAAAATCACCAATATTAAAGCGGTTTTATTAGATATTTGGGTCACACATTTTTATTGAAATTAATGATCCGAGATAAATCTGATTGATCAGAAATTGTTCATTTGGAATCGAACAATGGATCATAATGGTTTGTTTTTCAGATCTTGCCGAAAGCGGCAACTTAACGTTATTATAAATTCACTTTTATGTCTATAACGCACGTTAGATTAGAATCACAAAAAATGCACTGCTTATTAGCAACAAGACTAACAAGGAAGGGTCTCCAGGTGTCCGGCTCCGATTTCGATGAAACTTTAATATGTTGTAGAGGAGTGGAAAATAAGTGACACGTATTTTTTTTAAGTGCTCAATCCCCTTCTAAGGGGGTAAAAACCGCCCTTGAAGTTGGGGGTAAAAAAGTGACTTTCGATAATTTTCCTCCAAGAACATGAAAAGATCTGCAAGTTTTTTATTCCAAAATATTCTCAGAGGGTTAACCACCCCTGGAGACGATTCTGGAAATTCGCTCAGGACATCTGATTTTTTCGACTGAAAGTTCTTTGTCCTCCTCAATTATGATCATTAACATAGATTCTTACTGATATCATTGATGTTTAGGGGTGAAACATCCCCTAACGTGGGTGAAATTTATAAAAATTGTTAAAAATTCCAAGAAAGTTTCGCAATTTGGTAATTCTAGAAAAAATATATAAGATCGCGAAATTGGGATAAAGGTTTGCACGTTCAAAAATTTCATGAATCAACCGCTTTGAATGGTTTCAACCGCACTTGAATTTGGGGGTGTAAGAGCAACTCTCCATAATTCTCCCAACAAAACATGAAAAAATCCGAAAGTTTGTTTTATCCCAATTTCGCGATCTTATATATTTTTTCTAGAATTATTCCACCAAATTGCGAAACTTTCTTGGAATCTTTAACAATTTTTATAAATTTCACCCCCGTTAGGGGATGTTTCACCCCTAAACATCAATGATATCAGTAAGAATCTATGTTAATGATCATAATTGAGGAGGACAAAGAACTTTCAGTCGAAAAAATCAGATGTCCTGAGCGAATTTCCAGAATCGTCTCTAGGGGTGGTTAACCCTCTGAGAAAGGGTGGTTTCGAAAAACCCTCGAACACGTCAACCAAATTTTTTTTATGGAGTAATATAAATTTTTTCCAGAATTTTTCGCATCAATTTGAATTTTTTAGACAGTTTTTTTTTATTTTTCAACCCCTTCCTAGGGGTAGTTTCAGTCCCTAGGTAGTAGCAAAATTCTTGAAAAAATAATATATAATGTAAGTTTCTGAAATATCTATTTTGGAATAAAAAACTTGCAGACTTTTTTACCCCCAACTTCAAGGGCGGTTTTTACCCCCTTAGAAGGGGATTGAGCACTTAAAAAAATACGTGTCACTTATTTTCCACTCCTCTACAACATATTAAAGTTTCATCGAAATCGGAACCGGACACCTGGAGACCCTTCTTTGTAAGATACCAATAATGGATACGCGATCCCCACGCGTATATTAATGTTACAGGGATTTTTGATAATTATCAAAAAAAAACACAAGTAAACTACTTTATAATTTAAGCTTTACTTTATAGTTGAGCTTACAACGCGAAATAAACACTGACTGACTGCCAATTCTTATTCGTTTTTCTTCATTCCAATTAATTGAAAAAAAAAATATTTCTTCAGTCAATACAATACCAAAACCCAAACGTACCCAAACTGGGAAATTGGTACAAAAGTCAGTACTGGGGACGTCGGCGGCCCCGGCGTCGTTACAAAACATTTCAACCTCTATGCCGGCAAACCAGTCTCGAAAACACTACTGAAATTAAGAAGATAAAAGCAAAGAAACCTCCTGGTTACGATCTGATAATAGTTCAAATAATAAAAGAGTTGCCTGAAAAAGGCACCTGTAAGTTATTGCGCATAATCAATGCGATACTCAGGAAAAAACATGTGCCAATGCAGTGGAAAGTAGTAGAAATATAATAGTGATTCCGAAACCGAGCAAGCCACTGAATGATAGAAAATCTTACCGGCCAATTTCACTTCTACCAACGCTAGGTAGATTGAAAAGAACTATAGAACAAAGAAACATTGTCCCAAAATATCAGTTTGGCTAAAGAGAGAAACACTCAACTATTGAGCAGGTTCCTATAGGCTTACAGATATCATTGAGAAAAGATTTGCTCTAGTATCTTCTTAGATGGGGCGCAGGCTTTTGATAAGATGTGGCACAGAGGTTTACTCTTCAAATACATATAGAATCGCCACTTTCGAGTGAATTATGAAAACATTTCGAATATTCCGAGATAAAAAAACTCGGCAGGAGTCTCGCAGGGTAGTGTTTTGGGACCTCTTATTTACCTGCTCTATACCAGAGATTTATTTCAATTAAACGATGTTCCCGTTGCAAAATTTGCTGATGATACTGCATTTCTCTCAGTAGGAGACACGATCGAGGAATCGATAACGAAACTTCGACAAGCATTTGACAAAATTATAAAATGTACAAAAATGAAATCAAAATCCACGCATGTACATTTTACCGACGTTAGATACCATGCTCAGATGAGAAGAGCACGTTAAAAAGAAAAAGATGAACTTAATATCAAATATCGAAAAATGTATAGGCTGCTCGGGACAAATTCGGAATTGTCAACCGAAAATAAATTGCTATTATATTAACAGGTGATAAAACCTGTACAGGACTTACAGAATATAGCTCTGGGGCTGTACAAAGAAAACCAACACCAAAATAATACAAACTAGTGGTATAGTCAACGCCCCGTGGTGCATTAGGAATGATGACATTCATAGGAACCTAAATATCCAGACGATTCTAGAAGAAATAAATGTGTGTTTTTCACTTCACATGCAGTAAGATGATTGCAGAGAACGAAACCAATTGGTTTAATGGATTAAGCACACCAGTGCAAAGACTACTTCAGTAAATAACTTATAAATGGAGCTGGGGGTCAATTCGCGTTCCGTGAAATAATGAAAATGAAAAGCTTTTTTCATTGGCAAGTAGTTTAAATTATTTGCACTTAATTTTAAATTTTACTGTATGAAATCAAAATTTCTTATGGGGAATGCAAACCTACTCGATTGCTAATGAAAAAAACTTTTCATTTTTTCACGGAGCGCGAATTGACTCCATGACCAATGGGCCTCTTGGGGGATTGTATTCAGTTGTAATAATTTAAATAAATAAAAAAAAAATAAAAAAATTAAACGTTTATGTTCTGAGATAAAATATAATGGATGGATGCATATTTGATTAAAATAGGGAATATAAAACTAAGAAATCATAAACTTGATTTTACCATAAAACATTTATTGATCGACGTAATTCTACAATTTCACTATCATATGTCAAGAATTGTGGTATTCCGATAGATTCATAAAATTTTTGAAATTTTAACGAGATATTAAAACATATCACAGTTATTTATACGATTGGTATTTTATGGCAAGAGCCATAACCCTATTATTTTTTGTACATATTCTGATTGGTCAATGCCGTATAAATTTGTTATTATTTCTATAGGGAATTTTTCACATAAGAGTTAGAAGATGTATATAGTAAGGAGTTTGAATTGCAACTTAAGAAATCATTTTTGGTGGTGGTGGTGGTGGTATTGTACGACTAAATTAACGTCGTCCCGTACAAATGACATTCTTCTTATACATTTTTAATCTCATAAATATCATTTTGTACATAATCCAGAAACACAAACCACACGTTACACGTATGATAAGTTTCCCATTTATCAGAAAGACATAAATTTTTTACACCACAACGACGACGAAGACGATGAGTTGATGATGGAAGGTGTTTGTACGTATTTATTATGCTGTTATGGCAACATACTCCTTACTCTTATAATAATATACAGAAGATCAAGCATTTTTCTTATTTATTTACTCATGTATATTTATATGGTGTCATTGTTGAATAACAAGTAGCGTACATAGCACAAAATAAAACACCTTGGCAAGAAGTATCGCACGAATTATAATTTTATGGTTGAATAAATCGTTGAGTATATAAACTGAAATATAGCGCAAGGAGATTACAAATTGTATTTTCTTTAATTGTTATTTATTATTTCGTTTTAATTTTCAAGAAAATATACAAAATATGTACACAAAGATGATAAACACAACAAAAGAAATAAATTAAAGCGGAGTATTTTCGTACAACGTCTGAGTGCGGGTGAAATCGGATATTTAAATTTTCGATTGTATACAAAATAAAACATTGTTTGCTTCTCTAGGAAGAGAAAAATTGACAGCAAGAAAAATTAAAAAAAAAAACTTTTGTTTTTTATATTACACTTTTGAAAAGAAAAGCGTTTCATTGTTTTTTCTTATTATTATCCTTTAAAATAACAATTAAAGGCATAATTCTTATTGTCTCAAGTTGTTACAATATAACAACGATAATCTTATAAAATTAAACAAAACAAAGAAGAAAGCCCGAAATGAACTAAAAATTGTTTGGTTTTTAATATTGAAAATCTTTTGTTTGAGTTTTGTTTTTTTTATTTCTGTAGGCGACTTTAGTTAATTGATGGATTGATGATAGATCGTTTGAAATTATTGATTTGATTTGTTTTAAAATGTTCACTGGAATTTAGAAGGAAATCCGTTTGGCGTTGTATTTTAAATAGTGATTTTATGTTTACAATTTCCTACTGTGGTTTGGTGTAGTCAAGATATATAAAAAATAGACGGGAAAGGTTCTCAACTCTATAAGCATTTTTATTGCCTATAAAGAACTAAGTGGATAATATTAAGAGGAATAAAATTTTTTTGTAAGAGTACAAAGATTCATATAGATAAAAATTAAAATCATATTCAAATTTAACGAAAATTGCATCAATTGCTGTTCCTCCATCAGTGGTTGATCCGAGACTTGAAATGTACTTCACTACTTCACTGCGACGGGATATGTTGAAGCTTTATTTGCGTTCTCGGATATTGGAATTGGACCGCAATTCACGGCGACGAGCTCACACTCTCTAACATATGAACTGGATTGTATTTCACGGCAGCGTGTTGTGTCTAAGTTTTGTTTTCGTGTTCAAGCTTTGTTCGCCTTCTCGAATTTCTGAATTGGGTCGTTTTTCACGGCGGCGGTTTGGGTAAAAGCTTTGTTCGCGTTCTCGAATAACAGGATTTGATCGTATATCACGTAAACGGACTCGTTTTGATTCTGAATTTTTCCTTTGCCTGTTCTTTTTGTTGGTGGCATTTTAAAATTTATGAATTAGGAAAAATATTTTAAACTCAATTATTCACAATCACAAATAACACTAATATAAGAAAATAGCTTTTCGACATAAACAATTAATTATAAATATGATGGCATCAATTACTACGGACCAATTTAAAACAATAGAACATACTCATTTCATAAGAGAGCCAACTATGATTTCTACGTAACAAAATCATCATAAGAATACTACGATTGCCGCGGTTAAACAAAAGAAAGATTGTGTGTTTTGGATTTTTTTTTAAATGTATTCAGAAAAACATTTGGTTGGCCATGCATTGCCTTCTAGATGTATAAATCGTACTAATAGCTATGCAATGAGTAGTATGTCATAAATTACACTATTATTTCGCAAATGGCAATAAATATAAAAATATTTCATGTGTAAGAAAGGAAGGTTCTATGCAGGGTGATTTGCGTATTTAAAATATCACACCCACCCACATCCACCAACACCCACCTAACCCCAACTACACCCAGTCCAACCGTCCCCAATTAACCATAACTCATCCGATCTCAATCAACTGCAAACCACCACACCTAAACATTATTACCACCCCCACCCACTTTTCAATTCAAACCCCCAAAATCTATCTCACCCACACCACCACTTATATCATCACCATTTACTACCTCCATATCCACTCCCACACACACACCACCCACACAAATCCTCATCCACCAAATCCGAAATTCCCAGTTCCCACACCAAACCATACCACCGCTCCTACCACCTCCATAAACACAACACACACACACAAACTCACATCCATATGAGATATATTTTTATTCCACATCCACATGCTCTATGAAACCAAAATAGAGTAGAAAATAAAAAAACAACCTATCAATTTTAAGGAGGGGGGTTAACAAAACCCTACATATCTCCGAACACCCTAAACACAGAAATGTTTAAATCAATAGGGCTCTATTCCATGAATTGCTTGAAATTTTAGAAAAGAAATTAAGTTGATATCTTCATGCGTTCTCAAGTTATCGTGGACACAGACGGACAGACGGCAAACCGAAACCATATAGCATTTTTTTAACAAAAATGCTTAAAAATGACACTAAGTAATTTTTATATGAAGTTTATATTTTGTCGTAAATAAAACAATGGACGACTTTGGAACGAAACAAAAAATGATCTAATAACATTTAAAATTTTTATGTAATGGGACTTGCCAAACCCGTGAATATTTATTTTACCCATTCACCATAAAATAAGCTCCTTCGCTAAAGCGGTCGAGTGGTTAAGGCATAGGCCACAAAGTGTTACCAAAGTGTTGTCAGAGTCCATACCTGGCGATTATTATTCTTAATAACGTCATGGATCTTGTCACATAAATACTTGATACAGTTGCTCAATTGGTTTTAAATGCTTGTTTCATAAATGCATGCGATTTTCCGTGACCAAATGTAGTCGTAATTATGCCAAAATATCATATAGATTTTAAATTTGATATAACCAATGTGAGTGAACAGAAAGTTAGTAGAGTCGTTCAAGTTTGAAAATAGCGCAGACACGCGGCGAGATGGCATATCAGACAAGTTCCTTCAACTTTTTCAAGAACAATTAAAGAGAGCGCTAACTAGCTAGATTAACAATTCATTGCTTGAAGGTAAGTTTCCGAAAAAACTAAACAAGAGTTGTGCCGGTATTTAAGGGTGGGGATGCACTAGACCCAACCAACTATAGACCAATACTTTTGAAACTGAGCCTAAAATAGATAGGCTCAGTTTCAAAAGTATTTGAAAGGATTGTGAATAACTGGTTAATGCAATTTTTAAAGGCGAATAATATTTTAGCAGGAGAGCAGTATGGGTTTACGGAAGGTTCTAGTACACAAGCAGCATGCCTTGGGTTAATTGTAGCATGCTTATTTTTCGATTTACGGAAAGCGTTTGATTCGGTAGATGATGATATATTGCTCGCCAAATTTCAGGGACTGAAGTTTGAGCCGATGCATTTGTCATGGTTCCGATCATATCGCAAAGCTCGTTCTCAAATTGTAGTTGTTAATCAAACAGAAAGCGATATGATGTGTCTCGCAAGAGGTGTACCGCAAGGATCCATTCTTGGGCCGGCCCTTTTTAACATTAACAGTAACGATTTATGCAGACAAAACTTTTCCAATGAGAGGTTTCATTTTGATATTGAAAAAACGAGTATTTTTTAAGAGAAATCAATGAATGTTTATTGCATTGTAAAGAGAAAGGTATACCATTAACATTTGAAAAAGATAACAGCCAAATGGCCGCCACGGTTACGCTTGGACCATATCCTTTTCATGAAATTTTCCATGACCAATTCGCACATTTGCGGCTGTATGTCTTCGATAATTTCACGAATTCCATCTCTAAGGTCGTGAATCGATTGTGTAGCAGTAGCATAGACCTTATCTTTCACGTGGCCTCAAAGAAAAAGTCTAAAGGTGTTAAATCACAAAATCTCGGCGGCCAAGAAATAATAATGCAAGGAAACTTTTCTTGCAAATGTGATTGTTTCGTTGCTTATGTGGCAAGTAGCACCGTCTTTATGAAAATAAACGTCATCCACATCAATATCTTCCGATTCCGGCCATAAAAAATCATTAATCGTAGCTCAGTAGCGCAATCCATGCACTGTAACAGTTGTACCAGCCCCATTTTCGAATAAGTAAGGTCCAATCACACCGCCAGCCAAAAAATCTGCACCAAACAGTGACACGTTGAGGATGGAGAGGCTTTTGAACAATCATCCTTGGATTTTCTGAGCCCAAAATGCGATAATTCTGCTTATTAACATAGCCTCCTATAGGTGAAAAGGGGCCTCATCACTGAAGATGATTTTTCGATGACAGTCTGGATCATTTTGATGCATTTGAAGGAATGAACTTTAAACGCCTTAAGAGTCTTTATGCAAAATACGGTGTAATGTCGTTTGTGGAATGTCTAATTCCAAGAATCGACAAACCTGGTTTTTCGTCAACACTACGGGTTACAACAGCAATATTCTCAGTTGTTCTTGAGCGACGCACATGGTTTTGATTCTTCCAATCACTAACTTGTCCCAACAGTTCATATTTTTCCACCAGTTTCACTATTGCAGTCCGAGAAGGTGCTTCCCGACGACCCAAAAGTGCTTTAGTTTTGCGAACTGTGACTGCAAAATTTTCACCATTTTTGTAGTGTATATTTACAATTTCAATGCGTTGTTGAAGCGTGTATCGTACCATTTTTAGTAATGGCATAGGTTTTACTTGTCAAAAGATGACATCTTAAAAATTGATAGCTGCCCAAATAGCAGGGTATTCAAAATGAAACTTCTTATTTCGTTTTTTCACAATAAAAAATCACCCATTGGTCACCAAACGCCAAGATTACTTGATCAATCCTGACCTAACGGATTTCTAGTATGATTCTTTACAACGAGGTGCTACCCGCGATTTTTTTTTTAAATGATTATTATTTATTTACCGTTTAATAGTAAGTGATCACACGATGAAAGTGTGTGGGTGACCAATGCTTACCAAATGATTCCAATCATTATTTTTATGAAAACCATTTGATGGGGTGCAACAAAGGCAGAGCTCTATTTTACTTCTCTGCTATTCTGATTGATTCAATCAATTTTTTGCCAGGTGATGTTAAATGATAAAGTATTGATAAATTATTGTAAAATTAACGTGAAATCGATCCGAAACAGAGTTGTCATATTTTCGTTTTTAAATAATGGTGTTTTTAGTGACGTTTTTAGTGACGTTTTTAGTTAATGGTGTAAAAATCAAGTTTGTCTAGTCAGATAACATCTCTCATAAATCTTTATTTATCTAAGTTCCATTTAATTAATGATGCCATTTACTTGGCTTTAATAAAAAATTGCAAAGAAGAGATCAAACAAAAATACTTTGTCCAAAATTTTCATTCAAATAAGAGGAGTATAGAAGTGTGACCATCTCAAAACAAAAAAACCTTAATCCGATAAATGTATCCTTTTATTGTGCCAAACTTAAACTTAAATTTATCTAGCTTAGGGGCCGATTTCGCAAACCTGCTACTAAAGGATTTATTTCTAATTGTCCTAAAACTTAGGGCATGAGAGTAACCATCTCAAAACCACATAGCCTTCATCCGACAAATGTTTTACTTATAACGTGCAAAATTTAAACGCCACGACAGCTATGACCCGAGATTTTTTCGGATTTACCATTCACTATATTGCCGAAGTAAAAGAAATAGTTTTAAAAAATCTGATTGACAGGTCGGGGCGGGACTCTAGACTTAAGATTTTTCATAGATTGGGAGATTCCTGTAATTTCTGCTTAAATCGGTCAATTAAAAATGGCTGCTCCCATTTTCGGTTTAAGCAAATATTTATTTTGAAAAGTACGTGGTGCATTTTATGTTTCACTTCCATTTTGTTTGGCGACCATTTTGTTTTGGATGATATTTGTAAGTTCGCATTTGGCCCTCGTAGAGAGTGATCGATAACAATGTATTATGGAGCATCTAACGCCGCAACAATGTGTTAAAAGTATTTAAACATTTTATTTAAATAATTGTTCATTTGTGAATACGTGAAGATAATTACGTGGTTTTTTGGTGTCCATCGATTCGTGCCGAGCAAGTCAACCATTCACTGGGAGATAATTGGGCGACAATTAAGTCAACGTACACCAGTTACTGGTGACCGTTATCGGGATATATTGGAAAGCTTTGTGTGCCGAATTTGATCAATTAGGCCTACGAAGGTTAGGTTTCAGTGGTTGACACTTAGGCCATTTTTGGCCCATTGTGATACCACGCATTCACCTACTCACACAACTACAGTTCCATGTCAACCTGTACATTGACATAGACGGTGGGTTGGCGCTGAATTCAGCACTCCATCAGAAGTTGTGTTTATTAACATCGTCGATTGTAATCGATGATGAAAATTCGATTTGCATTTAACCTCTGATGAGGTTCGAACCCAGTACCTCCCAGTCCAAGTGCCGAAGCTTCAACCACTGTACCACTTGTCCGGTAGCCCTACAAAACATGTGGTTCCAATAAGACAGTGCTCAATCAAATACAGCTCGTACCCTACGTCCTGATGTGACTCTTCCCCATTTTTTTGATAGGGGTACACCAACAAACTAATTACAACCTCGAAGCTTAAGGATAACGTTTACTGAAAAAACAACAGAGGTCTGCGAAAATGTTATGAAAAGCGTGCTTAAAAGAGCACGTGACGACGTCCACGTGACCGACATTATATTCCGTACATAATGCTAAAGATCATAAATCAATTAATAAAACATACGTGAATGTTTTATCCATAAAAATATTTGTGAAATAAAATTAAAAAGGAGTGGGGATTGTTTTTTTTTTCGTTTTGGTTGCCATAAAAAATACTAAACTTGAAATTTTTTATGAAAAATTATGGCAACACAACAATAATTTGCTCAGCAAAATATAATCGGATGCACCATTCTCCCAAATAGGCAATCTATATTTTTGTCTCGTTTTAGTTTTACTGAGATGATATTTTTCCCCATAGAATTGAAGCATAAGATTTACATAAGATTCAATATTTTTATGATCAACAAACAAAGCAAATTTTATTTATAACGCGATTTTATGTCAATTTTCGAGTGCCGCTATCGAATTTGATAGAATATTTTAAAATAAAATATCATTTGGTTAATGTCTGTGAATTGGCTCAAAAAAACGCAGTGGCAACACGAAAACTATAATTTCGGTATTCGCCATTCTCGGTATGAGGACCTCATCACAACGTCCTGAAACTTCTTACTCATAAAGGCTAGAACCAGATGTGTATAATATTTTCGTGAATGAATTGAAAATTATAAGAATTGTTTCTTGGCTGTTTTACATTTATTATACACGGTCACAATGTTTCCTTTAACTATGAAAATTTAGATTTTGAGCTGAGAGTATTCGATATAACTGTCAAGACAATTTGTTACTGTCATGATAAAAAAAAAATTGGGCTGACTTTAAAAATCTGTTTTATTTTAAATCTATTTAGAAATATATTTTAATTTTTTGGGCTGACATCAATAAAATATCGTGATATACGATTTTTTTGACCTGACAGTTCATACGTGACCGAAATTATAGTTTTTGTGTTCAAAAATTATAATTTTGAGAAATGTACTTTATCACTTTCAATTAAAGCACCATCATGATAGCGTAAGCAGAATATTGTGAAAGCAATTAGTAAGAACATGTTTAAGTTAATTTTAAAAACTTAAAACACATTTTTTTTATTGATTTCATTAGAATTCATATTTAATCTTCGAATTTATGTGAAATTCTATGTTTTTACAGTTTTCTGTCATGATAGTTATCAAAATAGATGCAGGTATTGCCAGCAGCAAAAATTATATTTCCATAAAGTTGCAGCATCAGAATTTCACATTTTCAGAATCGGGCCATTAAATTATCTCTTTTAACTCGCAATCGTGTGGCTCTAATTCTTTATCCATAGCTTAGTAGGTATGCGAAATAATATTTTTTGCCTCCACCCGTTGGAAAATTATGCTGCTCTAATTAAAAATCTGCTAGAACAATTTTGTGATATTTACAATATCAAGAACAAGTTGAGCCCAAAATTTTTTAATGGAACATTTAATTTTGAGCCCAAAATTATTTGTATATCAACTGATCTTTTTGACCTGAAAATGACCTGAAGTTTGGCCAAGAACGAGTAGAGCCCAAATTTTTCTGTTGGGACATTGAATTAGACCATAATGGGCCTAAAATTATTTGTCTTAAATAGATCTTGTTCTGTGTTCCAATTTCGGTTTTGGACCGATTCTTGATTTGGCTTCTAGTACCTTTGAACTGATAAAGCCTAATACTTCTCTAAAACGAAAAGAATAAAAAAATGTAATATGGTTTTTAATTAACCTAAAACTAACCTTTAATTTTCCAATTGGTTTTAAATCATTTTTTGATATAACTTTTTCTAAAGGTAGCAGAACCCATAGTTTTAGTTGGAAGGAATTGAGCCCAACATTTTCAACGATACTATCTTTTATGGGTTCTGCTAGCGTTATGGACGTCATTGCCATTCGTTAATTTGTCTATCACTGATCAGTTCATTATGTATACACCAATTCTTTTACCTTATTACTAATTAATGATTATAATTTTCTTTTCATTTCAGGTAAGCAACCATTATTTGATTTCAACATGCTATTTAGGTTACAAAACGTTTAAAATGCATTTACAGGTAATGTTTTTCTTGTATTAAACTTAACCATCAATATTTTATTGAATTACCAATATTTTACGCAAACCAAATTTCTACCATCATTAATTCATTTTTCCATACTGAAACAAAATTCTTTTTGTACCAGAACAAAAATAAGCATTTAAATTTATTCGAAAATATCTCGAAAATTTAGCTCGATGAATATTTAATTCAAAAATTGATTTTCTTCTACCTTTAAACAGACAGTACTCGCATAATATAATATAAATTTAAAATGTTAATTGAACAATTTTCCAATAAAATTTATTATAATGACGAAAACGAATTATAGAAGAAGAAAAACTCTTCTTTGAGAAACCAATGAAGGTTATATGAAAGTCAAAAATTATTATATTTAGTATGCTCGACTTGTCTATATAAAATTTATAAATTGGTTCAAACTAATTAAGTTCGATAGTAATATTCTTTGTATATAGTTTGTTTGATAAGCTTTTAAGTATGTTCGATGAAAAATTATGAAAATTCATAAAAACTTTACCCATCAATATAAAACAGAACAAGAACATATTTCGTATTTGTTAATTGTTGAAAACAATTTAATGTCGTTTGTCGAAAATCTGTTATGTTAATACACAAAACTGAATTCTCTCGATAGTAAATAATCTTCATCTGAACATAATTCTGACAAATAAACAAACAAATATACACAAAAACTGTTCAATAATACTCGTGCTAGCGCAAGAACAAACCCTTTTCTCGATTTTTTTTTTGTTAATCCTTTTCCCAACAACAACAACGTTAAATTGATTTTTCTCGTTTAAAAAAGAAAATAAAATCGAAATTCATCCGAGTGCGATAAAAAAATTTATTTCATTTTTTTTTATCCCTCATAAATATTCTAGATTTGCCGATTTGCTTGTGTTAAGATATTTTCAACTATTTGGTACATGTTCAAAATACCAACAAAACAAAAATATTGTGTGCGAGGTTTGAACTATGTATGTACAAAAAAATACTACGTACAATGAAGTGTGATACAAATCATTTTTAAATTTGAAACTAATAAAAACTCTACTGTAGCAAATAATAATGACATTTATTATCTTGATGTACACCACCAGCAGCACACATCACCACACGTTATATGACGACGACGACGACGACGACGACGACTACTACTGAATAGGGATGATAATAAAAATTTATTTGGAATTTAAATGGGATTCACAGGCTGATAGATGATGATGATGTTACAGTGAAATATAAATTTTATTTTAAATCAGATTGATCCTATAAACATGGTAGAATTGTTTTTATTGTTAAAAACTGCTCTTTTCAGATTGCTCACAAAATTTTTGGTTGGAACCAGGCCCGGTTTGGAGTACTAGTTCTACGAGACGTGGTTTCATTTATTATAAACCATGTAATGTCACGTGAATATGACCAATAAATTTTTTTTATTTTTCCAACGTATTATTTTCCCTTTCTCTTCAGTTATTCTCTTTTATGCGTTGTTGGGAAGACAAATCACTAACAAAAACAATTAATGAGAGTTGCTCATCTTTGAGAGTAAAACAGTTTTTTTTATTTTGTTTTTTTTATTTTTTTGTTGTTGTTTATTTTAAATAAGAAGTAAAAGTTGCCAGTTGATTGTTTGAACTCTCTGATAATTTGTTTTTCTTTAAATCGATTTTTTTTTTACTGTTACAGTGAAGTGAATTAAAGGTTGTTTCAAATTTAAAATTACTTTGATTTTTTTAATCGAAGTCATGAGTCGTGGAAAGAAGTTGAGGTTGAGGAAGCTAGAGTAAAAGCGGCAGAAACAAGTCGTTTATCAATCATTACCTTAATAATATTAAAAACTATGGCAAAAACATGAGAGGCCGAATAGCAGAAGCTAAATAGTCCCAAGACAAACGTGTTATCGTTCTGTACGCTTAGAATTCCGCATACTCTGGCGAAAATCAAAACAAGCACCGGTATAACACCAAATGTGTAAATACTGCTCAACGTATTATTAAATGTGCTACGCATCTTAAGTTTAAAAAACTGAAAAACCACTGAATGACCACTTTGCGGAAACAAAATCGATTGGAACTTGGAATTTTGCGGAGCGCATATAATGGATGGCATACTGTGGTATTCAAATGGCTATACAATTATTATTTTAACGGTTTAATAAAAGGTGAAATGTTTTACATCAAAGCAGAGAAGGCGTCATTATGCTCGAAAGCGCTATTTCATGGTATAGAACCATTGGTGTTTCTAACAGACAGGATGACTGGAATATCCTATAACAAAGCAATATTGGAAAATGATTTCTCAAGATTTTATGAAATATTACAATGGACAATTCAAAACAATAATACCCCGATTCTTAATCCGCGTGTCGCAAAAACCTGATTGGGAACCAAAATATTACAATTTTACGGTGGTCTCTATATTCACCAGACTTGAACATCATAGAAGACATTTGGGGATCGCTAGCACGAAAAATATACGAGGGATGAAAACATTCGAAGACACTGAGAAATTTACAGAGGCGATAAAATCAGCTTGGACTGAAATTTCTTTAAATTAGTTTAAATCTTTTTACGATCGATTCCTAATCGAGTTTACGAAGTGATTATAAAAACTGTGGGAGTATACCAATTAATAAAAATTTAATTTTAGTTTTCTAAGGAAAAATGAAATTGGGTCCCGGTCAAATTCGCTGAATTTTTGATACGTGATAGAGTTCATCATACTGGTCAATTGTCACAATGGCCACAAAGCTCAAAAATGGATCGTTTGGCCGGTACAAAGTTTTAAAGTTCCAAGTATCCTCCACGGATTTATGTATATGCGCAGTATACACACTGCGCATATACATAAATCCGTGGAGGATACTCGGAGGTTTAAAACTCTGTACCGGCCAAACGATCCATTTTTTCCATCCAACGACTTTTGAAATAGCCTATTTAATTTTTTTATTATCTAGGTTTATATTTTTGAGGTTGCTGAATTCAGATCTGTAGTTAGATTTTCAAAATTGATAGTTGGCAGCTGTCAAATAGCTGCCAATGTGCTATAATAAAGCCAAAAACTTGTTTTTTTATGTTTTATCTTTCTTTTTTTTACTTCGATAAGTTCAAAGATGATATCAAATCAATAACAATGACTATCGGCAGCTGTCATTTAGCTGTCAACAGTTCTTTAAAGTCCGGTAATAAAGTCAAAAAATATTTTTTGCTTATAACTTCAAGTTTTTTAGATAAGTGAATATAAATATGATATAAAAATATGTAGTCATCAGCTTACAGCCGTCAACTAACTGTCAAAATGCAATAATAGAGCAAGTAACTTATTTTTTGTGCTTAACTTTGTGGATAAGAAATCAAACATGATATAAGTTTATGACATCACGTTTGAACTCAATGATCTAAGCAACTTAAAGTTTTTTTAAAAAGTAACTTTTAACATGGAACATGTTCATAAAGAGGGGGTACTTCGCGAAGGCCTCCACTTAGAAGGGGATGAAAATGGTCAGTTTTAGGAGGGGGCTCTATTCTTGGCTTACAGCTGTCCCCTATCAATCAGCTAACTGTCAAAACGCAATAATAAAGTCAAAAAGTTACTTTTTTTAAAAAGCTTTAAGTTGCTTAGATCACTGAGTTCAAACGTGATGTCATAAACTTATATCATGTTTGATTTCTTATCCACAAAGTTAAGCACAAAAAATAAGTTACTTGCTCTATTATTGCATTTTGACAGTTAGTTGACAGCTTGTTGACAGCTGTAAGCTGATGGCTACATAATTTTATATCATATTTATATTCACTTATCTAAAAAACTTGAAGTTATAAACAAAAAATAATTTTTTGACATTATTACCGGACTTTAAAGAACTGTTGACAGCTAAATGACAGCTGCCGATAGTCATTGTTATTGATTTGATATCATCTTTGAACTTATCGAAGTAAAAAAAAGAAAGATAAAACATAAAAAACAAGTTTTTGGCTTTATTATAGCACATTGACAGCTATTTGACAGCTGCCAACTATCAATTTTGAAAATCTAACTACAGATCTGACTTCAGCAATCTCAAAAATATAAACCTAGATAATAAAAAAATTAAATAGGCTATTTCAAAAGTCTATACACACTGCGCATATACATAAATCCGTGGAGGATACTCGAAGGTTTAAAACTCTGTACCGGCCAAACCATCCATTTTTGAGCTTTGTGACCATTGAGGCAATTGACCAGTATGATGAACTCTATCACATATCAAAAATTCAGCGAATTTGACCGGGGCCCAATTTCCATAAGATTTGTGCGGGGTCCTTTTCGCTTTGTTTTGTTTTTTATTTTGTCTTTTATGAGTCGGCCCTACTCAAATGAATATAACGGTAAAATAACGGTTTTACTTCCAGAGATGAACGAATCTCATTAATTGTTTTTTTTATAGATTTCTCTTCTTAACAACGCGTGAAAGAGAATAACTGAAAAGAAAAGGAAAATAAGAACTTGGAAAAATGAAATAATTATGTTGGCCCTATTCAAGGGCGGATCCGCTCGAAACGCGATATTTCAAAATGCGATATTTCAAAACGCGATATGCTATAAAACGCGATATGGTACAAAACGCGATATTTCGAAACGCGATATTTCAAAACGCGATATGGTACAGAATATGCGTTGCAAAGCGGTGGGAGCGCAGCGACCCACCTGATACCGATCCTATATACTATCGTTCCTATCGATTTTTAAATTCCTATAAACTGAAATCAAATTTCCCCTTCACCCGCCTGATATAACCCGATCCTAAACTCCCGTTTTGTACCATATCCCGTTTTGTACCATATCCCGTTTTGTACCATATCCTGTTTTGAAATATCGCGTTTTGAAATATCGCGTTTTGATAATTCTCGTTTTAAAATATCGCGTTTCAAATGGGACCCCCCATGAATTTTTGGTTAAACGAATAGTATCCATCCGTTCTAGGACAGAATTTGTGTACAAAAATTTAGTTTTTTTATTCTGAGTGGTACTTGCACGTCTTCATGCATGTATATTTATCAGAAATTTTGTCAAAATTAATGAGAACCGAAAAATTATCAAATTTATTAAATTCGATTTATTAATAATTTAAAAAAATAAAAAGATGGTAATCTAAATAAAACTGATCGGTAATGGTACATATATTATAGGACATATTAGAAAAAAAGCGTGGTAAGCTGCCGAAACGAATTCTGGGCTGAGAATTTCATTGATTTTTATTTAAATTTTCGTCTAGCTCGATAAAACTAAAACGTTTTCGACAAAACTAAAAATGTCTCGGATTGGGTCTAAACGGTTTTGAGATGTATACACTAATAGCAAATTTTAAGGTAAATTAAACGGAAATCGTTCAGTGGCAAATTGTTCTCACTACCGAAATAAAAACTTTTCCTCTTATGGATAATATAATGACCTTTATTTTTTGAGTTATCAAAAACTATGTTATGCCTTCAAATGAAAGTCTTTATGTAAAATTCTGAATAAAGTGTAGGATGTGTAACTGCTTGAACGATGATGAATTGATGGTTTTAGACGCTCATCAAAACTAGCAATTGCAGCAGTAATATTTTATTCTGAACCACCATATCCCTTTTTCAACCAAAAAATGGCTTTATTTAAGTACAAACCACACAAATGTTTGAATAAAAAATCATAGTAGGTATGTAATGGCGTTTTTGATAAAAAAATTCGCTTGCTTTGAAGTACAACCAACACAATTGTGTGTATAGTTATGGTGTGTTTTTTCGGACGAAAATAAATTTTATAGAAATGCACAAATGTAAAAGTTGTTTGAAAACACATACAAAAATAGATTTTTGACATGGTACTTTTGCCATGCCCACACAGTTGTGTTACCGGGCAGGAAAAAGGATATATCTCTCCAATTTTTATAACTGAAATGTTTCTACATGTCATCTGTCAATTAACTTTTTACGGACGGCTCTCAGCCAACCCGCAGATTTTTCACTAAGCACGAAGAGGCCGCGATCACGGTGTTTTTGCGGGCTAGATCTCAGGGTTTTAGGCTTGGGCAAGTTGAGACTTGCGTGCTCCTGGCCTACACCGTTGAACAGAAATAAAATTAAAAAGCAAACTAAAATGAACGGAACTAAAAACTGAAACTAAATTAAGGAACACCAGGATTCGTCGCACGAAACTTGGGGAACCTTAATAAATTAATAATAACCGGGCATGTCCATCTGGTAACAACCGGATCTCCTCGAATGACAAGTACCCAGTCTAATGAAGAGACCCCGAATGACCCATCGACCTCGAAAGGCCGTTGCGATAAGAGGGTAGGGACGTCTTTTCAACAAACCAAGCCTCTCTTTACCCGGAGAGACCTCAGCGATTCTCCCACAATACACACTCCGACAACTCAACACTACCGGAGTGCCACAGGGAGATGAAGAGGATTTTACAGTTACCCCCGAATGGGCGACACATATGCTGGGCTCGTCACTCCGACCCTGTGAATTTCCTGTCAAGAAGATGAAAGGGAATGACAAGTCCAGTCTGTAAATATGACACTGACACGAAATGAGAATCTCCCTGACATGAAATGAGAATACCGACCCGAAAAGAAAGTTAATAATTCATTTTATTTGTTCAGAAAAAAACAAGGAAAAAAAACTCAAATACTTAGATAAACTGACAAAACAATCAATGAGGGAAATACAACCATGGTCATCAAGCTACAAGGAGAAAAGAAGGGAAAAGAAGAAATGGCTGAATGACGGGGTTTAATAAAAATAAGATAAAAGTAAAAGAGAAAAGAAAAAAAAATTAAACTACCATGAGCGCTCCCAAAATTATGGGGCGAGACCAAAGTGCACCGAAATGCACGCCAAGCAACCACTATGGCGCTCGATTGCAACATAAATTAAATATTAAAAGAAAATTGAAAATTTGAAGATAAAAAAACATTGAAAAAATATCAATTTAAATAAAAAAAAAAAATGGACCAATAAATATAAACAATTTGTTGATACTCAACAAGGTGCATAATATCGTATGTACTTTAGTTTCAAGTATAATAATTTGCTTGGTCAACTAATATACGCTCATCGTATGTGCTGTATTATATTCATTCATAATAATATGCTTTGTACTATATTCATTCATAATATTATGCTTAGTAAACTAAATTTATGTATAAAAACCGTAGAAATTATAATAAAAAATCAGTTGTAAAACAAGAACCTCGTAATATATTTGTGTGCCCTCACCAGTGGTAAGCCACAAATATAAATTAACTACAACCAATTTACATTTGGTCCTTCGAGCCGGATATGAACCAGCGACCTATGGATCCTTAGAGTTAAAAGTAAGAACCACGCTTGGAGATACATTTCTGAAAAATTCAAAACCAACATAACATCGAAGATGGATACTGTCAAAGCTTTGTGTGAGCAAATACAAACTGGAAAATTAATAAACAAAATAAGAACAAACGTTAAGAAAGATTCAGCTGTTAGAAAAACTTTTAAATATTGTGATGAAAGACTCACAAATTTACAGCTGCTCTTTGACAAATTTTCAACTGTGGATGCTGCTTTGGTACATACACTCGACAAAAATCATCCGTATTTAGTCGAAAAATTCTACGATCAAGTCAAAACTGCATATGAAGAAACTAAAACAACCCTCAAAGATGCCCGAGACAAGGCTATGCCAGCCAATTCACCTGACACATGATGAGATGAACAAAAAGGCGGCAGATACTTCTTCTTACGTTCTAGAAGATAACGATGATGACGATACTGAGGTGTTCCCGAAAATTGACGTCGCCGACCAAGAACAACGAAAGCGATACAAGATCCAAAATATAAAAGCAAATATGCTACGCACCAACATAAATGGCATAATGGAATTCATTATTAGCACTGAACCACGCAGCAAATCATTTTACGAGATGAAATTGAAATTATTAAATACCTCGTGGATTACCTTCACAAACAACCACGAAGAAATATTAAGCAACGCAACCGAAGACGAACTCGGCAATCAATATTTTGGTGAGAAAACTTACGAGACATTTCAACAAGATTATGAATTCGCGAACATTCATCTTCAAGATCAACTGGAAAGTATCAGCAAGCAAGGAATTGATAATACCCAATCCAGGATAAAACTCCCTCGGATAGAAATAGCGCATTTCTATGGGAACTGTAAGCAACGGCCAAGCTTTCAAAACTTATTCACTAAAATGATTCACTGCAACAAGGATCTATCCAGTGAGGAGAAAATGCATTACTTACTCTCAGTAATCCGTGGTGATGCAGCCAAACTCATAAGTCACCTCACCGTATCAAAAGAAAATTACTCTACCACTATGAATATTTTATTCTCTTGATACGAGGATAAAAGACTTATAACAAACACCTTTATTGATACGATTATGGAATTACGTGTCATTCAGATAGAATCTGCAAATTATTTAAGAACGCTACACGACACAGTCATAGAATGTTTGCATGCCCTAAAGAATCAAGGAATAAACACAGATTCTTGGGATGCTATACTCATAAACATTTTGACACGGAAGTTAGATAGAGAGACACATCGGCTGTATGAAACATCCCTTAAAAAACCAAAGGATATTCAAACAGTGAAAGACTTCCTGAACTTTCTTCAATTACGCTTCCAATCACTTGGAGTACTATCCAGAGAAAACGTCAACAAAAAAAGAGATCAGCAATCTACTCCAGTTCGGAAGTCAGCAAATGTCATAGTGGCCAAAAAACAAGCGAAATGCAGTTATTGCTATGAAGAACACAATTTACCAGAATGCAAGAAATTTCAGAACTTGCCACACACCGAGAGAACCAAGGCAATTTATTATCAACCATTATGTCGGCGCTGCCTGCTTCCAAGGCACAAAAATCCATGTTTCAAAAGCTGTGACTTATGTAAGGGTGCTCATCACAGCCTGCTTCATTGTAACGACAATCCAAAGGGAGTCGGTAAAGCTCAGCCACCAACAAAACCGGCTGTACAGTCAGGACATACGTGGAACCATAATTGCATATTGTTAGGCACTGCTATGGTAAAAGCGTCTTCTAACACTTCCGAAGAGCTTCTTCGCGTTTTAGTTGACCCTGGATCACAGGCTACGTTCATAACAGAAGAGGCTTGCGACAAGCTAAAACTAACAAAGTTCAATGCGCACGCAGACATCATTGGAATGGTAAAAACAGAAGCCGGAACAGCAAGTTCAGTCATTGAGCTTACAATAAGTCCCAGATTCACATCCAATTTCAATATAAAAATCAAAGCGCTAGTTTTCAAAACTTTGACCCGAGACATGCCAGAACAGCATCTAGATCCATGGAAATGGAAACACACCAAAAACATTTTGTGGGCTGATCCTACATTCCACACCCCTGGTCCAATCGACATTTTACTTGGTGCCGATTATTATGGAGACATTCTGTTGAATAATATTTTAAAACCATCATCCGAAGAACCGATTGCACAACATACAAAATTAGGCTGGATATTTATGGGACGAACTTCAGTTGATTGCAACATTTCGGTAACCCAGACATTGACAGTGGAGGCAGTGGATATCAATAAACAACTTAAAACATTTTGGGAAATAGAAGAAATCCCGTGCAAGCGAGCATTCACCAAAGAAGAATTAGAATGTCAAAAGTTATTTGAAATCAGCCATCAAAGTAACAATGCTGGCCGCTACGTGGTAAAAATACCGTTTAACTCCGAGCTGTTTTATTCCAAGCCTTTGGGCTGCGCGCGCAAATTAGCAATGGCACGCTTACTTCAGGTAGAAAAACGCCTTGCTAAAAATCCACAACTAGCAACGCAGTACAGAAACTTTATGGATGAATATATCGCCTTGGGACATATGGAGGTTGCTGATACAATCAATGAATCTGGTTACTATTTCCTACCGCATCATGCAGTTCTAAAATCTCCAAGTACAACTTCAAAACTTAGGGTAGTTTTCGATGGGTCAGCCAAAACATCAACCGGGATATCATTAAATGATGTAATGTTAACTGGTCCTACTCTACAACAAAATCTATCATCCATATTATTAAGGTGGCGGAAGCACAAGTACGTCCATACCGCTGACATTAAAAAAATGTTTAGACAAATAATCATTGATGAAGATGATCAGAACTATTAACGTATATTATGGAGACAATCCCCGAATGAAGAGATTCGGGAGTATAAGTTAACCACCGTGACGTATGGTACAGCAGCAGCTACTTATTTAGCAGTCAAGTCACTACGTCAGCTTGCCATCGATGAACAAAAGAAATATCCTCTTGCATCCAACATAGTTTTAAACGATTTCTACATCGATGACCTGATTTCTGGACAAAACACATTGGAGGAAGCCTCACTCATCCAAAACCAAATCATTGGCTTGCTAAATAGCGGAGGAGTTACCTTAAGAAAATGGGCAACAAATAACGCTATCCTTTCGAAATCCATACCAGAACACCTAAGAAATCAAAATTGTTTGGAATTTAAGCTTGACAATGCAATTAAAACACTTGGACTACACTGGAATCCAGCAACAGACACATTCGGTTTTATTGTCATCCGATCTACGTCTGACATCGGCAAGTTTACTAAACGAAACCTGCTTTCGGATAGTGCTAAACTGTTTGATCCATTAGGCTGGCTGGCACCAATAACAATTGTAGCCAAGCTCATGATGCAAGAAATTTGGCTAGCAGGCCTCTCTTGGGACGATCAACTTCCGCCACACATGTCAACAAGATGGTAGAAATTTAGAAACTCATTGCCGCTTCTGGAAGAAATATCTATTCCACGCTGGATCCAATTTGAAAAGAACGACAAAACAGAATTGCACGGTTTCTGCGATGCCTCGGAAAAGGCCTATGCTGCCGTCATTTACATTAAATGTACAAACTCAGTTGGCATTAGTAATGTAAGACTTACATCAAAAACAAAAGTTGCTCCGATTAAAAACTTACTTTCACTAAATCGCCTTGAGCTTTGTAGAGCGTTGCTGCTCACTAAACTAATGTACCAAGTTAAAGAAGCAATGCAGATTTCGAAAATAACTTCACACTTTTGGACCGACTCAATGATCACGCTGTGTTGGATTCGAGGACGCCCTCATAAATACAAAACATTCGTGGCCAATCGAGTATCAGAAACTCAAACATACTCAAGTCCAGGTCAATGGCATCATGTAAGGTCAACCCATAATCCAGCAGACTGTGTATTAAGAGGCACCAGTACAAGGGAATTGAAAAATAACCAGTTATGGTGGACAGGCCCAAATTGGTTACTATTTGTAGCCGAACATTGGCCACAACAAACTGCTACTCTAAGTGAACGTAACGTGGAATCTAAAGAAAACAAGATAGTAACAGTGACAACATCAGCAATAGTTAATCCGTTTATGGAGATTGTAGATCGTTTTTCAAACGTGAATAAAATAATTCGTGTTGTTGGCTTTTGTCGACGATTTATAAACAAATGTTTAAAAAAACAGGATATTGGGTCTTCAATTTTATTATCCGTCGAAGAACTTAATGATGCCGATAATGAGCTGATTAGAATAATTCAACACGCGGAGTCCCAGAAAGAAATCATACAGATTATCAAAGCAGGCTCAGTATCAACAAAAAGCAACCTCCTTCCCCTCAATCCATTTATCGATGAACATAACATGTAAAGAGTAGGAGGAAGAATAACTAATTGTAACCTGAGCTATGATACCCGACATCCAAAAATATTGCCACCAAAACATAGATTCACTAAGCTGTTAATCAAAGATGCTCATACGAAAACTTTGCATGGGGGAATCCAGCTAACTTTATCACATCTTAGAAACAAATATTGGATTACCAACGGCAGAAGCAACATACGTTCTGAAATAGCAAAATGCATCACGTGTTTTCGATTCAACGCTTCAACAAAACACCAAATAATGGCCAGCTTACCCAAAGAACGAGTTACACCATCACGTCCGTTTACCAACACAGGAGTTGACTACGCTGGACCTATATCAGTAAGAGTTTCGAAAGGACGGGGGAATAAGTCATACAAAGCGTACATCGCACTATTCGTATGCCTTGCTACTAAAGCTGTACACATAGAGGTTGTCAGTGATATGACTACTGCAGCCTTTATCGCGGCCCTTAAGAGGTTCATCTCTCGAAGAGGCCTTTGAAAACGGATTTACTGTGATAATGGAACCAATTTTGTTGGAGCCCAGACATTGTTAGAAAAGGATAAACAGCAAGCTCTACAACAAGCAAATAATGAGATCCAACGAATACTAGCTGACATTGGGATTCAATGGCAATTCATACCACCATCTGCTACGCACTTTGGGGGACTTTGGGAAGCGGCGGTGAAGTCCTTAAAATTCCACCTAAAACGGGTAATTGGAGATACAACGCTCACATACGAAGAATTAGCGACTGTCACATCGCAGATAGAAGCATGTCTCAATTCAAGGCCGCTTACAACAGTATCATCCGACCCAACTGCATTGATATTAACACCAGCACATTTTTTAGTTGGTGATTCGTTAATTACTATCCCAGAATCGAACCTGTTGGATGAAAACATTTCCGTCAGTAATCATGGAGATTACTACAAAAACTGGTTCAAGAATTTTGGAAGCGTTGGCCAAATGATTACATCACCAAATTACAACAAAGAACTAAGTGGACTGGAAAACAACCAATGGTCAAAGTAGATGACATTGTTTTAATAAAGGACAACAACTTACCGCCAACAAACAAGCTCTTGGGAAGGATCGTCGACTTACATCCCGGCAGCGATGGTTTGACAAGGGTAGTCACAGTAAAAGCTGGTAACGGTTCTGTGTTCAAAAGACCCATCACCAAAATAAGTGTCTTACCTCTCGATACCGAGAAGACAAAAAATGAGTCAGCGAGTGAGTTAGTGAGCGAATCCCGCACCAAAGGGATTCCTAGGATCAACAAGTTGGCTTTACCATTGGTTCTACTAAACTTAATAGCATTGACTGCATTGCCTAATCAAGTAACCTCGGCCGGACTGCCGAAGTACAACATCACCACATTTAGTCATCAACCTGGACTGTATCTATAGAAAACTTAGGAAACCTTCGATTCACAAACCAGCAGTGGAAAATAGTAGTTTATTTTAACCTCACATCCTATTATTCAGATTTGCCATCATACAGAAGTCTGGCAAGAAACATGGATCAACTATGTACGGAAACAGCTGAAGATAATCATCAGCTATGCTCTGCAATTGACAATCAGCTTATGCACATTCTAACCGAAATCGAGGACAAGAACGCAATACTTCACTACAGGGAAAGGAGAAGAAAACGAGGAATCCTAAATATTGTGGGCAACTTGACAAGTGACTTATTTGGAGCTCTTGACGACCGTGATGCGAAGCACTATGAAGAGGAAATACAGAAAATTAAACTAAATCAACAACACCTTTTAATGATAGCCAAGAACCAAACTTCGATTGCTAATGCAACTCTAAACATTTTAAAACGTGCTGATGAAGACAAAAGGCGTCATTGGCAAGCTATTAAAAAACAAATAGGCGCTACGTTAGATGACATTAACAATACCGAAAGGTTGACATGTTTAACCCTGCATGTACTTCTTCTAATGCTCGACTTCAAAGACACTCAACAAAAACTAATTGATGTCCTTTTGAACACACACAATAAGGCAGTGAGCACATCAATATTACCCCCAAATCAACTCAGCAAGGCTCTGGAAGATATAAAACATCATATGCCTCCTGACGTACTACTGCCCTCGCAAAATGAAAACTATGAACTATTGAGCCTGTATCAAATAATGTCATGCAGAGGAAAAATAAGTGGCCAATATATGATCTTTGAGTTGAAGATTCCATTGATGAACACAGCGAGGTATCAAATATTTAAACCAATACCACTTCCTACGATCGAGGGCATCATCATTAAATCACCAATGGACTATTTAGTTTCCTCGATGCATCGTGATGAATACTACATGATGTCAAAGGACGAGTTTAGTCACTGCAAACATAGCAACTATGAGTGTATTTGTATGTTGACCCATCCTATTTATTCCGTATATACGCCAACAATTCTATATGCGAATTAAATTTATTAGCGTCACAACAACCATCCAACTGTCATATTGTAAAAGGAGAATCGCAAAACAAACAAGATACTTGGATAAAGTTGAAAGGCAATAAGTGGATTTTCTTAATCCGACAAGAACGGCAAGCTACCATAGTTTGCGATAGGGACTTCGTGGTAGTACAATTGCCGCGCAATGGAATAATTTCACTTGAAAACGGATGTACGTTAAAGGAAGGGTCAATGCTTTTAACAACACATAAAATCTTCAAAGAAACTGTAATTGATTCATCATATCTCCCAAAGGTCAACTTATCGATGCAGTGGATTAAAGGGCCTACAAACAACTTAATCGATTTGGAAAACTCAACCTTAGGGAATAAGATAAGTGAGCTGCACAAACGCATACAACACTTGCAAGGAGAAGAAATCTCAGTATCACATCATGACATTCATCAATATTCTGTTCTCTATGCGATTATTGCCTTTGGCTTAATCGTCTTCACGGTCTACAAATACCGAAGTCACAGAAGGTCTCCACCAAACGACGCCTACAGGTTAGAAAGTCAGGCCCGGGAGAATGTTGATACTCAACAAGGTGCATAATATCGTATGTACTTTAGTTTCAAGTATAATAATTTGCTTGGTCAATATACGCTCATCGTATGTGCTGTATTATATTCATTCATAATATTATGCTTAGTAAACTAAATTTATGTATAAAAACCGTAGAAATTATAATAAAAAATCAGTTGTAAAACAAGAACCTCGTAATATATTTGTGTGCCCTCACCAGTGGTAAGCCAAAAATATAAATTAACTACAACCAATTTACACAATTTAAATGAAAAAACCAAATAAAAAAGTTGATCTTGACAACATTTGGTTCCAACAAAATGGGGCTACGTACCACACAGCAAGTGCAACAATTGAATTATTGTGAGAAAAGTTTGGAGATTCGATTATTTCAAGAAATTGTGATATTGAATGGCCTCCAATAAGTTGTGATTTAACTCCATTAGACTACTTCTTGTGGGGTTATTTGAAGTCATTCGTCTTTAGCAATAAACCAAACTCTCTTCAAGCTTTACAAGTCAATATTGAACGTGCTATTCATGACATACGACATGATTTAGTAGAAAAAGTGCTCGAAAATTGGGTTCATCGAATTCGTTCCTGCAGAAGAAGTCGTGGAGGCCATTTAAATGACGTTTTATTCAGAACTTAATTGTATCGATTGTTCTTCACATTAAATAAAAAAATTTTAATTTCCTTAACAATCAATGTGTGTTTTTTTTAAATAAACCATATCACTCTTTTTGGAAAACCCTATATTAAGCGTTGTCTCACCAAACCGTAAATTTGGCCTTGATAGGCCCCCAAAAACTGTTGCGGTGCTATGCACCGATACCAAATAATATAAATGGTCGGCTGGCCATCTGCACGCTGCGGTGCCATTCACCGATACCAAACAAAAATGGCCGGTTGACCACCTGTAAAATATAATTTGGAAATGGCCAGGATGTTGGCCACCCGTAAAAATTAGCAACACTTGTTGATTAAACGTATTCGTTGAAAATACCGCACCAGAAATAAATTTTAACGCGCAATATGAATGCGGTACCTGCTAACTAGTGCGGCACTCCTCGAAAATATAGTACTTATATTATTTTTATAATTAAACACACAACCATACATGGCATCACTTAACATTTTTTTATTTTATAAATATAAAATATCTACATATATGTATATGAATTTACACCATAACAGTACAACCTATGGAGAGCACAATAAATCGTCCATTAAAACGCGAACTTGACTTTGATAAAATCAAAAAACTAGATTTATTTATCTTACAATCCAAACTAGACTGACTTTTACAAACCAAAAAACGAGACTCAAAAAGTTCTCGCACTACAAAAATATTATCGAAGAATATTTTTTTCCTCCCTCTCTCCCGCATCAGTTACACGCACCAAAACAAGAAACAAACACAAATCAACAACAAAAATACTCATCTATCTCCCGTTCACTCGCACACACGCACAAGAGGTACACATTGCTCTCGCTGTTAATTTATTTTAAATTCACACGACACTACGTGTAAATAACGTCTATTCAACAACAGATGGCAATGCCGTCAAGAAAAGGCATCACACATTCGATGAAAAGAAATTAACAATTTAAAACAAAATTAAACAAGAAATAATGTTATGACCCCTCAAGGTCCTAACAAACTTATGGCACTCTATCATGTAAAATATAAATGACGGCAATTAAAAATTCACCTCAAATTTTAGCAGGTTTTAGATAAAACAACCAACAAACCGATTTAACTAACCCACATATTTGGTGATCTTCAAGAATTTTTTATTAGAGAGAGAATTAAATGGAGTGTACATTTTTAAACTCCGTTAGTTCGTTGCAAATTGTTTATTACAGTCAAAAAATTACTAGGAACTTTTCTTCTGTCGCAGTTGCCACAGGGATTGCCTGAGACTTCGGTTGCCGTTGAGAATTAGTGTAAACCATTTGGAATCCAAATAGTAATTTTTTTGTTGGAAATCGTTACATACTGAGACTGGCACGAACCTTCTTTCCACCTCGTACAGATTTAGGGCTGCGATATTTGGATTCCAGATGGCCTACACTAATTTTCAACGGTAAACGAAGTCTCAGGCGATTCCTGTGGCAACCGCCACAGAAGAAAATTTCTTAGTAATTTTTTTGTTGAAAATCGTTACATTCTGAGACTGGCACGAACCTTCTTTCCACCTCGCACAGATTTGGGGCTACATTATTTGGTTTTCAAATGGCCCACACTAATTCTCGACGGTAGCCGAAGTCTCAGGCAATACCTGTGGCAATACCACCACAGAAGAAAAGTTCTTAGTAATTTTTTGTTGGCAATCGTAACATACTGAGACTGGCACGAACCTTCTTTCCACCTCGTACAGATTTAGGGCTGCAATATTTGGATTCCAGACGGCCTACACTAATTTTCGGCGATAGCTGAAGTCTCATGCAATCCCTGTGGCAACCGCGACAGAAGAAAAGTTCTTAGTAATTTTTTGTTGACAATCGTTACATACTGAGACTGGCATGAACCTTCTTTCCACCTCGTACAGATTTAGGGCTGCATTACTTGGATTCCAAATGACCTCCCTGTGGCAACCGCAACAGAAGAGAATTTCTTAGTAACTTTTTTGTTGAAAATTTTTACACACTGAGACTGGCACGAACCTTCTTTTCACCTCGCACAGATCTGGTGCTATATTATCTGGATTTCAGATAGCGTACACTAATTCTCGACGGTAACCGAAGTCTCAGGCAATCCCTGTGGCAAGCGCCTCATAGGAAAATGTTTTGGTATTCCTTTTTTTCAGAATCTTACGTAATACATTTCATTATACTCGTTATTTTGAAAAATTAAAGGTAATGCAGGTAATGCAGTTTTTCTTATTTTTTTCGGAATAGCACTGATTAAGCAAAAACGCTTTTTTTTGGGCTACTTTTCGGGCCAGTTTTCGTGCCATCGGTAAATACTAATAGTAATTTTAACAAAAATGTTTCTGTTTTAGACTTAAAAATGTTATTAGTAAGATAAAAATGAAATGTTTTAAAAATGTACGTAGTGGGTCCAGTGTATATTTTATTATTTTAGTATAAAGTTCAGTTCACAATGTTTTCGAATGCCCAGGAATTAACATACAAATGTAAAAAAAAAAATAAGATTCTTGGTTGATGCTTTCGAACCAGCTACCTAAGTTGAGTTAAAAAAACCGACGCTTCGAGTTTCGAAGTAGAATAATTAACGACCCTTAAAGTTTAACGGATTTTGAATAATCGTAAGAACTGGGAAATGTTACTCTTTTTGGTCTCAAATCTAGTAAATTTTAATGTTTAAATAACAGATCCTCTTATGTATGTATGAAGAAAAAGGGAAATTGGTACAAGTGGTCTAATATTGCGTATATATTTAATAATTATTACCCCACCGTTACGCAGTATAATAAGATAGAAAAACGCGTCACAAACACTCCAACGCAGAACAATATAAAAAATTTACACCGTAACAAATCATTTTTATTAAGCAATAAAATACCGTTATAAAAATAATTGTAAACCAAAGTTTTTTTTTTTTTGTTTTTCCTTTTGCCCACCTAGTTTTCCACCTACCTGCCTATACACCGCCATATACCATATTTAATGCGCGGAAAATTTAAATTCTTTATTATGATTTAAGCGTTTCGGAGTAGTTGTTGTGTTCTTTTCTACATCGGAAATCTCTACAATACAAAACAATACAAATCATTTATATTTATATAAAAACCGTTGTTGTTGTAACGAAATATTTGTTTTTCATACTTTTTCAATTATTATACAATTTTTAGAAAATTGTACATTATTATAAGATAAATGGGGAAGAATGAAGGTAAAAAGTGAGTATTTCAAACCTTTCACCCTTCGCCATATTATATTTTGGGGGTGGAGTTGTGTGCCAAAAAAAATTTATGAGAATCGGTGCGCCTTCTCGTGGGTATACGAAAACAATACATCAATTATTTATTTGGAGAAATTTATCTCTGTTTTCCATGTTAAATATTTCGAAATCGTTAAATTATAGCTGACGTCACACAATTTGTCGCACCGTATACTGAATTGATAGATTATGTGGAAGAAAACGATTTAACAAATAATAATTTGAATGATTATTGTATGGTTTCAGCTTATTTGTAAAATGCGTGACTTAAGACAATTTCCCCCAGCAACAAAAAATTAATGACACCATGAAATGATAAACAAAATATTTTAGATTATGCAACCCTCTTCCCGAGCAATTATGTTGTATTTGGATTATTATCGTGGAAATTATGGATTATAAACTGCGAGTTTGACAGTTTTATGATGCAAACCATTTAATTGGGGATGTTTTTTATGATGTTAAGCAAAGCAATTTAAAAATTGTTTATATACGAAAGGTTAATGTCACGCAGCAGCAACAATTTATTGTTATTGATAAGGTCGATTAAATGCAAAAGGTTAATACGAGCATAAAGGTATAAATATTTGTATTGTCAATTACGTTTTAGATTATTTTGATAATAATGGTGGCATCGTTAATTTGTAAAACACAATTTGAATTTATATTGAGTTTTACGCTAAATTAAGTTTTTATTAGGATCGTGCCCTCTAAAGTTTAATTTATTACCACTTTGGTACTACATTACCATTGGATTAATCCGAAAATATTTATTGGCTTAACATTATATCCTAAGAACGCTATTCCAACACAAAAGGATACAGTAATTAACAATTTTTAATTCTCATTTTTAAACAAAAACCTTGTACAGAGGTTTTATGATTGTGAAATACATACCAAAAATAATACCAAAAATGTACACTGTTAAATTTAAAAATATTCCAATTGGATTTGTTTTGTGGTGAAATTGAAACATTTTTATATAATCTTTAACATTTATATTAGATAAGTCCCTAAGTTCCTAATAGTGTCGCTGTAAATATCAAATAATTTTCTAGCGATTTGAAATAAACACGAGAAAATCGTAAAACGATTTATTAAACTTAAATCGGGTCCCACCTATATGACCGAATAGCTAAATCAAAACCCCACGTGTGTAGCGAACAAGATTTAATTATGCTGGTTTTTAACAAGTCCAGCGCATTTTTAAACAACTATGGTTTTTGATTTCAATCTATTTTCTAATTTTTCTGTTACTGCTCCTACCGTTTTTAAAATATAAATTAGGGTTTTAAAATATAAATTAGGATAGCATAGACAAAGTGGGAACTGTAGTGCGTACAGTATTCTCAAATGAATCGATTCCTCATCGTGCACAAAAATTGGGACTTGATTCAACATCTTTATGGAAGATTTTGCGTAAGAATATTGGATTACATGATTCAATCATGTACATGAATTAAAATCATACGACCATCGTTCGCGCCGCCAATTCGGTGAATGGGTCGAAGCAAATATTGACATCGAAAAAAACTTCCCATACAAAATTTTCTTCAGTGAGGAAGTTCATTTTTGGTTGTATGGCTCAATCATTCTCGAAAAACCATTACATCCACAAAAAGTTCCGTTTCGTGTGCGAAAAAGTCAACGGAAACCGGTTTAGACACATAATTCGTAATTGTTTTTAGCTCAATTGGGTCATATTAACATCAGAGACTTGTGTTCTTCCTATACAAGAAGAGGCCACATGCCATACAGAGCGTGATTCAAATTATTTACTGAAATAAACATTTGATGAACGATTAATATCGAGAAATGAACCTGTAAATTCGCTACCGAGTCTGTGTGATTTAACACCGCTGAAATATTTTCTTTGGGATAGGTGAAGTCACTCTCGGAAGCCAACATTCGACGCGTTATTGCCGAAATATAGCCAAAAATGTTGTGAAGTGTTATCGAAAATTGGCAGAAAATTATCTTCCAAATAAAGGCACATTCGTGGCTGTTAAAGCTTGTTAACTTTTCCCTAAACCATACCTAGAAAACAGAAACCAAAATTATGAATAATTTAGCAAAAACTTCACAGGCTTCATATATAGAAATGTGAAACTTTCCTTAAAACTAAAAATTCATCTAAACATTAGTGAATATATTATATTCGGGGTACAAATTAATTCGCTCCGTTTTTTTAATTTTAAAAATGAACAGATTAATGAACAGATTAATTAAAATATTGTCCATCGCTGCTTACAACTTGTTCCCACCACTCAGGCAATTTTTGAATACCGTGTCGGAAACGCGTTTTGTCTTTTGACCCGATCCAAGTTTGAAGCCAATTTTCAATTTCTTCGAAAGAAGTGAACCGGTTACTTGCCAAATCGTGTTGTAGTCGTCAGAACAACCACTTGAACGTTTCCAACTATTTTTGTACGACTTTTGCAACGTGAGGCCGAGCGTTGTTATGCAGAAGAATAACTTTAAAGTAATGCCCGACTTAAACGAATTAATTGTAGTCTGTATCGCCTGCCAATCATGGAATTATAGCAGCTCGTACTACAAAACGCCTCTTTGGCCCCACCAGATACACAGCATAACCTTCGAACCATATGAATGTTCGTAATTTGTGTTGATGTTAAGGTCGATGGCAACGATGGGCCGGGCAAAGCGTAGTATTTTTTCCTCTTAGGGTTATCGTAGAAGATACACTTTTCGTCACCAGCCACTATCCGATGTCAAAAGCCCTTTCTTGTTTGCCTTTGAAGCAGCTGCTCACAAGTAAGAAATCGCCTTTCCACGTCTCTTGGTTTCAATTCACAAGGCACCCAATTGACTTGCTTTTGAGTCATGTCCATAGATTTTAATCGTACGGAAACTGTTTGTTGGGTCACCCCAATGTACCGGCAACGTCTATAATTTTTTGTCATGGCTTCGTTGCGAAATCGCAAATTTAATGGGGTCCAACTTGGACCGCGGCTCCAAGAAGTTCGTGAAGTTGAAAGACAGTTGAACACGACTTCAAAAAGGTGATCTGACACCGAAGAGCACGCCTTCGTTCCGCTCGAAAGCATTTGAATTGAACAGAAGAACAATGGAGAACAGTCCTATTCTCTGATAAGTGCAGGATGTTTTTTTACCGACCAAACGTCAGAGTGGTTAAAGGTTTAGCGTTTTGATCAGGAGGTACCGCGTTCGAATTCTGTTAGGGACCGAATGCAAAAGCGACTTTTCATCGTCAGATTACGGTCTGTGATGAAAATGAACACAGCTGCCGGATTGCAGAACTCATGGGCCAACCCATCTTTCATTCTAGTGCTAAAGGCTGGCATGGAGCTATAGCCGAACGTCCTCAATTAGGCAGGCGACTGCGTAAGTTGAGGACGTAAAAAGCGTACTGCGAAAGAGTTGGGCCCAGGTGGGGAACAGATTGCAAAGATTAAATAATAAAAAAAATTAAAAAAAAAAATTAAAAAAAAGAACAATGGAGAACAATCCTGTTCTCGATGTGTTCACTGTAGGATAATGCGAGACCGCATATGGCTGGTATAGTGTACCAGTATATCTTCTTACCTTCTAGAGGTGGATGCATCTGTTATGGAGTGGCCAGCTCGAAGTCCAGACCTCAATCCCATCGAATATTTATGAGAGGAGCTGAAAAAAAGAGTTCGGCCAGAGATATTGCTATAACGATTCTCCAGGAGCTGCAACAAACGGGGGGGCCATACCTCAAGATTTAGTAAAAACGTTGGTGAAATCAATGAAGCGGATCGAATACTTCTTATTAATAAAGAACGTATTTTTGCTGATTTCCATAATTTTCATTTCCAATTCGATTTTTACTACTAATTTTCAGGGTGAGAAATTTTCAAAAAACGTGTTCTCCAGATGTTGACCCCAAAAACCACTTTGTTGGCAGTTTGGCACGGCAGAAGTACTTAAAGGCACTGGATAGGCGTTGAAATAGACTGTGAATCGGCATTCAAGAAAATTAAACAAACTTTGGATTTTTTGAACTTTTGTTGAAAATTGACCAAAGTGCGATTTGTTTGCTCCCAAGTGGAGCTTGATTTTTTGTTGTGTACTTCAAAGCAGCATTACTTGCATATTTTACTTTTTTATTATCGAAAAGGCAAAAATTCTGTTCAAGCAAGAAAAAAGTTGTTTGATGTGTATAGAGAAAATGTATTGAAAGAAGGTCAGTCTCAAAACTGGTTTCCAAAATTTCGTTCTGGCAATTTTGATGTTGAAGATGCACCACATTCTGGAAGTCCAGCTGAAGCTGATGAAGACCAAATAAAGGCATTGATTGATGCAAACCATCGAATAACAACTCGTGAGGTCGCTTGCAGATTAAATTTATCGAATTCGACCGGTTATGATCACGGAAAACGAATTGTTTTAGTTTCAAAACTCGACATATGGTTCCACATGGTCTTATAGAAAGAAATTTACTCCGTCGCATTGACCTCTATAAATTACTTCTCAAACATCAATAGTGCATAAACTTTCGTCGTAACAGACGTGTTTTAATTCGCTCCGCAATAAATAAATAAATTTATTTTATTTAGTTTAACATAATTAGTTCAATATTTAGTGTAAAACCGCCACTTACTTTTAGTTAACTTTTAATCTGTGTGCTAGTAACCGAATTTATAAACCACGATCGTTGCAAAAATAAACTGTAAATTTATCATTTGGTTTACTTTTAGTTAACGTTTAATTTGTGTGTAAAATTTACCGTTTGTATTGTGCTGGTCAGTGATTTCAGACGTTGACAAAAATTCATAGTAATCATCATGGGTTGCGAATGGCCATACTGTTTTAATAACAACAATGTTAGTGCTAGTGATGAGTTAATTGAATGTAACGGACTATGCAAAAAACACTTTCACGCAATATGTGCGGGTTTTCCGAGAACTTGGAAAACACTATCAAGCACGTTGCGATCGCAATTCACATCACATTATGTCTGTGGTGCGTGCATTAGCTCATACAATTCAACCAGTGAAATATTTGAAAAACTTGACGAGAAGACCAAATTCATATTCGACAGCATGACAGACCTCTCAAAAAAATATTCGCACACAATAAGATTACAACACGGATCAGTTTAAAATGCTAACAGACGAGCATCAGATCTTCGTCCAGAGCTTAACGTCTTTAGAAAAGCGAATCGAGAGGCTACAATCAAACAGCAACGATTAACACTCTCCGAGAACACCTGAAAAAGGACATGACTCTGATTTGTGAAAAATTCTTCAAGGAGAAAAACGAGTCCGCCAACAATAGGAATAACGAAAACGATAATTGATTGATTGATTGATTGGACTGTAGAACCAAGTACTTGACAGGTGGTCCCGGATAACGCCGGGCCTATTCCTACAGCCTGTTTACACATAACAATAGGAGGGATAGGAAAGGTAATTTTTTTTTTTTTTTTTTTTGGGACGGAACGACCCGGTTTCAGACACCTAGCGATCGTACGGCACAACACAATTCTAATCTACTTCTAACTACTAGAGGGAGGATAAAGGCTTAATAGGTTTAATGGATAACGATGGTATTGGTCTTCAACAATTGCTTCTTTAAATCAGCAACCTGAGGGAAAAATTTTATTATTTCACGTACATCTGAAAATTTCCTGAAATTTAATTCTAAATTAATGCTTTCCGGCTTCCTAAACAAGTTGATTGATTGAATCAGCCCGGTTACAGGCACCTAGATAAAGACGATAGTTAGTAACACATTAACAAGGCAATTCTAATCTACACAATCTACAATTGGATGCTTCATTTGCCAAAACGATTAACTCCGTAAAACAGAAAGTTGATAAAACTGAGAAAATACAAAAATGGTTTTAAAATTCGTTATAACTTGCAACTTTAGCTACTTTTAGTTTTGTCATTTAATGGTGTTAACACTTATTATTACTGTAATTTATTTTCAATGTATAGAGCCAATCAAGTACGGTCGGCGATTGAACGTCGTAGAGGAAAGACGTGTTTTTTTGTCTCTCCTCTATATAAATAGGTAAATAATTTAAAATGTGTTTAAATTAATTAATTAATTATTAATATATGTGCACACATAAACAAATAATAATAATATTAATAATAATTTGTGTTTTAAGTATAATGAAAAGCATAGTATATGAAAATACATATTGAATAGTTATAGTAATTTGTGTGTGATGCGCTTGCAATGGCGTAGAATATGTATATAACAATTTCGTTTATATGTATTTTAATACTGTTGTTTAAGTGCATCGTACACATTGTGTGTAATTTTTCAATATGTATAGGACTTTTTGGATTTCAAAGGATGCTCAAGCTAAGTGTTTTATCATTTTTTTCATTGTTTTAATACATATTTTTGTATTACATAATTTTTATTCCACAAAATTTAAGATATTGTATGCACCAGTATACTTACTACTCGTAATTAGCTAACATTTTCATGTTCATAGTGTGTTAGTCGCATATGGATTGAGCGGGAGAGGATTTCTTAATTTTGTGTTTTTGGTTGTACGTGTATTTGATATCCTTCTTAACCCTCGTCCGGCGGCATAATTTTACTACGCTGAAAGGCGGCAGACGTACAATTGTACTTTCATATATTTTATACAAATATCGTCACTGTAGTCATAATTTTTGTTAAAAGATAATATTTGGAATTTCCACATTATTAAAATGTAGAGATCTCACAAAGCTTTAACTCTGCCCGGCTTCTACAAGAAGACTTATTAGTATTTAAAAACAGAAAAGGTACAATTGTACCTATGCCGCCTGACGAGGGTTAAAAGTTTTGTTGATTTGTTTGTGTCGTGTGTGTGTGTGTGTGTGTGTGTGTGTGTGTGTGTGACTGGCACGGATGCATTCTGCATGTTATTTTGTTTAACACACACCCACACACAATTCTCGTTCGACTTTATCATAGTATTGTGTGTAAATGAAGAGAATATGTTCGTAAAAAACGAAACTAAGCATGATAGGCATGCGTTAAGTATGGAAATAAAATAAAATAAAATTTGTAGAACCTTTACTTTACAGTAACAAGTCCGTAATTGTTATCCTTGTAAAGTATATTGTGTCTTGTTGCTATTATTATTATTATTTTTATATTATATTTATATATTTTGACATAGACAGCGAAATGATAATCGATAGTATTTTCAGGTTTTATTAAAAAAAAAAGAACTTGAGATTTCATCGCGAATTGTCACGGCTTTGGGTAATTGATTAATCATTAAGACATAACTTTAGTATTGTATTTATAAATTTGTTTACTAACTAATTATTTAACTTTACCAATTTATTTTCTTTTCGGTTTAGGGTAAATTTCATGTCATGACTACTTTAACATTATTTTAAATTAACTATCAAGATTTTGTGTGCAGGCCTGCATAGTGGTTTTAATTATGGTTTGATTCAAAATTTGTTTTTCTGGGGAAAATAATTCTGGTTTAAGTCTTAATTATGCCGAGATCTAAGTTTATTTATATTTATCACCATTTATTTAAAAGTTGAACTAATTATCACTGAATTATATTATATTATATATTGACAGGTTTTATTCGGAAAAAGTGAAACTTTTTTGTTACTTATTAATAATTGTAAATATATGATTTAATGTTTTACTTTGTTTAGTATTTAGAAAGAGTTGAAGTTCCTGAAATTATAATTTTGATTCTAATTATACCACGTTTATACCAGTAGTATAAGAGTATGTATCATAAAAGTATGACGATGTAAACTCAAAGTAAAATACTTTGCTACTTTATTACATACTTTTTTGCAATTAAAGTGTTCTACGTTTCTAATAAGTATTGGTATAATGTTTGCGGTGAGCACGATCAGTGCCTTCTAAACTACTGGCCGCTTACACCAAATGATGACGACACGCTAAGTTGACGTTGTTGTTGCTTTCTCTAGTTGCTTTGTTAGTGTAAATATCCTAAAATTATTATTGCGCAGTCTCGGTATAGACTTAAATTGACGTCATGTGCGAAAAATGAGAGTAGTAAAAGGCCAGTAGTAGGCATTGGCACGATACTATATAATATTTTTTAGATACGAAATGTCATTTTAGTCATTCTTCTGATTTTTCTTGTTTATTGTGATAAAAGATAACTTTCTTTTTTAAATTTTAATGAAATATATGAGTAATAAACTATTATAATGTGTTCACACCACTATGGTGTAAACTGAACGAGAGAAATACTTTATTAGTAAAATACTATTATACTATTAAAGGAGCTATGGTGTAAATGTGGTTTTAGTCTTTATATTTAGATTTTAGTTGGATTTTCAGATGACGGCAGTGACGAGTACTATTATATTGTACTAATTGTTTGGTAGTTTGAATTCAATTAATTTTATTTAATATTTATCAGGATAATTGAGTTGGATTAATTAGGTAATACGAATCATTACATTTAACTGCTTTAATTTTATTATTCAAACTTCAATATTTTATCACTTTTTATTAGTATTCCTAATAGTAAAAACGATCATTGGAAATAGTATAAGTTATATTTCCGATAATTTAATATATTTTTATGATTCTGATTGCTGGGTATTATTCCATAATATATTAAATAATTGTGTTGTCTTGTACTAACCGTCTTACATTACATTTCAACTAACAATTTACTAACTATTGACTACTTAGGTCTCTGAAACCGGGTCAATTTACATAATAATTAATTCATCTTTCCTGTTACATTATCTTGTTTTATGTACAAGAGCGTGAAGTTGGGTCCGGCGTCAAGCGGGAATCTTACTTAGGTTTGGTCACATATTCCAATCAGTTGAAATGAAATGGAATTAGTTGAAAATGCAGCTAACACTCCGGATATTTTAATTGGCCTTAGAATTCTTAATATATTTGGTCAGAATACAGAATTCTATAAATTGTCCCCACCTCTTGATGGGAAGCGCTGATTAGTTTTTCTAGCTGACATGGTTCTCAACAAATTCACCAAATTTTCTTTAGATCACCCATTTTTCTCAGAATTGAATTATGTCCACTGCGGTTATCTCATTTGATTTCAATAATTCAACCTAATTAAGGTTTCACCCTTTTCAAAATTTATAAACCGGCACCGAGGTAAAAGTAATAAACGCGTCGTTTCCCTTAATTATTATTATTTTTATTTTTTATTATTATTTAATCTTTGCAATCCGTTCTGGGGCCGAAACTCTCTCGCAGTTCGCTTTTCACGTCACGGGAGCGTACTGCTAATAGGTTTTCGTAACCATGTGCACATTGCATAGCTCCATGCCACCCTATAGTACTGGCATGTAATATGGTTCGGCCCATCAGTTCTGCACTTCGACAGGGGCTCATAATTGTATTCATTTTCTTCACCCAATGTAATTTAAGTTCATGTGTGAGATAGAGATATATAATGTGTACATATATTTATAGGCGTTATTATTATTTATTATTATAATGTTTATAATTGGTTTATAATTTATGTAATTAAAATCGAACTCTAGAACTTCTTTTAAATCTGTTTCGGGATTTTTACGTGTCTTTTTGGTGGGATTCTGCAGTTTGACCATTCTGATTGGACCTTGGCCGTTTCCCTGTTACGGCTATTGCCGGGTCACGTACGCGGAACTTGGTGGAGATTTAACTAAGTTCTGCGTGCGTGATTTGGTAGTGGCTGGGGTGGGGGTGTGACCGGGTTTGGTTCGGAGTTGTCGGGCTGTGGGGCTTCATCGGAGGGACGCGTTGGGGTACCGATGCAGGTTGATGGGTTCTTAGTTTATTAGAACCCTAGCCTAGCTCTACAAACTAAATTTGAGATAACGGCATGATTCCTAACCGATAACGGCATGATTCCATTCATTATTGCCGAATCCCAAAATTTCGTTAAAATACAGCTCGCACACCGAATTTGACCATCATTTGTTGATAGATGGCCTAGTTTAATTGAGCATTATGCTGGAGTGGCAATCCAATTCTGCATACCATGTTTCATGGTGATTGGTTGAGGAATGTTAAAGTTCCTTTGAGTATGGGATAAATATGTCCTATGTTGACTTGGTAATTAATCGAATATTCTTTGGTAAGCAAATTAGTAAAGCATTTGAAATTTTTACGAAATCAGCTAAATTTATTTGAAATATAAACATTAGTAGTTTTCTAGGAAGCATTACCTTCGGGATGCCTCACTTATTCGATGCAACTTTTTGAGTTTTTTGTTTTTTTTTTGTTTTTTTACTATTTTGTGGTTGCTCAATTCAAGGGTACTAATACTAATGGATTTTAGAGTAATTGTAAATACATATATTGTAGTTCAAATAACTACATATATGGTTTACAAAAATTCTATTGTAAGTTGAGGAGTTAAATTAATAAATGTTTATATTATTTAGGAAGCCGGAAAATTTTAATTTGGAATTAAATTTCAGGAAATCTACAGATGCTTGTGAAATAATAATATTTTTTTGAAATATTAATTGCTGATTTTGTAGACTAGAATTGTGTTGTGATTGTAGGTGTCTATAAACAGAACAGGCCGATTCAATCAATCAATTTTTGTTTCGGAAGCCGAAAAATATTAATGTAGAATAATATTTCAGGAAATTCCACATGCACGTGAAATAATAATATTTTTTTCTCAGGTTGCTGCACCTATTAAGCCTTTATCCTTCCTCTAGTAGAATATAAGTAGATTAGAATTGTGTTGTGCCGTACGATCATTGGGTGTCTCAAACCGGGTCGTTCCGTCTATCCTTCCTATTGTTATATGAGTGAAATTATTAATAATTTAATATTAATTAAATAATTAATTATTGATATAATTCAATTTATTATTAATATAATTCAAATAACTATGGTTTCAGGAAATTATATTGTAAGTTGTGGAGTTGTAGAGGATTAAATTAATAAATATTTATATTATTTAGGAAACCGGTAGATTAATTAAGAATTTATTTCAGGAATCTTTAGATGTTATGAAATAATATTTCTTTGAAATATTAATTGCCCGGTTGTGTAGATTAGAATTGTGTTGTCATTAGTTCATGAACTATTGCCTTTACCTAGGTATTTGTAACCGGGCTGATCTAATTAATCAATTTTGTTTAGGTAGCTGAAAAGTATTAATGTAGAATTATATTACAGGAAATTTCCAGATGCACGTGAAATAATAAATTTGTTTCCTCAGGTTGCTGATTTAGAGAAGCAATTGTTGAAGACCAATACCATCGATATCCATTTAACCTATTAAGCCTTTATCCTTCCTCTAGTAGATTAGAAGTAGATTAGAATTGTGTTGTACGATCGCTAGGTGTCTGAAACCGGATCGTTCCGTCCCAAAAAAAAAAAAAAATACCTTTCCTATCCTTCCTATTGTTATGTGTAAACAGGCTGTAGGAATATGCCCGGCGTTATCCGGGACTCTTGGCTAGCACTTGGTTCTACAGTCCAATCAATCAATCAATCAATCAATGTATAGAGCCAATCAAGTACGTTGATATTAAAATTTACAAATATTCAAAAAATGGAGTTAATCGGTTTGGCTTGTGAACCATCCAATTAATATTTCAAAGGAATAATATTTTTTTTTTTCTTTTTTTTTTTTTCTACATCGGAAGATTTCCTGAAATTTAATTCTAAATTAATATTTTCCGGCTTCCTAAATAAAATAAACATTTATTAATTTAATCCTAATGCAATTCCACAACTTAAAGTAGAATTTCCTGAAACCATAATTGTTTAAATTATATTAAAAATTACTCTAAAATCCATAAGCATTTAATAAAAAATATGTGAGGCATCCCAAAGGCAATGGTACATATTCGATTAATTACCAAGTAATTTATACTGCACTGGGCATATTATGCCGAGCATGGCAATGGAGCTTTATCGTTCCTCAACCAATTTCTGTCAAATATGGTATGCAGAATTGGATTGGCACTATAACATTATGCTTAATGGAACTAGGCCATTTCTCAACAAATGATGGTCAAATTCAGTGTGCAAAGCTGAATTTGATGAAATTTTGGGATTCGGATATAACGAATTAAACCAGGCCGCCTCCTAACCTACAACTTTAAAATTCATTTTACAGTGCTGGGCTAGGATTCTAATAAGAAAGGTCAGCTTAAATTGGGATTTTAACGTGTCTTTTTGATGAAGTTCTACAATTCGGCCATTCTGAATGGAACTTGGGAATCATATTAAAAAATATATATATTGTCAAATCAGGTATTCAGAATTGGGTAGGGATTTAAAAATGATATTTAGCGAAGTTTTGGAATTCGACCGTCCTAAGCAATTTATTAATCAATCATGTTCGAATCTGGTATGTTGAGCTAAATTGCGACTCCAACATAAATCCCGGATGAAGTTCTGGATCTTTCCACAAAACAAATCCGAAAGCAATCGGCCAATTAACTATCCAGTTCGTTTATTCACCATAGCTGAAACAAACTTCGCTTAACCCGCTAAGAGATGAACCAGTCAAATCCAGCTTCTCAAAACTAAAATTTGCTAGAATTCCAATCCAGTCCAATTCATACCCAAAAACTAATTTATGTATCTTCTGCAGTATGCTGTCTACAAACAGATTACTGAGACAATTTCGCACAGCTCAGTCATTCAAAAAAGATCAAGGTTTACGTGAGGTGATGACACGAATGGAAAATAAAACCACGCGGAATGCTTCTTACATAATTGGTGCATGAGCAAGTCATTGAATAGGATTTAGGACTCATCAATACTTGTGTCTGACGTTCCCATGCAATTGCGAACCTGTTTCGGGAAATATTGTTGAGTCAGATAAATTCTTTCATAGAAAACAGTACCAGCAGTAAGCAATCTAAAAAATAACCAACATTAATAGCCCGAGGCACATCAACGATTTACTTGTCGTTACAACGAAAATAAAAATTAAAAACCATTTTCCCTTTGCCATGCCGTAACACATATCGCTCATGACATGAAAAAGAGACACAACTCAAAAATTAAAATTTTGCAGGAGAGCAAAAACAAAAAATGCTAATTACGTTATTAGATTCCAAAATCATAAAACAAAGAATGGCACTTTGTGCTCTATCATTTTCGATGAAGGAAAAATAAAACTGTTTTTATTGAGGGATATCGATACTAATATTGCGCATCTTCATGTTCATTTTTTTCAGTTGTGTCACCCGTCCATACCACGGCGATACAAATCTTTAAAACTTTTCCAAATACAAATTTTTACCGCGGATTATTAATAATTATAGAGAAAAATAATTTAATTAAATAAATTATAAACCAGTTAAATAGACTGTAAAAAAAATAAATAATAATAACACCTATCAATGTATGTACATATTATTATTACAATACATACATGAATTTAAATTACATTGGGGAAATCACACGAGGACTCATTTGAGTTGAAACCGGTTTCTAACCTAAAAAAAAAAACATTCACGCGCACACACGTCACATGAGTCCTAGCTCATCGATAAATTTCTATGTATGTGTAAAAAATTGTCGGAAAAAGTCACATTAAAATGTTTTTGCATAGTTCACCCAATATAACATTGTTTACGTCCACACCGCGGCAACCCCTGCCCGTCTCCCCGATCACCCCACCCATAAAACTTATAATTGTATATAGGTAAAGTACAAAGAAACGAAGAAGCTACCGGACTCAAGCAACCGCAATATGGATATGCACATCGAAAATATTTTACACAATAACATAATATATTAAACTAATTATTAAATTATTAAAATAATTATAAATAAAAACAGTCAATTATATATACATATACATATTATCCACATCCCCTTTCCTGCCTGCCATCACAATTGTGTGGGTAAGGCAAAAGAATCATGTCAAAAACTTATTTTTGGATGCATTCTGGGCCAACACACACATTTGTGCATTTCACTGAAATCGTTTTCGTCCGAAAAATAACACTAAAACCATAATAGTAAAATAATTAATATGTTATCAAAAACAAATAATTCGTATGTTATATAATTTATATATGTATTATCAAATTATAATATTTTTTCAAAAATAATTCCGATTTAACTAAGATCCGTTAAAATCCGAAAGACAATACAACCTGTAATTTTTGACACACACATTTGTGTAGGCTCAATGCAAGTGATTGTGTAGGCAAATTAAAAAAAAAAAAAAAATTGTTTGGCAAGAAAAGAGATATATATATTTACGTGTATTAACACACTCACTTATATATACCATATATCACATACAAATTTGCTCATTCATTTCAAAACAAAAAATATTCGGAAATACAATTCCCATAATAACAAAAACACACACGCGCGAATACTCCTCGTAATTTCAATGATCCTTTTTATTTTTGATCATCACGATAAAACACACACCGCATTCTTTTTATACATACAACAGTATATACAAAAAAATGTATGTACATAAAAACAAGAATATTTTCTCTTTTACATTTTTAAATATGTATTCTTCTTGTATATACTAACGCAAAGGACACAACTCCCACTCACACACACGCAAACCGTACCATATCACTACTACGACGATATATTATAAATGCGTTTTTCTTATTCCAACAATTGATAAAACACATTTAAATAAATAAAACTAAAATTTAAATTAAAAATTCAATAAAACATGAAAAAAAAATTAATAAAAACAAATAGGAATAACGAAAACGATAATGACAAAAAATCCGCGAACAAACTGGATCACAACAAAAATCATGTGACAGTCGACAAACTAGGTAAAAACAAGGAAGACACTGGTTGTTGGCATTTTATGTATACGGTAAAATAATTTATAAATCGGACTGGACAAATCATGACTTGAAGATCAATTCTTCTTTTAAGATGACATCATACCTCCATCGCCTACAAGCATTAAGAGTGCTCCATCGACACCTATTCAACCACTCACCGGTACACCGCCTTCAAGTATCAACATTCCTCCACCGACATCCTCAATTTTCAGACGTAACGATCCCTCAAGACACACCGTCCGTCGGAAGAACAACACCGAAGAATACCCAAATTTTGTAAAAGGTTCAACAATCCATCCTGAGGGTGTGAGCAATGTCAAAGTCAAAAATTTATTCAACTCCAACAAGCGGCAAAACTATAAGTTGCCCAGTACAAGGGTTTAAAAGCCGGCATAAGCTTCCGAGGCACAACGTTCGAAGACCTTAAGTTAACTCTCAGAAAGGAAGGATTTCCAACCTGTGTGGAGAAGTTGAAGGATATTCTGGTTAATTTTTACCATGCATACGACATCTCAAAAGAAGATATGGAGAAAACCCTATCTGCATTCCGAGTTTTCACCACAACCGAGAGAATTAATCACCTGAACAATAGTAAGAATAATTTTAACCAATTTTATTTTAACAAAAAAAAATGTTAATTGACACGACGTGCATTTCAGAGATTAACTCTAGAAATGTCAATATAGATAGGTTGGACAACAATACTGATTATAATAGTGAAACTAATTTAAATAATAATATTGCCATAAATGTTGACCGACATTGCTTTAATATTTTTTATGCTAATTGTGGAGGAATTAGAAGTAAAATAAATTCCCTCTATCGAAGGTTATACTCCACAGAGTTTAAAATTTTTGCATCGGCAGAGACCTGGCTAAATTCTAGTGTTTCTGCCAATGAGATTTTTAATTCTGATTGGCTAGTCTACAGAAAAGACAGAAATTATGATCTAAGAAATAACACAAGGGGAGGTGGGGTATTGTTAGCAATTCACAAGTCCATCCCATCATTCGAAATAAATTCTGACTCTAAATTCTACGTTCCGATACAGCCACTATCTGAACAGATATAGTGTACTATTAATTGCAGCAGCAAAACATTTATTATTGGTTGTATCTATGTCCCTCCAGCATCGAACGAAAATATCTATGAAAGTATTTTTAATTCAATTAATGTAATTTCCACTAACATTAATGACGATAATGAAATTTTAATTTTTGGAGATTTTAATAGACCACCCTTACAATTTATTAGAGATCCTGACGATGAAAATTTACTTTTACCAACAAATATTGTACAAACGACAACATTGATATTATGGCTACTAAATTGTACGTACGGCAACAATATGTACCAAATCTCTGATATTAAAAACAGTAACGATAGACACCTTGATTTAATATTTGCAACAGCTTTCGAACATTGTTACGTAAGAGAAGCTGATGATACTGAGTCTTGCTTTACTAATTCAATACATCATAAATCATTAATAACCAACTATAGCCTATCTACTTCACCTTGCAAACTTCAAAACGAACCGATATACGCGTACAATTTCAAACAAGCTAATTTTAACTCAATTAAGACAGAAATTGATATGATTAATTGGCAAGAAGTATGTTCCTATATGATAACCTAGATTTCAGTATTGATCAATTTCGGCTCCCATTTGAAACGCGATATTTTAAAACGCGAATTATCAAAACGCGATATTTCAAAACGCGATATTTCAAAACATGATACGGTACAAAACGCGATATTTCAAAATGCGATATTTCAAAACGCGATGTGGTACAAAACGGGATATAGTACAAAACGGGAGTTAAGGATCGGGTTATATCAGGCGGGTGAAGGAGAAATTTAATTTCAGTTTATAGGAATTTAAAAATCGATAGGAACGATAGTATATAGGATCGGTATCAGGTGGGTCGCTGCGCTCCCGCCGCTTCGCAACGCATATTCTATACCATATCTCGTTTCGAAATATCGCGTTTTGTACCATATCTCGTTTTGTCATATCTTGTTTTGAAATATCGCATTTTGAAATATCGCGTTTCGAGCGGATCCGATCAATTTCATACTATTATTGATGGAATTATTTCAAGACATGTTCCCTGGGTAAAACAAAGAGAAAATAGAAAAGAACCTTGGTTAGACAGACGTCTCAAGAATCTACGCAATAGAAGTAACACAGCTTTTAAAGTTCTCAAAAAGAATCCAACAACGAACAATAAAACACGACACCATCAGTTATATGAAGAATTTGAGTCCGCATCAAGAATAGCTTACAATAACTACATCAAACAACTCGGTGAGAACATAATTTCAGAACCAAAAAAGTTTTATGATTTTGTTAACTCTTAACGGAACACTAAAAGATACCCAGTAACAATGTATTTGAACGAGATATCGTCCTCGAACCCTAAAACTCTCTCCGATCTTTTTGCTGAGCGTTTTCAATCTATTTATAAAAGAGAAGCCAATGAAAGCAGTTTGCCTGATTTCTACCAGGAAAACATATCACCCCGTTATAAGCTACAGAATGTGGAGTTGGAAGGGAGGGACATTTTGACCGGACTGCGAAGTCTGGACATTAAAAAAGGATCGGGGCCTGACGGCATTCCGCCCATATTTTTGAAAGAATGTGCAAACTCTCTAGTTAAACCATTGTATTACATCTTTAACCGAACTCTAGTGGAAGGAATCCTTCCTAGTTTTTGGAAATTGTCATTTTTGACAGCAATTTACAAATCTGGCGGAAGGTGTAATGTAGCTAACTACAGAGGAATTGCTGTCTTATCTTGTATTCCCAAACTCTTCGAAAAATTAATTCATGAAACCATTGTCTCCAATCTTAATGATCAGCAACATGGATTTATCAAAGGTAGATCCGTAACAACTAACTTGACAATCTTTACTTCTTACTTATTAAAACAAATGGAAAAAGGATTTCAGGTTGATGCAATTTACACTGATTTCAGCAAGGCTTTTGATAGAGTGGATCATAAAGTGTTGATTAAAAAACTAGAACTCATGGGAATAGGTGGCTCATTACTCAACTGGTTGAGCTCATATCTAAAAGACCGAACTCAATATGTTCGCTTTCAAGGCCACATATCACAAGCAGTACAAGTAAATTCAGGGGGTTCTCAAGGTAGTCACTTGGTCCATTGCTCTTCAATCTCTTCATGTCATCAGACTTGTCTACAGTACTGCAAAACATCAAGCATTTATTCTATGCTGATGACCTAAAAATATATCACAAAATCGAAAATACAGACGATGCAATTTGTTAACAATCAAATCTAAACAAATTGAGATCGTGGTGCAAGAGTAATAAATTAGACCTAAATGTTGACAAGTGCTACGTGATCAGTTTTACAAGGAATGTTGTTCTTCATAATATTGACTACGTAATTGATGGGCGGAGTTTGAAGAGAGTGGACGAAATAAGAGATTTAGGTGTAATAATTGACACGCGAGTCAATTTCTATAAACATTATGATGTAACGTTGGGAAAGGCATATGGGGTACTGGGTTTCATAAAAAGAAGAGCTAAAGAATTCAACAACTTATGGGTAACGAAATCACTCTATTGCTCATTTGTGAGATCTATCCTTGAGTATGCTTCGGTATAACTTGGATGTCATATACCGAAAAGTATGTAGTAAAATTTGAATCAGTACAGAAGCAATTCTTATTGTTCGTGCTCAGGCATATGTTCGATCCGCAAGATTATACCAACCTACCAAGTTACAATTCTGGACTCGACATAATAGGTTTAGATACTCTTTCATCAAGACGAAATTTACTCGTGGCCAGTTTCATTTTTGACGTGTTACAAAAAAACATCAACGTCGAAGAAATTTCAAATGCTGTTGTTTTAAATCAAGGACGCCCTCGACATGCAAAGTACTTAAAAGAAGTTCACCACCCTACCAACTCTGGAATGAATGAACCAATAAATAGAGCATGTACAATTTTTAATAACCATATTGACGCTTTCAAGCCAGGTACTAACTTGACAAAACAAACATATAAGAAAAATTTTAAGATTGCAATTTAATTAAATTTTTAGTTTATATAACGGACTGTATTTTTGGGTAGCTACCTAACTACTATTGGTGAGGACACTAAGTACTCCGAGTCACACCAATCGTAGGTTTGTATGAACCCGTAAGAACAAACGTAGCAAGAACATCTTATATTTAATTTTTAAGTATCAAAATAAAAAATAATAATAAAATAAAATTTGAAAGAATAAGTTAACGAAATATTTTATATCGAAAATGTATTACAAATTTGTTGGAAAATATGAATTTATATATTTAACTATGCAAAATTACTTTCATAAGAATATTTTTATAATATATACCTTGTTTGGTAAATAAATAAATGGGTTGTCTAACAATGTTAAACGCAAGAGATCATGGTGTAAAAAAGATGAACCGGCGCAAAGCACTTCGAAAGCCAATCTTCACCAAAAAAGGTGATGCTGTCTGTTTGATGTGAGCTTCTCCCGGAAAATACCACGATAAATTCTGAAGTGTTCAATTTGTCCAGTTGATGATAGTCAACTGGACAAATTGAATGATTCACTCAAACAGAATAGACCAGAATTAATCAAAAGAAAAGGTACAGTACCAAGATAATGCGAGACCTCATACAAGTTTTGTAACACACCAAAAGCGATTGCGCTTGAATGGGATGTACTACCACACTCACAATATTCTCCAGATATGGCATCTTAAGATTATACCGGAACAAGTATTCCGGTCTCAACAAAAATGTTCAGAACGAAAAAAACCAAATTACTTTCCGAACTTCCCAATATATGAATTTTTTATTAGTTTTCTTCTATAGAACCAATATTGAACATTCTGATAATTGTTTAGCGAAATATCGATTTTATAGTTTTTTATATTGCTTTCTTCCTCTAATATCTCAACAGTTTATCGCTTTGATACCCTTATATACTTTGAATTCAGGGTGATTACTCCCAAATACACTGAAACACATATTAAATTACCTCCTAAACCGTGAAAACTCTTCACTTTGCAAATAACAGTAAATTAAAAATTCAACAACTTAATAAAAACGAACTTCCAAGTACATATGCACTTGAATTTTTTTTTTATACTATATTGTTTGTGGCACGAGTAGAGTCGTTTAAGTAGTCCCGTATTTCCACCCCTATATATCTCGTGTATATTTCGTAGTCGTACGTTTACTACCTACAAGTACATACATCATCAAAATATTTTTATTTTGACATTTATTAGATGATTTTTCGTTTCTAATTAAAATTTATTCGAATATAATACGCTTTTATATTATTAATGCTATCATCATATTTTATATATGACATACACATACGGGAGGGGTGAAGTTCATATGGCCTCGCATTTATGACGAATTGACGTTTTTGTTATAAAACATCGCAGTCGTACGTATATATATATATAAATACGAGTGTACCAATAAAAATATTTATTAATAATAAATTATGGAATTTTTAAACGCTATTATTTTTCGTATAATAATTAATAAAATTACTAGAATAGTTATATCTATTTTAGTACAACTATACAAAATAGTAGCCGCAGCTCGCGTAATATCGTATTTTTAAACTCATTATATGAAAATATATTTATATTATAATAGTTTTTGGTTTTTATTATATTAGACGTTATTAAATATTAAACGAAAATGAAATAATTTTTTTATATAAATTTTAAATTAATTTTTGTTTTCGTTATTCCAAATTTGTAGAGCTATACACAACAACACAATTGAGTTTAGTGATGCCAAAAACTATGAAAAATAATGAATTTGTTAGTGTTATTTTATCAGGACCTAGTCATTGTGAAATACTTTGTTTTAAGTTCTGCCAAATTTCATTTCAATGATAGAATTTTGAGGTTCGTCGTTAGTTGAATCGCTAGCAAAATCTAATCTATTTCTTTGCCATCCATGGCAGCAGTAGACGTATTTCAAACAATATTCCAGCAAATTCTGGATAAATCCACGGGGTTTCACTACCATTTTTAAAATGATCATCTAATCTACTGAGTCTATATAGTGAGTGGGATAAAATTATGATAGGTTTTACTATATTTTAAAGATGTTAGAAATTTCACAATTTTGATGAATATTACAAGTTTTATGAAGAGTGAGCTAAATATATTCACAGATCCTCAACAAAAAATTTCCTTTTCTTATACCGCCGATCCTAGAGATGTACACAGGTTCTCACCCACATTTTTGAATAGATTAGACAATATTCTACCGTTATAATGGTTGGCATGCGATTTTAATGGGTTTTGCTATTCCTATATTCGAATTCATTTGTACTGCCGTTACCAGAGATGTCAATAGAGCGAAAATAAGCCAATTGTAATCAGTCTTACAAAGGTTTTTGGAATTTTGCTGTTCCGTGATTTTGTCAAAAATATTATTATTTTCTTCTACTATAGATTTCAGCAATATCTCGAATTGGATTTCAAATTGGCATTCCCAAACAAGCGACGAGCCCATTTTATAGATTTGTACTTTACGTTGCTCGCTTCTGTTGACCTTGTTTTGGTAAATAAAATTTTACAATTGTTAACACATTTTCTTTTTTAATACCGCCGAAGTCAAACATGCCATATTATATAGAAATGGTTTTTATGATGGCCCTGGTATGTCGAAAAATGTAAACGAGATTCCGTGGACATCTCTGGTAGTGGCTGTACAAATGAAAACATAAATTCTAATATAAGAATAGAAAAATACGTAAGAATCGGATGCAACGGTAGGAAATTGTGGGTGAGAACCTGCGGGATATGTTTACGATCGGTATATCGCCGAAGAAAGAAAATTTCAAAATTGTATTTACCAAAACAAAGTACATCAGAAGCGAGTATCGTATACTACATATCTATTAAAACGGGCTCGTCGTTTGTTTGGGAATGTCAATTTAAAATCCAATTGGAGATATTGCTAAAATCTTGCAGAAGGAAATAATAAGTGGGATTTTGGTAATCTTTTTCAAGGAAGTAAAATTTAGTAAGTGCGTAAAATAATTATTGGTTCCGCATCGAATGTTGACACCAAGCCAGATTAAACTAGGATTGCTGATATTTCATCAAAAAACAAGCCGTCCTTTTCAGGACGATCATAAAAATATATTTTATTAAAATAATGTCTGTGACAAATCAGAAAAACCATTTACCTTTCTACCTAAGAAGATAAGTGGTTTTTCTGGATTGCCACAAGCATATTTATAATCTACAATACGTAAACGTAGGAGTAAAATTCAAAAAATGTAATCTAATGTAAGGTGTTTCCAAAAAAAATTTATTAGATCCCTAAATCAAATCTGCATACCAGATATTGACAATAATATTTTAAGAAATGACTTAGTTCCATTCAGTATTACCAAAAACTATGTTATGCGTCTGGAATTTATGTGAAAATCCCAAAGCAGCTCTTAAGTAGCTTCCACGATTACCTCTTTTCCCGAAAGGATTCTGAAACTTTCGTGCAACAACTGTTGCAGCTATTGCTTGTTATTCATATGACCGAGCCCCGGGAGCCGACCATTTAGCATCTTTGTATTAAAGTACATACTAAGGCCATCATAAAAAAACAAACAGGGTCTAAGCTCCCCCTGAGCCGCAAACGTTTGGTAAAACATAAGGTCAAAAATTGAAAATGACGTATGTCATCGCTAAATACAAGAAGTTGATGATTATCCAAAAAATGCAGTTCGTTGCAGAATTCGTGCATTTTAGGAATGTGATTTTGGAGGCGATTAAAAAATTTGAAATTTTTATTAGATATACAGTAAATCCTAGATTTAACAGACTTGATCGGAGAATTGGTTAAGAATGGATCGAGTTCCGTCCCAGCTACCTGGGACATATTCATGAATTTATTCCCAAAATCATTTAAGAATCCCATTTCTATCCAGCAATACCCAATCGCATCATAATCAGTTAAGAATTAATGGAGTTATAACCAAAATGGAAATATTCAAAAATTTCTTCCAAAAATCGCTTAAGAATGGAAATAGTTCCATCCAATATCCCCAATCCCCCCCCCCCCCCCCCCCACAATCGATTAAAAATTGATCGAGTTTCGTCCCAATTAGCCATATTCCAGAATTTCTTCTAAAAATGGTTTAAGAATCTTATTTCCATCCAACGTACCAAACCTCATCATAATCGGTTAAGAACTCGAATCGAGTTCCATCCCAGGTGGCCATATTCAAAAATTCCTTCCCAAATTCATTTGAAAATCTCATTTCCATGCAGCATAACAAATCCCATTATAATCGGTTAAGAAACAATCAAGTTCCGCCCCAGATGGCCATATTCCGGACTTTTTGCCAAAAATCATTAAAAATTACACTTCCATCCAACATTCCCAATTAAATCATAATAGGCTTAAAATTGATCGAATACCGTCCCAGGTAGCCATATTCCAGAACTGCTTCCAAAAATCATTTAAGAATCCAACACACCCAACCTCATCATTTTCGGTTAAGAATCGATCAAGTTCCACCCCACGTGGCCATATTCCCGAAATTCTTTCAATAACATATTTATAAGAATCCTATTTCTATCCAACATACCTAATACTAGTATAATCGGCTAAGAAATGCCTGTGTTTCGTCTCTGATTAAATTCGATCGAATAGATTAAATTTAAAAACATTCGGATTTAACGGACACCCTAATTTGTCCGTTAAATCGAAGTTTTTCTGTATAACATTTTACGTTAAAATTTCACGTAAGCAACGAAACAATTTAATGCAACATTTAACAAAACAGTATTTAACGCCGTGTGTAACATGAACCAAAAAATAGTCCCCAACTGCTTTGCCAAACATAAAAACATGTATATATATGGGATTTATGACTTCGACGGTATAAAAAGAGAAAATTTGTTAAAAATTTAAACATTTTATTTACCAAAACAAGGTTTATCAGAAGCGAGTAACGTACACTACAAATCTATTAAAACGGGCTCGTCGCTCTTGTTTGGGAATGCCAATTTAAAATCCAATTGGAGAAATTGCTAGAATCTAATAGAAGGAAATAATAATATTTTTGTCAAAATCACGGAACAACAATTGACCCATTTTCGTTCCATGGACATCTCTGGTAACGGCAGTACAAATGAAAACATAAATTCTAATATAGAAATATCAAAACCCATTAGAATCGGATGCCAACCATTATAACGGTAGAATATTGTCTAATATATTCAAAAATGTAGGTGAGAACCTGTGGACATCACGACGATCGGCGGTATATAAGAAAAGGAATTTTTTTGTCCATGACGTGTGAATATATTTAGCTCGCTGTTTATAAAACTTGTAATATTCATCAAAATTGAGAAATTTCTACACAAACACAGAAGCATAGTAAAACCCATCATAATTTTATCCTACTCACTATATAAACTCAGTAGATTGGATGATCTTTATGAAAATGGTAGTGAAACCCCGTGGACATTGGCTGGAATATTTTTTGAAATCCGTCAAAACAGCTCAATTTCTAAATATATTTTTTAATAGAACGACACTCTAAATACACTTTACTTAAATCTTAGAAATAGGTCTATGCTTTACCTTCTCAAAATAGCCAGCTAAAGTCTGAAGATATTTCTAGAATCAACGGCACAACATTTAGAATTACTCCAATTTTATAATTTTCTTTTGTCCAATAACAGTGTAATTTTTTAATAATTTTTTTTAGCACAAACTTCACTATCTTTAAAATTTGTGTTTAGTCGTAAATTATTTGTATTGCAATGGAAATGATTTCTCAAAAGAGTGAAAAGGTCGTCCGCCGGCATGCATTCGAGTAACATACCCCCCAATTATGACTATGCGACAAATTGAAAATATCAACTTTATAGTAGACACATTTTTTAATTACTCCGAAGAAATTCAGAGTATAATGTTTATGTTCGATGGAATGTGTTTTTCTATATGAAAATTAAGGTTATGTTGAAATTATCACCAAAAAATAATTGATGTTCTTTAAAATATATTCAATCATACTGTATGAATTTTACCATTCTTCCGTGAACCACGTTTGAGTGAGGTTGAGTTGAAACTGGGTTTTCATTAATTCCAAAATGGCGTTGATTGTTTCCATGGATTAGAGTTAGAAATGTTTATACCCACTTGATAAATTTATTTTTTTTTTTATTATATGCTCTGATAATTATTTTAAAATACTTTTTTGTTTTAAATATACATGTTCGTGTTTTAAAATTTATAATTTCTTTGGCATTAAGAATGACAATTTTTCATTGTTGCCATTCTGAATTTCAACTCTACTCAATCCCATTAGTTTCGTCGAGTTCAAAATAATTTATCGAAAACTCAACTTTACTCTGTTTCAACCCTGCATTGAAATAAGATATTATTATTTGTTAAGCTTTATATAGGACATAGGACACATCAACTTATCACAGTTAAATATTTTTAGGTGCAGGAAATCATCACGGGTTATGTTCTTATGTTAAGAAATAATACCAAAAGGAAAATGCAAAAATTAAATATATCGTTGACTAAGTAGAAAACTTGTAATGTAAAAAAAACATTAATTAGTTTAGAGTTTAACTAATTAAAGTTCAAGTAATTAAAGTTTAGTAAAAATAAAAATAAATAAATATTTCATTTAAAAATATTATTACATTAAATTACTACTATTAATTGGTTTGTGTATAATCATCCTCCCTCCTCATCTAAACGAAGCAAATGTTCCTCATAATCTATATACCATATATGTATGTATATGTATATATAAATGGTGTAAAAAATGTATGTGCACGCTTCAGTTGAGAACGGCTTAACCGATTTTGCTCAATCTTGTTTTCTTGTGTTCGCAAATGCCAAGAGATGGTACTTACGAAAGAAAATTTTGAGAAAATCCACCGGAAAATTCGAAAAATTGAAATTGAGAACGGCTAATCCGATTTGGCTCAAACTTTTTTTTGTTGTACTAGCAATTGCCAGGAGATGGTTCTTACGGAAGAAAATTTTGAGAAAATCCACCGGAAAAGTCGGAAAATTCGGAAAATCGAATAATGATGTTTTTCAGTTGAGAACAGCTAATTCGATTTGGCTCAATCTTTCTTTGTTGTGTTTGCAATTGCAAGGAGATAGTTCTTACGAAATACAAATTTAGGGAAATTTACCGGGAAAGTCGGAAAATTACGTTTTTCAGTTAAGAACGGCTAAACCGATTTGGCTCAATCTTGTTTTGTTGTGTTTCCAATTGCCGGGAAATGGTTTTTACGAAATACAATTTGGGAAAATCCATCAGAAAAGTGGGAAAATCGAAAAATGTTGTTTTTCAGTTGAGAACGGCTAAACCAGTTCAATGTTTTTTTGTTATATTTGCAATTGCCAAGAGATGGTCCTTACGAAAGAAAATTTTGAGAAAACCCACCGGAAAAGTCGGAAAATTTGGAAAATTGAAATTGAGAACGACTAAACCGATTTGGCTCAAAGTTTTTTTTGTTGTGTTACCAATTGCCAGGAGATAGTTCAAACGACAGAAAATTTTGAGAAAATCGACCGCAAAAATCGGAAAATTAGGAAAATTGAAAAATTATGTTTTTCACTTGAGAACGGCTACACCGATTTGGGTTGTTGTGTTTGCAGTTTCCAGGTGATGGAAAATTTGGAAAAACGAAAAATATTGGCTGGATCGTTCCATATTGCAAACTTCTACCGAAAACATGTCAGTTGCAATGAGGCGATTTGGCGTATTTTCTTATTTGCAATAACAAACGTCATCCCATTAATTAACATTTGTCCGTGCACTTAGCGAATGGACAACGTATTTATTTCACGAAAGCTAATGCAGCAAAACGAGCAGAACGACCACCAGGTACAACACTCACGAATTTTTTCGAAGTTTGCCAAAGTGATCCGTTCGCCCGAACTTTGGGTTACTGGGAAATATCACGCTAATATTCTTGGAACCAATCGACGAAGTAATTTCAACGGCGAAAGAAAGGTCAAGCTGTTGTAGGATACGTCGATGTGTATTCGACTGATCCACGGCAAGACGAATGCTTCTATCTCGAAATGCATTGGAATTATAGAACAAATGCAAGGTCAGGATGGCTCGATCGAATTATGAGCTTAAAATGAACAACGACGAGATACGCAACGAAGCTTTGATCTTGATCGAAGACATGTGCGTGCTTATGTGCTATTTGTCGAAATTGAGCACCAATAAATAACGTGTACGACTCATTGATGAAGGCAGTTGATGAAGAAAATGGCGGAATATTATTCTTCGATGCTCCCGGTGGAATAGGTAAAACCTTTCTGATTTCATTTCTTTTGGCCACAATTCGCTCGAGATCTCAAATAGCGTTAGCTATTGCATGGGACACTCTGCATTGAAATTGCTGATGCATATCCACACGAATGAGATGCTAGTGTGCTCGATTGAAAGTAAATAACTCGTATAATATAAAAAAAGGAATTTAAATAGTTAATTGTTCATAGAAATTTAATTATTGAAATTTTAATCGGCGGTATGTTTATGGACATGGAAAATATTATGTCAGTCAGCGTGATATCGGGTACAGTGAAGCGGGATTTGACTTCGATAGTTTTAAGCACGAACACGAATTTTATACCCATTATGGGGCGTGATTGGCTATCAATAATTTACCCTAGTTGGAAGAGTTGTTTTTAAATGATCGGGTTCCTGAAGTCAATTTGGTGAATCGGGATGACAGGGTTGAAGACATTTTAGACCAGATTAAGGAAGTTTCTCCAAATGTAGTGGACTCTAGCAATAGAAACCTGATAGTGGAACACGAGGCTCAGATTATAATTGAAAGTGAGGTACAACCTAAATTTTGGAAGGCATATTTCGTTCCATTCCATTTAAGAGAAAAAAATATGAAAAAAATTACAGCCAAATTCATGGAGAGGCATTACCGGTAGTATTCGCTGTTAAAAGATTTGAAAAATATCTCATGGGCAAAGGTTTTACAATTATCAGCGACCATAAGCCATTGAAAATGATTTTTAACGAAAAAAGGCATTACCAGCTGTATCTAACACAATTCGACTGCACAATTAAATATAGAAAAGGTTCGCTCGCATGAAAAATGCTGATTGTTTATCTCGTTTACCCTTAGTTAATTACACGGAGTTAGAAGAACCACTATTATTGTCGTTTAATCAGTCAGAAAAGTTTCCGATAAGCCAAGAAGTAATTAAGAGGGAATCAAAAGAAAATGAGAGGTTACATAATTTTTTAAAGTTAGGCTGGTCTCGTGATACATACCGAAAGATTGGAAACCATATTGAGGTTATGGAGGATGATTGCATATTTTACAATAATCGCATTGTAGTTCCAATCTCCAAGATTTGTAGATCCGTTGTTTGGTGGTTAAAAATATCAAGAATTTTGTCAAAACGTGTAGATCATGTAAATTAGAACAAATAGGAGAACCGAATTGTGAAAATGCACACTGGCCTCAAACAAATTATCCTTTTCAAAGGATCCATATCCACCTATTTTACTTTGGTAATGAAACGTTTTTGATTTCTGTTGATGATTTTAGCAAATGGTTAGAAGTGCATTTGTTGTAAAGCTTCAATTTTCGGTTTTTGCGTTGTCTTCGGAAATTTTGACAGATAACGGACCACCATTCGGGAGATGTAAGTTTGATGGATTTTTTAGGTTAAATGGTTATAATTAAGGTATTAAGTTGAGTCATTCGCCCCCTTATCACCCACAAAGTAATGTGGCAAAAAGAATTTACATCAATATAATTAATAAAATAATTTCGGAGTTTTTGTTTAAATATCGTTCCACGCCGTCTATGATTTTAAATTATAACCCTAAAACATTGATTAGTATTTTATGGAAAAGAGAAATATTTTGCAGAATAATAAATCGGTTTTTTTAACTTAGGTAAACATAAATATTATAAAGCTAATAATAGCATGGTCAAAATATTAAGAGAATCAGAAATAATTTACAATTACGAAAAGGTCAAAAAATATTATATTTCAATAAAAATTATCATTAAAAGGGAACAAAATGGATTAAAGCTACAGTGATAAATATGTTGAGTGAATGGATTTATGTAATTAACCTAAGTGGAGCTATTAGAACAGCTCCCTGGAATCAATTAAAAATACTTTTGAAAAGGGAAATTTTATTTAATTTTAGTCAAAGTAAAAGTATCGATTATTATAAGCCTTTAGGAATTGGTAATAATAATAATTATAATGTGGATGATAGTATTGAAGAGAAGAAGGTGGAGCATGTTAATAAAAATCCTGATACCTAGGATTTGGAAAGATCAAATAAATATAATTATAGACTAAGAGACATAAAGCTATTACGAAAAGTCAAGAGACTGTAAAAACCCAGTCTCTTGACTTTTCGTAATAGCTATGTGTCTCTTAGTCTATAATTATATGTATTATTTAAAAAAAATGAATTTCTATTTTTATTAAATTATGTAGGTACCGCTGTTGTATTGAAATCAAGGATATCATTTTAGTCATACGATAGTTTCACACTTTATCTAATCTTTGTCAAATTGGAAGAGATGTTGTATATGGTTGTGGCTACAGTAACAAAAAATTTGTGAGGTTACATGTAAACATAATATATTCATCAGGTAGCACTAACTAAACGAATAAAAAGTTAGTTGTATTCGGAAGGTGAAGTGATAAAGACTAATAAAGAGCGTATTTTATTTAAGTATGGAAGCATAATACTCTTTCTGCATATCCATACTACGGTAACTTGAATGCGGTAAATTCTTCGATTTTTTCCTCTTTACCACTAAAATAAAAAAAATGTATAGATAAAGGGGAAAGAAACGAAGAAGTTACCGGATTCAAGTTACCGTAGTATGGATATGCACTTCAAGATTGTGTGTCTTCCTCTATTTATATTTTTTTCAATGTCCTCTTTCCAATTGAACCAGTTTGCGAAATACGGTTTATAATCTATAAAGATAGTACAATCTCTGACACTCTCGGGGTACGGGAAAAGGAAGAGACACCAAACCTAATTTCGTTACACAAATTTATCGATTTATACTTTCAATCGGTACAATATAACAATGAAACCGATAATTTATAATTATTGTGAACTAAAAACATAATAATTTATCTATGTAACTAATTGGACAAGGTATACAACACTTTAGAATATAGAATTACAAATTTAAACTACAATAAAAGCCCAAGTGAACTACATCTGTACCATGCAAAAATCTTCAATCGTATGACACTCCAAGCGAAAAATACTGGGTGACTTACACGAAGTGTTATCAAAATAAAACGTAACAGAATTTTTAATTTTTGATGAATTTTATTGAATCAAAGTAAAAAATGTTCACAAATATTTAAATTTTCGACTTGCATTAGCAGTTTTCGATTTGGCCATCCTTAGCCGCGATTATCATCTTCAAACGGCCGACAAAGCTTTTGCATGCAGCACGAAAGTGGCTCTGGAAACCGAGAAATTTAGCGGATTTTCATCCGGTGAATTTGGTGGCCATTGGGCAGTGGAAATGAACCGCGGAATGTTGTTTCTCAGCCAATCTTGATTGACGCGCTTTATGACTCGACGCCGAGTCCTGTTGAAATGCCCAGGCTCTGCGGCTGGAATGTTTTTGTGACCAAGGCTCCAACGCACCGTTCAACACATGATCCCGATACATTTGAGCATTTATCTTGATGCCGCGGTAGTAATTAAAAGTTTATGCTCTTCGGAAAAATATTAAAAAACATTTTGCCAATCAGCCCACGATCTCGTTACAATTTTCTGTTAGTCCATTGAGTCAACAACATCCCTTGGATTCTCTTTGAAAGGCCAATAAAGATTATCTTGCATTTTTTTTACAGTCACAGTATTACTGATCTGCTAATATAAAAATAAGTAATTCTGCGAATTGTCTGTTGTTTTAACACAACTTGGTTTTTTAATAAATAAATTAAGGTCAATTTCTAATTAAATTGAACCTTAATTCTAATTAAATTAACTTTAATATTTAATTTTGATTAATTATGTTCTTTAAAATAATTAAATACTTATTTATTACATTTTTAATTAAGTGGACAAAATAAATTAAAATAAATTATATATATGCGACGAAAATATTTGCCCCTGAATATATGTAACTGAATAGCAAACACATTTAGTAAGATCATAAAGCAAAATATATATGGACTCATGTAGATTTTCCGAGGTTAATCTATCTTACTTTTGGCAACCTGTATAAGCCTAACAAGAACAATAAACTATAAAATAACTATGCCGATATGTTTTACGATACGTATATATGGATTAAATATAGAAAAAATTTAAATTTGTGTATATAATTATATTAAAACTATAAAATAAGATTAACCTCGGAAAAACCTGCTTATAAATTTTGCACTACTTGATTTCTCTTACATATTTTTTGCTCGATGGTAAGACTTAGTAAAAAAGTTCAATCATCTATATAGGACAATGAAGAATTTACTAAAATTGCACTACATGTATTCATTTAGTACGATTTAGTAGAAACTTCAGAGGCATCTTTTTTTCTGAATATTTGCCACTAAAATGCTTTTGTACGCTTGTAAACAATGAAATGAATTGTCATTAGTGTAAATTTGATTACTTTGTAATCGCTGGTTTGACAGCAAAGACAGTCTGAAGTTGGTAACACTTCGTGTCAGTCACCCTGTATATCGTTTTACTTTTCTCCAAAATTTTGGGGAGTCCCATAAATTTTGTGGAGTCCCCACAAAAAACTAATACACATAAAAACCGATCTATCCCTCTTATCGCTTCTTCTGATAGTGCCACAAATGTTAAAATATCAACTTTCGTAAATATGTGTTTTTTTTAATGTTATTTTAATTCGTTGTACACATTAAAGGATGGGAGCTGCCACCCCAAAACTCCGCTTTTCCACAATTTATACAATTCTTCAAGTGTCAAGCTAAGTAAAATAAAAAATTAAAAAAGTTTCAAAATTTTTCTGGAAAAATTGCAAAATTTTCCGGAAAAATTACTTATACTGTCGAAAAACTGTTAAGATACAATCCTAATATCAAAATCTTTATAAAAATAACACATACATATGTACGTATTATAATACACATTTTTTTTTAAGTGAAAATTTTCCCGAAAATGTGGTATTTTTCCGGAAAAATGTAGCTGCCCCTCCTAAAACCTGTTGGATAAATAATCCTGCATTTAAAATTTTTAAAAATGTAACTCCTTACCTGATTTTCTCGATGTATACGTAAAGTACACTTTAGCCGATTCGCTTAATAAGGTTTAGTGCATTTATAAAAAATTCGCTATCTCAAAGGGTGATTAATTCGTATGTAAACACTAAATATCCATATTTTACTTTGTTGTTCCATGGCTGCAGTAATGCAGTCTTATGCGATTACCGAATATAACAAAATCTGTTAATAAAATTTTGAGATGGTGAAAAACCAATCTTTCGGTATGCTCGCTGATAAGAAAATGAATTCCAGATTTAATGTAGTATCTATATTTTTTCTCTCAGTGTTATCATAAAAATTCTTATTAATTGGATTGATTATTCTTATCATAATAACTACATATTTAATCACGATAAATATCTCATTGTGTGTTAAATACAATTATTTCAAATGATTGGTTGTATCATAATATGATATTCTTAATCATTGCATCTAATCATAACAATGATGTTCACTTTTATGATCAGCTCAATCATATTTTTTCCTGAGTGTACCATGCAAAGTAAAAACTCGTATCGCAAAGCACAACAAAGTTGTAGCATTTTGAGTCACAAATTTGTGACTTGAAATTATCCTTAAACTCGCGTATCACATATAAGTGACGCTGAGTGGCGAACGTGTAAAAATGTTCGAAGTGCAGTCACCATGTAGATTGTCAACATCAGGTCAGAAGTCGCTTAACAAACTCGCGCGGTTTTCTAAGATTGGTCGTTAGCCTATCTGGCTTTGTATTTGGTTAATGGTTGGTGTTAAGTGCTGTTAGGTTTGTCATTCTTGAGGTTGTCATCTATGCGCAAAACGCATATTTTTTGGATTGGCCTTTTCAGGTAGTTGTTTTCCTTGCAATGAACCGCAACCACACGGACCAAGCCTTCTGTGCCCGGATGAGTGCCCACTGAGATGGCGGTAGATTTGGTTTTTTGATTATAATGATGTTTTCTATTTCAATATTTGGCTTTTTTTTTTGGTCCATGGGCATTTTCATAAAATTTTCGAACTACTATTGTACGCTTGCTACCTTTAGCTCAGAATTAGTTACACAAACCAATATGTGGATTACAGATTTTTTTCGAAAATTTTTTAAATATTAAAGGCTGTTAAATAAGCTTTTACAATGCTTAATGTTCTTCAAGGACTATAAAGAAGTAAAGTATAAGTAGAAGGAGTACAGCCCAGTATCAGCTGACGTGAATTATAAAATGTATATTCTGTAGCACATTCGTTTGTAAACTATTTTCTTAAAATAAAGAAAATAAACTTACTTCTTGATACAAAAAAAAGTTCGTACGTTCGACGACCCAAACAAAAGTCAAACATAAGAAATATTCTCATATATCTACAAACATATAGCAATATGCTAACCTTTCACCTTTAACAAAATAATCGGTATCCAGTTTCCATACCAAAATAAATAGGCTCGTTAATAATAAACTCGTCATATGTCAAAAAAAAAATTTGAGCACCCTACCAATGTTCTTCATATAATGTAAGGTCACCAAAAGTTATTATACATAATCAATCAACTAGATTAACTCAAAAACCGAATAAACCGGAATTAAACTCACATCGACAATCCTTTCGACACAAAAAAATTCAAATCGACCAACAAAAACGCAGTATCCATGTATTCATCGATGATCGATAAAACTAAATCCACCGAAATAACCCTAGATTAACAAGTGCTTTAAACAAATAAATAAATCTATAAATAGAAAAAAAAACTGAAATTTAAATCTCTGGAAAATTCCTATAGAAGATTTCCAAAAAAAAAATAAGAGAAAATCTTTATTTACATTTATATTATTGACACAAACCGAGATATCGATACGGATAAAATATTGTGACAGATTCACAAAATTACTCACAAACAACAAAAATACTTTTCACTTTGCAGTTGAATATATTCATTGAAAATTAATTTTCTTTATATTTATTAAAAACTTTTCTCATAAATTTCCCATCATAAAAATTATATCATTATTCAAATGAGTTGCTGCATACCCAAAAAGTTGTATGTTGTATGTTCGCTAAGCCGTATAAAGTAGGCCTGGAAGAAATATTGTTTTCAACCACGTACCCGGAATAAAAACATTATTTTCACATCATGTATGTTTTTGAAAAAATAAAACAACAACATCCGGTTCATATTTTTGTTTAGTAAAGCAAATAGTTTTTCTTTTGTTTTTCATTTTTGTTGGTGCGCAAAAATCGTTGTTCTTTCCCGCGTCTAAAAAACTCTTTATTGTGTTAATCATGCTGAAAGGGTATAATTTAGGTACGTGTATGCATTGTTTACATACGCTGAATAACAACAACATGTACCTTTTATTCATTGAACATGATGAACTTGTACGTAAGCGATTTTTCCTTGTTTTATGGATCACAGCTTGGAGCGATTTTAATTTTTCAGCTTAGAAGTACAATGGCTCCGTTATATTTCACTATAAAATTTTTATCTGCGTACAAAGCACAGCAAAAACATTTATTATTAATTTCCTGATGTTGCTGCTACTGCTGCTGCTGCTGCCACTCGTACAATAAGACTTCGATATGAATCTTGTAAATAATTTATTTGTTATGTTCCAAATCTTTGTTATTTATCCAAACACTTGATGGGATTAAGAGTCTGGAAGTGAATAATGAGTAGAAATTTAAAAAAATTTTGAAACATGAATTTGGGAGGGATAAAAATTCTATTGTGAGTTATAATAAATCTCTTGTTATATTATTCATATTTTATAACCGTATATAAATTTTCTGAAGGATACGGTTTTGGATTACGTACAATTTTAAGATTTTAAATTGTGTATAGAAAATGGTCCAGCGAAAAGAAAACTCAAATAAAAAATAGTTTTTATTTTAAAGATTTTTCTTTTTATAAATTTTAGGCAAGCGAAAGTTTTATAAAATTTAATAAAATGAGAGAAAAATATCGATTTTCTCTTGTTCTCAAATTTCTCTTGTTTCTCAACTACAGCTTTCCAAAAGTGCGAATTTTAGAACGAGCACAATGGAAAAACGTATGTTTTGCTACTAACTTCCACCTCTCAAGTAGGCTAATCATTTTCTCGATTAGCGACGCCTTCGGATGAGTCGCCATGCTTTCTCCAATTTGGAAGTGTCCCGGAGTTATAGCTTCTAAATCTTCTGTGTCATCAGTAAAACGGTACAAAGGTCTGGAATTTAAACAGGCTTCAATCACGACAAGAAGCATTGTTAAATCATCCATGGTTAATTTGGAGTCACCGACTGTCTTTAACATGCTCACCACAGTCCACCAGAGTGTGGTGAAGAAGGCGCTATAAAATGCCATTTTGTGCTCTTGTAACTCTTATTTCCTCTTCCCTATGACATGCGTATATCCAATGGACCAACATAGTCAACATCCACGTTCGGGAACGGTGACTAATTTGCATTCTGGTATGGGCAAGCTACCCATTACCTGTTGAATACCTTTAGCTTGATGGCCATGGCATTTTGAAATAATTTATTTTACTGTTCTTAAACCGATGATTGATGATCCTCCCGAGTGATCATTTCGAAGGGGGTATGCTTTCCTTCTTGATGAGAGCTATTTGACCGATAATGGTTGTTGGTAACTCTCATCGAGAAAGGTATTTCATCGACTAAATTTTTCAGAAGTAATGATTCATTCTCTGGTAGGGATTGGGACGGTTCATTTTCATACCGAGTAGTGTTGTAGTGTTGGTTTAGGCGTCGCGATTTGTGTATCCACGAGTAAGAAATGTGTGGAGTGATGATCCTCCAGTCATCAGGGTCGTACTTCATATTGTTACGATTACATGATCGTAACGAGCGCTGTTTGTATTGTTACGATTACATAATCATAACAAGTGTAGTCGTATCGATCAAATGGAGTAAAATGCAATGCGGCGTTTTTTACGATTACATAATCGTGACCAGCGCTGTATTGTATTTTATTCCATTTGTGTCTCCGCTTCTTTCGGAGTTGTTTAATGTTTGTATACGTCGTGGTGGTGGCGCGCGGATGAGAAGAGTGATGGGAGAGAGAGAACAGTGCGAATCGAGTGTGTGCGTAAAGCAAAACATTCCATAAGAATGTTTTTCTTATATGCCTCTCGTTTATATCAATGCGAATTGATGTAAACGAGAAACAGAGAATTGTTCTGGAATGTTTTGCGCGTCGTTTGTGCGACGCTCGAGTTTTTTTTTGATTTTGGATTATGTCATTCGAGTAGTGATTTTTAGAGAGCGAAGATTTGTATAAAATTTCGAGTTTTGTTTGAAAAAAAAGTTCTTAAGCCATTTTGGATAGTAGTGTGTTCTGAAAAAAAAAAAAATTTATTGTTTTGTATATAAACAGATGAGAATTATTTGGATTGAATCCAAAACATAATCATATTTTTCTGTATGTGGTTTAATAAAAAATAATAAAACATTGTTATTAGTTTATTAAAAAGTTTATTTATTTTCATCGAAAGTATGTGAAAACATTGGATATGCAATAAAAATTGAACTTCTTGAAGGTGTGAAAATTCTTAATTGTGAATAGAAATCGTAAAATAAAAAGGAAATCCAGAAAAATGTTTATGACGACGATGTAATGTTATTTAATTACAATAAAGAAAATTGATTTAAGTTAAATTCGATTTGAGGAACGGTTATCAGGAAGGCCTATCAAGGCCAAATTTACGTTGGCTAGGCGGACAACGCCCCACAAAATTTTCCTGTTTCTATTTGGTATTGGCTATTGGATATTGTTTATTTTTTTTGGTTTTATTTTAACGGGGAAGGCCCCGCAACGTAACGGGAGGCCAACCGGCCCCTCGTGTTTTATATTTTTTTTGGTATCGGTGGTCTGCCGCAACGGTAATCGGTGGTCTGCCGCAACGACAAACGGGTAGCCGACCAACCGGTTGCCCAATTTAGTTTTGGTATCGGGGAAGGCCCCGCAACGTAACGGGAGGCCAACCGGCCCCTCGTGTTTTATATTTTTTTTGGTATCGGTGGTCTGCCGCAACGGTAATCGGTGGTCTGCCGCAACGACAAACGGGTAGCCGACCAACCGGTTGCCCAATTTAGTTTTGGTATCGGGGAAGGCCCCGCAACAAAATAGTAACGGCACCAAGGCCGCAACAGTTATAGAATTAATTAAGGTACCATTTTTTTTATTTTTATTTTTTTTATTTTTTGATTTCATTTTTTTTATATATTTCTTACATTATATTAAATTTATAAATTTTGTAATCGAGCGCCGCACAGCGGGTACACGCGCTCGGTACACATTGTTTCGTCTCTCTCTCTCGCGCTCTCTCTCGTTCCCTCCTTTTCCTTTTGTTGGGAAGTTGTTTTCTTTTTGTTTTCTTTAAAAAAAAAAAAAAAGATAGATATACATAAATAAAATGAATTGTTAAGTTTTTCGGTGTGGTGTGGTGAGGGGGGAGTTCCCATCCTGTGTCGGCGTAGGGTAAGCGGTTCCTTGGTGCCCGCATCCGGATTCGGAACCGGTGGTTACCACCGTACGAGTTCGGGCGGATGCGCGCACCGGGGCACCTCTCTACCTTTATTATTATTTTATTTTTTTTTAATTTTTTTTATTTTTGAGTTGTTCGTTCCTCAGGTTCCGGCCGACGAATTTCGGCGGAACATCGGTTTTATTATTATTTGCGTTCCCCAATTTTCTGTATCATCACGGTGTAGGCCAGGAGCCCTGCATGCCTCAAACCCCACGACCTTCGCACTTCTCCGCTGAGAACGTAGCCGGCAAAACATCACCGTGGAGGCCTCTGCAGGTGCTTAGTGAAAATCTGCAGGTTGGCAGTAGCCAGCCTGTAACAGTATTTTATTTTCCTCGGGTTTGTGCCTCCACTTTCTATGTTTGCTCAATGTTGGTTGTTGACCCCACTTTCGTAGATGTTCGTTTTGTACGTACCTTATTGTAAGGTGGCGCGAGGGTGAGAAAGATGATGAGAGAGAGAACAATGCGCATCGAGTGTATGTGTAAAGCAAAACATTCCATAAGAATGTTTTTCTTATATGCCTCTCGTTTACATCAATGCGAATTGATGTAAACGCGAAACAGAGAAGAAAGACATTCTTCTGGAATGTTTTGCGCGTCGTTTGTGCGGTGGGAGAATTTTTTTTGGCTTAAATTCAGTCTGGTTTTGTTTTTGAATCCAAAAGAAGAGATAATTTTTTTTTTGGAATTCAAGTTGAGAGTACAGTATTTTTTTTCAAAAGTTTTGGTTTTAAATTGTATTCTAAGAAGAACACAAATAAATTGATTGTGAACAGTAAAAAAAAAAGAAAATTCGTTTGAAATTAGTAAAGATAAACAGTGTCAAATTCAATTAAATAAATAGGGGCTGTTTAATTTGAGTTGTGAAGATAAAAATTTGATTTGATAAAAATTCCACCTCGCAATGTTCGGTGAAAAGTAATATTTTTTTGTGTGAATGCGCCTAAACATCTAGAGGCGCACAAAAGTAACTGCATACAATCATTTTTGATTCGCATCGCGGGTTCGAAATATCGCAAGGAGGCCGATTTTTGTTGAACGTAAGGTCACGGCAGCACGTGCAAATACGCAAAAGATATTTCGGGGCTAGGCGCCACATTATTTTGGCGGCCAGCCGAGGCCACTTTGGCATGGGGGAGAGGCTCGCAAAGGTGACGGCACCAAGGCCGCAACGGTGCAAAATTTGTTTGTGGGTTGTAAGTTATCCCAACCCTTATATAGGAATTAGGATCAAATTTAAATCCAGAGGATATTGAAGATTGAGCTGAGGTATATTTGGAATGTAAAGTTCATGCAAATCCACGAGCATGCAAGGTAATTTGGAAACATAATACGGTGGTGTAATTAACGGGTGGCCCGTTGAGGACTCGTTATAAACGGTTTTTCGTCGAGCCAACACCCAATTTATTTGCGGGTGGTCAGTCGCGGCTATCTGTTTTTTTTGGTATCGGGGAAAGGCCCCGCATCGAGACGGGTGGCCAACGGGCACCCCGTTTTCATTTGGATTTAAATTGGTTAACGGTGAAAGGCACCGCAACGGTCCGGGTGTGGCACAGCACCTGTAGCATGACGGCACCAAGGCCGCAACATTGATGTTTTTTTGGAAAAAAATTATACTCGATTTTTTAATACTAAGGTACCATTTTATTTTTTTTCATTTTTATTTTTTTCATATATTTGAAATTTTATTTTTATTTTTTGTATATTAAATTTTTGAGTCGTAATCGAGCGCCGGATAGCGGTCGCGCGTTCGATGCGCATTGTTCCTCTCTCTCTCTCGTTCTTTCTCTCGTTCTCTCTTTCTTGTTTTCCCTCGTGGGAAGGTGGTTTCTTTATATTATTTTGTTGGGTTTAAATAAAAAAATATTAAATTAAATGAATTATTAAATTTTTCGGTTTTGGTGTGATGAGGGGGGGATTCCCATCCTCTGTCGGCATAGTGTTTGCGGTCCCTTGGTGCCCGCATCCAATTTCGTAACCAGGGCTTGCGCCGTTTGAATTCGAATGGATGCGGGCACCAAGGCACCTCTTCCGTTATTATTATTTTTATTATTTATTTTGAATATTCGGTTCGTTTCTCAAGTTCCGGCCGACGAATTTCGGCGGAACTCGGTTATTATTATTATTTGCGTTCCCCCTAACTTTCTGTATCATCACGGTGTAAGCCAGGAACCATGTAAGCCTCAAACCCCACGACCTTCGCACCTCTCACTGAGAACGTAGCCGGCAAAAATCACCGTGGAGGCCTCTACATGCGTTTAGTGATATCTGCAGGTTGGCAGTAGCCAGCCTGTAACAATATGACCCAATGGACGCGAGTTTAGCCTCAATCTGACAATAGCAGCGGCGCCAACTCCTCGACCGTAAGTAAGATTTCGCCCACGTTACATCGTGAATGATGATTGACCGATTTTACACCTTTTACGCTTTAGAAACCGCCAAAGTGCGGTGGAGCAGGTGGATTCAAGTTTCTTGTAGTGCCATCCTGAGCCAATAATGCAGCGATTTTTGAAGTGACATCTCTCGTGCTTTGCTGTTGCAGGAATGGTAGTTCACGACTAGCTCCGACAAAGCTGGTTGCGCAATCGGCGAACCGTTTAAACGATGCGGTGAATGCGTTTGTAGTGAGTTCGTACACCAGCTTCAAATGTAATGCTTTCGTAGATAATCAGTTGAAAATACAAATGTAGCTCTTTTTTGGCGCGTAGCTTGACGAGTGTGCAGAAGCGATCTCGAAGAAATAACACGATGCAATGGCGAAAGCATATAACACGCGCACCAAAGTTTTGATGCTTGAAATTCAACAGTGCTTCCGTAAGTATGCCAGCATCAGCTGTGGACTACCGTGTACCGTTGTGCGATGTACTTGCGAAATTCGTAAAGTTGTAAGCGGCTGTCTTTGGAAGAATGATTCGATGCGTCCGCGTGTGTGACAAGTTCAATTCGTTGAGCCGTACTTCGACTCGTCGTAGTAAATATTATTGTCTAACAGATGTTCTCCGGATTGGCAGTGTAATGCCACACACTTATCATGAAATTTCGACATCATTCGCGTTGCAATACACTTTGGATTTCGAAATAAGTACACGCGAAAAATATTTAATGATTTGAGAAATTGCATGAAATTGTATTTTGTAAAATAAACATATTTTATATTTCAAAATTTATTTTGCTTTATCATGATTTAATAACAAAAATAAAATATGTTTATTAGGCATTACGAAATATTGTAATAATTAATATTAAGTTTTGGATATGGATTAAATCGATGGAGTGAAAAGATTATTATTGTTTGAGGAGCCGTCGATTGATGGTCAACAATAAAGTTTAATAAAAGATAAACATGAATTATACAGAAAAGGTCTAAATAAATCTTTATTAATAAAAAGTTAAAAGTGAGTTTAATTTATAAACAATAATAACATTACAGCAGCTTCACCCATAACTCGAATGCAAATTTTAGGTCGGGCGCGGTGATTAAGAGTAGGTAGTGTAAGTCATTGTGAGACGTTACGCATTCTGTATGCGCCGCGGTCATTAATTTGACTTTTTGTTCGACAATGTTAGTGTAAGCCTCGTTCATTCTTTGGCGTGGCCATTGGCCTGGATCTTCTCGTAGCCAAACAAGACGTGTCCACCACAACGGATGGCTGAGTAGAAATAAAGGTTCAACACTACGAGACACACAATCTGCAGATTATGTTTGGTGTAGAGATAATTCCAAACGATATGTAAAATGTAATCCAAGATTTGTGAAAACCAATTGGCCATCGACGTTTTTCAACGATTAGATGAGCTACGTAGCCAACCAACTACCACTTGCAATTCGATTATTCTTATATTTGAATCTTTGGGACGTCGGGTGACTGAACGATGGTGTGGAGATGAGTATGGTGAATAGTACGCTGGCAAAAAGCTCCAGACGTGCCAGGCTTTCCATTTCCAGTGGTCCAACCGTGGTCTTTGATACCAGCATTGTGATTTTGATGGATCCATTTGATTAAGGTAAGATAGCAATTCTGGCCCGGTGAGTTGTTGCGATCTGTTGACTTTTCCTCGATGTGACCTGATTCCAGATAGTCCTACATGAACCAGTTGTAGTTGGTAAACTGGCGTTTCATATGTTGTAGTCGTAGAACTGCATCCTCTCGTGACCTTCCATGGGGTGATGAGTTCTTATTGAATGGCAGGAATACGGTGTATCTTGTGAGCTTGCCCGCAACGTGCTGAATGTCTGAAGTAAATTGCGCAATTAGGTCCAAATGACGTCGTTGTTTCGGTGAAGATTTGTCTAACTTTTGACGAAGTGAGGTTTGTGATCCGTAAATAATACAAACTCCCTTCCTTCCACAAAATTTTTAAAATGTTTAATTGCCGAATAAGCCGCTAGTAGCTCAGGATCGTATGTGCTATACCTAATTTCGGCGACATGTAATTTCCGCAAGAAAAAAAATAATAGTTGCCATTCTTCCTTTGACAACTGTTGCAAAACTGCTATGTCGGATGCACCACCAAAAATTGCAAATTTAGCATCCAGAATTGGGAATGCGTACAGTTTGCTAATTTTGACTTGCAAATTTCAAAACTCTTAATCGTCTCGTCAGCCCAATTCATTACTGATTTATCCTTCTTTTTTTTCTTAGATTACTTGAAATATTCGTATAAGAGCGCCCGACTGTCTGCAGCTCCTGGTATAAAAACCCTCTAAAAATTGATCATTCCATGGAATCTAAGCAGTTCGTCTGCCGTTTTAGGTCGCGGATAGTTTAAAATTGTTTCGACTCTTTGTTGATCTGGGCGTATACCATTTTTAGAAATTTGAAAGCCTAAAAATGTTAGTTCATCTAAAGCGAATTCACATTTAATAAGGTTGATAAATAAACCTACGTCATCCAATCTTTGCAATACAATTCGAACATGTTTGCAGTGTTCATTCATTTCCTTCGACACAATGAGTATATCGTCAATGTAAGTGAGTACGAATGCTAAGTCCCAGAATAAGGCATGTACCATCCTTTGGAATGTCTGAGCTGCATTTCGTAAGCCGAACGTCATCCGCGGCAACTCAAACAATCCGAAAGGTGTAATTATGGCCGTTTTTTCAATATCCACGGATTCAATTGGTACTTGGTGGTATGCCCTTACTAAATCAATTTTTGTGAACTTCGTACAAGACTGGTGCGTGAAATTTGTTACGAAAGGTATCGGATAGCGGTCTGGCTTCGAGAGGACTAGCCCAATTGCTTTTAGAAGGTCTGCAGACTCCTTGTGAAAGCCACGTCTCAATTTCTTTTGCAATTGCCATTTTTTCAGAGCTCAATCGTCGTCAATGAAATACACATGCAAACTTCGAAAAAACTTCAAAAATTTAACGCTTAAAGTGGTATGTCTGGACAAGGTCCCGTTTGAATCGGTTCGTCGATGGTTATCACTTGTTACGTTCTGTAATAATTCTCGAACACCACATTGGTACTTTTGTCAAGTTGCGGTATACAATGTAAACCCGGCATTAGTAGTAATTAAAGCAGCTGATCTATTGGTATTTGGTTGTAATTGTGGGTGTAATTTTTCCCGCTTATTATGAAAAAAAAACGAAAATATTTTTTGTCAACTGAGGTAGTCAATATTTAACTTGCAAATCGATAGGATCGGTGTTAAAGAGACCATACCTAAAAATAAAAAAACAAAATTCGAGACATAATTTAAAAATTCGATCGCGCTTGATAACGTTTCATATAAGTTAGTTTTGGTGATAATAAAAACCTGCAAAATCGGACTTATAATTATTTTGTGGGTTTTTATAAGTGAATTGGGTTAGTGAATAAGAAAAAAAAACCTGATTTAGCTTAAAGAACTCATTATTGGCTTTGAAAGCTTGGACAGGTTTTTTAGTTATATGGTGTGTGGGTGAACATTTATATTGCGGTATCGCCACGTTTTGTTATAAGAGCGGCCGCTATAGACACCGCTAGTGACGTGTTGACCGTATGTATCGAGTAACGACGAATTTGCAGCGAACAGTTTGAATTCCGTTGGCTTAGCTAACTGTAAATTTGTAGGTGGAACTACCGAAATTTCCGCACCTGTGTCTACCAAAAGTTGTAACCTATTTTGTAAATCTAAAATGGTGAAACAAATATTAGTTTTTAGGCTGTCGTCGCTCGTCGCATGAAGCGCAGTGCTTAGTGGTTTTTCGTTTTACGATCATCAAAGTTACACGGTTTTCCACACTTTCTTGCGTTGAACCATATTTAAAATGACAATAATACATCGAATGCTTAGTTACCTGCTCTTTGGACTTTGAACAACTGCGAAATCGTCTAGAATTTTCCGACCGAGACCTGCCAGATCGATCATTATGCGTTGATTCAGGTATTGAGGAATTAAACTTGTTGAATAATTCTTCAACACTTTTGGTTAATGCGCTGATCTGGTAAGATAAATTATCTTGTTGTAGATCATTATTATTTGTGTTTACACCATAAATCGTCGCTGGTCTCTGCACATCCACGATTCTGTCCGTCGTCTTTGCCAATTGATTTAGACTAGACTCACTCATGCACGCCTAAATCACCTGAGCATGAGTTGGCAGCCACTGTATCCTATCTCCTAATTGAAGTCCAGAAAGGAGACGATCTAATTTAGTTTTAGCAGATTCAAATAATCTTTCGATTATTATCGCTTTAAGAGATTCATATTTATTAATTTACGGAGGACTGAGAATTTCATCTCGAACGCACTTAACGGTCTGTAAATCAATTGTCGCAATTAGATGTCCGTATTTGGTGCCATCTGATTTTACACCACCAATTTGAAATTGCGCCTCCAATTGGGTGAGCCAATTTTCACTATCATCCCGGACGATTAAAAGGCTTATATTTTACTGACACATTATAAATTCGTGCCGTTTCACTACTAAAGGCCCCGCCCTCTTGTTCGTTCTTCAGATTTGATATTGTGGGTTAACCGATGCAGAAAAAGAAAAACAATGAGATAAACTATAAAAAAATTTCGCGTTTGTGGAAATAAATTACCCAGAATTATCGTGTAGAAAGCAATATATGCAATATGTACATACGAGTATTGTTCGATTTTTCGGGGTCACTAATTAATTAACAATTAAACATGACACCTTTACACTAATTTTTTATTTATACATTTAACAAAACAACAATTTATTATTTCGTTGTGTGATTCTCATTTTTATACATCAAGGCTGCGTACAAAATGTCGAGTAAAAGTTATTTTAAGTAAATTTTTCGGCAAATTCAATTATTTTTGAAAAAGTCTATGGTAAACTGATCGAAAAATCTGTACTTAAATCGATTTGCACCGTATAAACGTTTTACCCGACAATAATTGGTACGCAACCTAAATATAAGAATTTAATATGGACTTAAGCAAACACTATTGAGCTTTCGCGTAATACGAATTTTATCCAAAAAAATTTTGGAACGTTTTGGAACAACGAAAACTATGACGCTCTATCTATATTTCATATTGCAAAATTCTACACGATAATCGAGGACATCATTTTAGGTTTGAATCTTTACTATTGTAAAATTGATCCAAATGCATTGGTCAACCGCCCCATATCCAAACGGTACATTTCAATAGATTTTAGTGTTTTGTGAAAATAAAATTCCCAAATAAGCGACGAACCTGAAAAAATTGCCCATTGGTGACCAAACACCAAGATATGTTGACCAATCCTGGTCTAGCGATTATCTATCGAAGCTTGATACAGTATGCTTTGGGGTGATGAGGGAAATTTTTTATTCAAATTTTCATTTTTCCTTACAGTTTCATCCTTAATGCCAAACAATGAAAACTAGTGACTAATCCTGGCCAAAAGATTACAATCGCATTTATTATCAAAACCTTTGGAATTTAATTTAAAATTTGCTACACTTGTAAGATTTATTCTGAAAACTCCTGATAAAACGAAATCAATAGTAAACGAAATCTAAACACGATTCTACATAATTTATACATAATAATTTGATTTTATGTAATTCAACACACTCACACACCATAGAGAAAATTATCAACTAATTTTCCATTTCCTTTTCTCCTCCTCGTAATAAGCCATCCTCATTAAATTTTATTGGCGTAAATTTGTATCTACATAAAATCTCAGTATGAAAAGGCAAACCTACGATTTTCTTATACTACATTCTCGACACGACCTTCATTGACTGTTTATATGTATTGACCTTCTTTAATGATCTTTTGATGTGTACAGCGTTGGAGCTTTCTAAATTTTATGGCAACTTAATTTTCAATGTAGGTTTGATTTTGTTGAACTGTTTGGATTTTCTAAAGGTTAAGAAACTGAATTTATAGATTACATTTACACCTACATCTCCTGTTTGAATATCAAAATTCCTTCTTTCGGGTATTCCCACCATCTAACGGACTTTTTTGGGGCGAGATACTCAGATTATACGATAATCATCTCCAAGAAAAACAAATTGTTTATTAGAAATATTTTGGTTGCGATAGCTACCCGTATCGTATTTCATCAATCCAATTTTTAGAAACTCATAAAACCGATTTGTTTATGCACGGCATTTTATGCCGCCCAAATTTAACGATTACATCATATAAAAAGGACATTAATATATTACATACTTAAAATAACATTATGTTACAGTGTGTAAATACAATTTTCCAATTTCCTGGAAACATCAACATATTCATACATGTATACAGGCATCCATATTAAGAAACCAAACATAAGATCTTCCGATTTTATATCAGTTCATCTCGGCAAATATGTGTAGCTCTCTGTTACGAATATATAAATATATACGAGTGTATACGTTCCGACAGACAAGGAATGAAATAAAAAATTTGAAATTCAATTTTGTCTTATATATATACCGAGTATAAAGATGCGAATATGCTGAGATGCTTTTTCGTGAAAAATAGAAAATTTTATTATTTTTGTTGGTTGTTCGTCGGTTGGTTGTTATTACCAAACCACAGTTGTTATCATATTTGTGAACTTTTTTATGGTATTGTGGCAAAAAAAAATGGTATATGTTTGTCTATCTGTAAGCCGTACCTACACACACAGGCAAAGTTCAAAAACAAACAAGGCGAATACATTTTCATAGTTGCGCGAGAGAAAGCTCTTTTATGCTTTCGTCTAATTTTTTTCCGACAGAGTTAAAATCTCTAAAGTAGTTTGCATTTTGCCGTCCTGTGTTTTTTACTTACAATTTTCCTGTACATCATATTCTATACAATTTAATTATTTTGAGTTTTATCTGTGCGCTACTTATGAATTTTATGATAAGAATTATGCTAAACAATGTTTTTCTTTTGTTATATGTACGGTATGTAGGCAAAGTAATTATTAAGATAAATAATTTATAAGTGTTATTTATAACTAGGGACTATATGCCCCTGGGTGTTTCATACCACAGCTGGAACATAAGCTAATACAGGATGTTAATTGTCGCCAAATCAAAAATGTCGTCCGTTCAACGTTTGAAAAAACCGAGCATAGAGTTAGTAAGTTCTAGCGATGGACAGCTCCATGTACGTATTAAAATTCAGGGGCCCTATTATGAAAAAAATGCGATATCGCATTTTCATACGATATCGCATTTTCATACGATATCGCATTTTGGTATTATAGGCTAAGATTTTCGCAAAAATGCGCTCTAAGTCAGATGCGAACGCCATATTATAAAAAGCTACGGCGGATTTTTGCGAAACTACAATATATTTTTTAAATGCGAATGATCAATAGCAGTCGGAGATCGCATTATTTAATACACATACGTGATAAACTGTTATTTTTTTAAATATATTAAATATAACAGGATTATAAATGTCCTGTCATTGTTGTTAAAAATAAAATATAAACTTTCTCACATAATTTAAACGGTTTTGACGTCCTTCTTCATCATCCTCACAATTATTTAAATATATATAAATCAACACAGTCCATATTGAAATTTATTTAAAGAGTAAATAAATACAAAATCATTACGAACAGTTAATTGAGATTATAAGAACTGTCAGATGTTGTACACATAAAAAAAATCCCAATGAAAATTTCCATATAGGAAATGCGATATGTGATAATCGCATTTCATAATAGAAACGCAAGCGGCGGATTGGATACACAAAATCGCAAAAAATGCGATATGCGATCGGTTTCATAATAGGGCCCAGGTTTCTAACGAAAGTAACCTCTATGGGGAGGCACTTGTTACGACTGTGTTGTCTTTAACAAGACCAAATGTTCATTTTATGGATTACATCCCCATTTTTTGTAAATTTTTGTGTTTTTATTCTCCTCGGTTGTTTTGCGTCCGGGTTGTTTTGCGTCCGGGTTGATTTGATGTCTATACGCGGTAAATGGTGGGTGGATTCCTGTGTGTTTTTTTTTTGTTTTGTTGGTAACTGAACGAAAATGGGGGAGAGCGAGAACAATGCGCATCGAGTGTGTGTGTAAAGCAAAACATTATATAAGAATGTTTTTCTTATATGCCTCTCGTTTACTAATGCGAATTGTAATGTAATATTACAATGCGAATTGATGTAAACGAGAAACAGAGAAGAAAGACAATTCTTCTGGGATGTTTTGCGCGTCGGCGTAAGAGTTTTTTTTTTATTTGGTGGGATTCGAGTTTTTGATTTCTGGCAGTCAAGTTTTGGATTATATAAACGAAAGTTAATTTTTTGAGAACAAAAAAGTGAAAGTTTTTTTGAGTTTAGTTTTTTTTTTTTTTTTTGATTTGGAAATATAAATGGGGGAGTTTTTTTTTGTTTCCAAGTGAAACACATAAAATAATTAAAAATTGTAAATTAAATAAAATAAAAATACTAAACAAAATAAGTTAAAGTTATAAATATTGTATCATAAAATAGAAATACAGTTATTGAGTATTTATTTAAAATTTTGAAGTTATAAAGAAAACTTTTTTGAGTGTGAATGGAACTGGGAGGTATTTCCGCCTAAACTAGCGGTCGGGTTCTATCTAACTGTGAACCACCATATTATGAATGTGTCGCAAAATATACAAATACTGTATATCTGGTTCGTACGGCAAATTTATTAAAGGACGTATCGTAATTAATACTATCAAATGCTAGTGATCACTATTTATATCAACATTACAACTTTGGATTTAAATTATGGTTAAGAGATAAAAATCGTCTACCTAGTGTTGTGGTTAAGAACGCCATTTCTATAGAGCCGGTTTAAAACTGCGAGTAAAAGAAACGCCCCATATCATTTACCGGTGGCCAGTTGAGGCCACCTCATCAATTCCACGGGTGCAAGTGAAGCCAACGGCCAACCGAATTTTCCGGATAAGGCGAAAGGACGCCCAATCTTTTGTGTGCCCAACCAGGCAAAATATACGGTTTTGGTGAGGCCAACGCCCAACTGCACCTAACAACCTAAGGCGAAGGACGCCCAACGGGGTATTGGCACGACCAAGCCGCAACGGAACGGTAGCCAACCGGCTATTGTATTTTATCGGTGGTCTGCCGCCACGGAACGGTAGCCAACCGGCTATTGTATTTATATCGGTGGTCTGCCGCAACGGAACGGTAGCCAACCGGCTATTGTATTTTTATCGGTGGTTTGCCGCAACGGAACGGTAGCCAACCGGCTATTGTATTTTTATCGGTGGTCTGCCGCAACGGAACGGTAGCCAACCGACTATTGTATTTTTAACGATGGTCTGCCGCACCGGAACGGCACCAAGGCCGCAACATTAATTTTTTGTATTTAAGGTACGATTTTTTTTTTATTTTCTTATTTTTATTATTCATTTTATTCTTTTTACATATTTTATTTTAATAATTTAAATTTTGATTTTTTGTAATCGAGCGCCGCACAGCGGGTGCACGCTCGATGCGCATTGCTCTCTCTCTCTCTCTCTCTCGTTCTCTCTTATCGTGGTGCGGGTGGAGGGGGTAGTTGTTTCTTTTCATTTTTCTTTGTTGTTCTGTAAATAAAATGAACTATTAATTTTCGGAAAGGGTGTGATGGAAGCGGTGACTCCCTCTGTGTCGGTGTAGTGTTGATTGCGGTCCTTTGGTGCCCGCATCCAATTTCGTAACCAGGGCTTAGCCCTGTTTGAATTCGAATGGAGGCGCGCACCAAGGCACCTCTCTCTCTCTCTTATGATTATTTGTGTTGTTCGTTCCTCAGGTTCCGTCCGACGAATTTCGGCGGAACATCCGGGTATTTTATTATTATTTGTGTTCCCCCTAACTTTCTGTATAATCACGGTGTAAGCCAGGAGCACATGCATGCCTCAATCCCCACGACCCTTCACACCTCCCTGAGAACGTACCCGGCAAAATATCACCGTTTAGGCCTCTGCATGCGCTTAGTGAAATCTGCAGGTTGGCAGTAGCCAGCCTGTAACACACTTTATACAATATTGATGGCTGGTCTCCACTTGCATATTTTTCTTTTGACAAAAAATAAATGGCTTCGGCTCATGACATTATTAGTATAGTATACTTACTACTACACTCTTCAAAACTAGACATATTTTCTCTGTTTTGATTACGTAGAAAAAATTATTTGCTTTGTTATTGTAGATAGTGTGCTATGCTGTGATTCTAACAAACAAAACATCCACGATTTTTTTAATTTTAAATGTGAAAATAATATAATGTGCGCTCAAAATGAGCATAAAAACACAAATTATGCTCAATTGGCACAACGTCATGACAAAAATATTGAATATTTTGATCTTTTCCTCTCCTGACAAAATTTCAATGCGCAAGCTCAAAACCATTTTTGCGTATGTATTTTGGAAAATGTACTAAAAAATGTCACAAGAAAAAAAATAGACTAGATTTTTTTTCCGTCACGAGAAAAATATTTAAGTGGAGACCGGCCATGAAACTCAGAGAATTAAACTCGTACTGAAAAATCAGTCATCTGATTTTATTGTATGATTATTTGGATTACCACTGCGGAGATGTAAATAATCAAAGATAGTTCTTTGATTCTGCTGTAAAATATTTTTTATTCTGATTTATTTTTATTTAAATAGATTAATTTAGATTATTAAAAGATCTTATTTACCCAGGTGTGTAAATACGAAACCGGAATTTATTAGTAAAAAATACACGTTCATTGTATGATAATGACTAGGAGTATTTAATTCATAGTATTGCTCATTATTAGTTATACATGTTTCCTATCATTCTGGCAATGCGTGGCTGCCACGCAAAAAAACTGTTCTTCTTTTGAGGCAAACCAGTTATCGAGCCATTTTCGTAGAAAGTGAAATGCTCCTCAGCAAGCTCGCGCCCCATCGATACAAATAAGTAATTATCGAACGAAGCCAAGTCTGGCGAGTAAGTCGCATGTGAAATTAGTTCCCAATTAAGTGCTTCTAACGTTGTGATGGTGCATTATCATGATTCAATATCATTTTGTGTTGCATTTTATTATATTCTGGTTATTTTTCACGAAAAGCGCGATTCAAATTGATTATTTGATATTGGTAGCGTTCAGTATTTACGGTTTCACCAGATTTGAGCAGCAGCTCAAAATAAATCACAATGTTCTAATCCCACCAAATACAGAACATTGTCTTCCGTCCAAAGCGATTAGTCTTGCATTCGATGTCAATAGATCAACTCAAGACATTTTGCGCTTTGGATTTTCAAAATAGGCCCATTTTTTGTCGTCAGTCGCAATTTGATGGAGAAATAATTTTGTTTTTTATCTGGCGAGCAACATTTCGCAAGTGGTTTTTCTATTTTCCTGTTGCCTTTGATTCAGTTTAGAAGTAAGTAATCAGTTCAGTTTATAGTGTAAGCTTTGACAAGCTGTGTGCAATGTGATTCTGAAGGAGTTTTACTTCAAATGATAATCTAAAATCAATGATGTCCGCAAATCGTAATCTGTAGGCACAAAACTCGACATTTTCAACACTTAAAAAACTTGTATGTATGGTTATGAATTAGATTTTATTAACAGATCTCAAAACAAAACAATGGCGCCGATGACGTTTGTCGAAAGGTACATTAACTGGTGGCGCCATTTATTAGTATATTCCGGATTTATATTTACTCACCTGGTATACATAAAATTTATGCTGCCTAAACAGAACACTGCCTTCATAAAAATGAAGTTTCTAACAAAAAATAACACGTATACGTATACGGTTCCAATTGGAAAACATGGCGGAAGCAGAATTCTTATTGGATTCAAATAGATTCCAATAGCCGCCATATTGAACTGTTCTAGTATCGGTGGTTTACACTGCTAATATTTTATAAATGCAAATTAATGAAAATTTTATTAAAAAATTTTATTATATTAAATAATTTATATTTAAAAAAGATAATATATACAATATATATTTGCGAAATATAAAAATAACTTAAAGAAAAAATTAACAAATAAAATTAAAGCTTTAACAAATAAAAATATCAATAATGTTTATTGCAATTATTCACTCAAAATATTTAGTATTTTATCAATCTGGCCCAATAACAAGCCACTTCCAGAGATTAATGCAAGATGCCACTATATAGGTCGGATTGGCCTATTTATAGAGAACATTTTCTGGTATAAGGGTTTTCCTACCGGAGAAAATGTAACATTGTTAGTGGCAGTTTTCCACCATGAATTTTGAGTATTTTACCAATGTGGGCCAATAACAAGACACTTCCAGAGATTATGGCAAGATGCCACTATATAGGTTGGATTGATAAAATACTAAAAAATTTACAGTGGAAAATTGCTATTAACAAGGTTACATTTTGTCTGCTAGGAAAATCCTTATACCGGAAAATGTCCTCCATAGATAGGCCAATTCGACCTATATAGTGGTATCTTGCCCTAATCTCTGGAAGCGATTTGTTATTGGCCCAGATTGAGAAAAATTGCAATAAAAAGCTTTTATTTCCATTTATTTGTTATGATCTTAATTTGTTATTTTACTTATCTGTTTGAGTAATTGTTGTATTTCATTAATATTTTGAAATTTTAAAAAAATTCTATTTTAAAAATTATAATTTTTAAATGTACTTGATTCCTAGAATAATTTAACAGTGTAATAAATCACACTCAATTTTAATAAGAATTTAATATTGAGTGGTACAAACACATGTATAATTTAGATTTTTTGTTATTTTTTGTTTGCAACTTCCCCACATTACTTAGTGTCTGGTTTCTGGAAATATTTTAGACTAATTATTCTGCATTTGGCATTCTCAACGTGTGTTATTATCTCAGTTAAGCTTAGCTCAACATATTCTCGACTTTAGTCTTACTGCTCAACGGTGATTTCATTCGATAGTGTTACAAGTGAAGGGGTTTGTGATTCGTGATATATTTTCCCATTAATTTGTTTATAACCCGGATCGCTCAGCTATATGAGCCATCCGAGTTATTAACAAATTAATAGGAAAATATTTCACGAATCACAAACCCCTTCACTTCTACACAACACTCCAAAATAAGATGTGGATAATCACATGATGGTGACTGAACGTCTCTATCTGTTTATCCATTTTTTTTTTGTTCTGGTGTAAGTTAGTAAAAGTTAAATTCATTGATCTTCCTGCGTTTTATTTTTTACAATCGTACTAAATTCCCGTTAGTTGTTGGCACGATGCATTCATTATATGACATGAATGGCGAGAAGATTTGTTTATATTGTGTTGGGCTGTTCTAAAGTCATTATCAGAACATCAGAGTATCTGAGGATGCACCAAACCTCGATTTGCTCTATACTAGAGCCAAAAATGGCGTAAGATTGGATTTTTGAAGAAAACATGAATTAAACTGTGATTTCGTTGTACATCATACATACATTGGTTGATTCAGTGACTACTACAGCGACTGGATTTCCATCAGATTTCCCCCTTATTTCCTCCGGGTTTTTCCCCGATTTCCTGGAGTTTCCCCGAAATTCCCTCGAGGTTTTCCTGGATTTCTCTTGAATTTCCCCTGGTTTTCTCCGGGCTTCCCCCAGGATCTCCACCGGGTTTCTCCCGGCTTTTCCTCATGTTTCCCGCGGATTTCCTGGATTTTTCTCAGGTATTTCTAGATTTCCCGGGGGTTCTCCCTGATTTCCCTCGGGTTTGCCCTGGATTTCCCTGTATTTCCCCCGGGTTGCCCGAAATTCCCCCGGATATCCCTCGGGTTTTCCTCCGAATTTCGCTTGGGTTTTCCCCCGATTTCTTGGATTTCCCTCGGGTTTTCCCCGAACTTTCCCTGGATTTCCTCGATTTCTCTCGGGCTTTCCTCGGATTCCTCCTGGATTTTTCTCTGGTTCCCCGGATTTCCCAGAATATACCGTATTTTCATCGGGGTTTTCCCGGATTTTTCCCGGAATTCCTGGATTTCCCCGAATTAGCCTCGGGGTTTCCCCAGATTTCCCCCGGGAGTTGTTGATCCGACATAGGTTCGATATGGGTCACATCCGCGGAATAGTTCTGTAGCCATCTATATGTTGGTAGTGTCTTTCGATTGGGCAATTCCTAATAGCCATATAGCCATGTTAAAAAAAAAAATTATGTACATATATATTTTTTGTTATTTGACATCTCGTATTTTTTCACTTATTAAGGAATGACATATTTTATAAATAAATGTTGATAATATTTGTATATTTCAGTGTTGTTATTTTAGATTTGTGGTGTTTTGATGGTTTGTTGGTTGTGACAATTTTTTACCCAGTGTAGTATTTTGTTAATTTAACAAGTTGGTGTGTGTGCGTCTGATTTTTTGTTAATTTTGTTTTTTGTTGGAAACTTCATATCCGTAATTTATCCATTTTTCGATATTTTTCGTTTGCAGCCGTGCATTTTTTATATTTGTTTGCACTTGAACGCTATATTGGTTATTTTTTGTTTTCTATTTAAAAAAAGTTATATAAAAAATAGGTATGCCTACAAAAATATTACCAGTGAGATGAAAAAAAATTAACTTTGTTCAGCCAAGCTACACACAATTTTAGCTTCTGGTTTCAAACTAAGTCGCAATAGATTTGTATTGTTAATTTAAACCTTTATTTTATAATAAAACATCAAATTTTTTGTACTGTTTGATTCTGGTCTCTCGAAAATAAAATTTGAACAAAAATCTACATCTCAAAAATTAAATTTTTTTATTTTCAATTCTATTTTTTCATTTCGGATTCGCCGAAAAATTTAATGTCGCAGTTAAACGAATTTTGAAACCGTGTGTAGCATGGCTCATTAGTTTGAGGAGAAATTATAAAATTATAAAAAATGTATAATATTGAGATACGGGTGCCATACAACTATTTTTGGTTTCATATTTGCATCAATTACAATTTCCAAAAGTTTACACACGCCTATATTTTCCCGATTTTATTTTACTGTCCCAAAATAAAATGGGCAAATAGTTCGATGTTGTTATTTTTGATAGATATACATGAGAAATAAAATAACATAAAAATTTTTGTCAGAATATGAATGTAATATCAATTCATATTCTGACAAAAATTGCATAAAATCATAAAATGTAAAATCAAAAATCAAAAATCGACATTATTTATAGGAATTAAAATAACCGTCTCGGCTCTAACTCACACCATATAATATCTAAATAAAAAGAAATTATTTGGTAAAATTTGAACCCGATAGGTTGCGCTGAGGTGGAGATATATACGAAAATGTAGTTTTCCCTGTACACAATTTAGTAATTCATGGATATCTACTATATCGTAAATGGATATTCACTCAAACAATAACCAGAATGGTATAATGAAATAGATAATATATGGGTTGTATGTTATTGTCCTCTTCTATCGAAAACCAACAAAGCACATATAAATATAGAATTTTGCAGCTCTGTTAAATCTATTAAACACATCTGTAATATGTGCAAAAGGACAGCGACAAGGCCGTTTTTGCTACAAGAAATCCAGCTGTCACTCATTTGGCCAACCATCTTGAAAATGGGCAACGTGTTTACTTCACAGAAGAAAATGCAGTTAGTCAAGCAGAAGCTCCACCAAAAACAGCGTTAACGAAATTTTCCAAATTACGCTCACACCAAAACGATTTTGGATTCAAGAACCATACTTTATTCAGACGAACCAACTTATTTTTCATGGAATGCGTCTTTGGGAACCAAGATCTCCTTTAATTCTCCTTTATCAAGGAGATTTTCATTGGGATTCAACTTTTACCGATGCTGTTCTCGGTTCTACTGCTCATCAAATTCGTGCTTTATTTGCAATTATATTGACAACATGCTTTCCAAATAACCCAAACGAATTATGGGAGAAATAAGTAAGGAAATTTTACATGCACAAGCTACAATTCATGGAAATTCATTTTTAGATTATACACCAGCATTGTACGTAGAAGCATTAATAAGATTGGAAGACTTCCTGATTATTTCAAAACAATCACTAATTACATTGGGATTATCATCACCCAATCGTCCGGCAAGTGATTTATTTAATCGAGAATAACAACGAGAACAGTCATGTATTATTGATGATTTGATGAGTATAATAAAACACATGAACCACAATTATTGGCAGAACAAAAATTAATTTTTCATTCGGTAATGCTTGCAGTCACTGCAAAAGTATGCGGATTCTTCTTTTTGGATGCTCCACGTGGGACTGACCAAACATTTTTGATTCATTTTTTATTTCCATTATCTTGCCTAAAATACACTCTCAGGGTGAGATTGCTTTGGCCATCGCTTCATAAGGTATTCCTCCTACTTTATTGGATGGCAGAAGAACTGCTCATTCTGCACTTAAATTGCCGTTAAATACAGAGACAAATTAAAATGAAATATGCAACATTAAATCACATTCAAGTATGATTAATACCAAATTATAATCTGAGATGAATGTAATGACACATAAATATTCATTAGGAGCTGATAAGAGTCTTTGGCGGTACTGTCATTTTGTTTCCACAAGATTTTCGACAAACACTTGCGGTTATTCCACATTCCACCTATGCAGGTGAAATAAATGCCTGTTTCAAAGCATCATCACTGTGGAGCAGTATTTACAAATTGAACAACTTCAAAATGATCCATCTGCTGCGCCATTCGCAAATCAATTGCAGACAATGAAGTTACCAGATAATTCTTGCATGATTGTGTCTTCTAGAGATGCATTAATCCCAAATGTGTTTCCAAACTTTCGAGATAATATCAACAATCACCGATGGCTGAGCGAAATACAATTTTAGCAGCAAAAATATTGATACCCATACCATAAATATCTACTGTATTTAAAATTTGTTTCGGCTTTTCGGACAAAATATGGGGGGGAGTGCATTTTTCTACTTTTTTATAACTTAATGTCACGGACGATTATGAAATTTTTTTTATAAATATCTACATTCAAAAGATGTTGGAATCTCCGTCATTTTCATTCGAGTCAATTGATACTGTGGTAGAAGGAGATGGAGTGAATTTTTCAACTAAATTTTTAAATTCACTTGATTTGCCAGATCTTCCACCACATAATTTAATTTTGAACGTTGAATCACCAATCATACTGTTATGAAACCGTAATGCACAAAAAATTGTGAACTGAACGCAGTTGGTTGTCAAGAAAATACTAGGTAACATTATTGAATCGGCATCCCAAAACAAATCTTGGAATAAAATAATTATTTTAGACAGAACAACGTTTGCCGGGTCAGCTAGTATCCGATAATTTTCGATAATATTTATCAATTTTAGAAAATTTATACCTAATTCCTCTACTGATTTTGAAAAAAGATTTAGTGAATCGATTTTATACATTTGAATAAATGAAGCAATAAAAATCAACAGATAAGTGAATTTAAAAATCAGAAAACTATAAAAAATATTATGAAAATATGTAGTAAAACTACCAAACAATTTGACAAAGAAGTGAACGTTATTTTTTATCGAATATTTTACCTTACGAAGTTAAATTTTTTCCATCTCTTCGGAAATATCTATAGCGGTGTTACCGTGTTTTATTAGTTATATTAATGATTAACACACACTATATTTATGTTTATATTATATTTATTATTTAATATATTATCACTTAATTATAATTATAAATTTAGTTCACAAAATGGCGTGTGAACGATTGTTCGGCACTTTACACTTTATTATTTTATTATATGAGACCACCTCTTTAACTTCTAAAACGCAACTGGTTTCTTTTTCGTTTCTTGGTTTCGTTTTTGGGATCGTCGATAAATATCTCGATGTTTATCGATTGTCGATAAATATCGAGATTCGCGGAATTAGAATGTAGGTGGCGAAATAGCTATATTCAGCAAAACGAGCAATGCCTCGTAATTAAGCGGCGCGGTGTATAAATAGTTTTGCTACGAGGAGTGCCACGAAGTGAAAAGGTTTTTGAGCCGCTACATCACTCCCCTCCTGGATCGAAAACCGTAGTGTTTTAAATTGAATGTAACGGTTTTTGGAACACTACGTTTTTCGACTGGGTTTACCACAAGTATTCCGTATGTTGGCTTAAGTCTGTCGATGCCAATTGTTGTTGAGTTTCCATCTATATCCACAACAAAGAATTTGCGCAATTTGCGGGTCACTGGATACGGTCCAGAATAGGGTGTACTCAATGGACCTCTGACTCTATCCACACGTACGAATACATGTGAACAGGTTTCCAGATTTTTGGGAATGTACTTTGCCTGTTCGGTTGGATGTCATGTGTCCGTAGGAACTAAGGCTCTCATGGTAGTACGAAGCTGATTCACGAAATCCGAAGTATCTGTGTTTGGGTTCGAATTTTGATCGTTGATGAAGAATTCACCGGGAACCTTGACCATATACTAGCTCTGCTGGTGTGCAGTTGAGGTCTTCCTTGACGGAGGTTCGAATACCCAATAGTGTTACGTCCGTGGGTCGTTCCATGTTCCACTCAAAGTGCGAGTTGGCTGCCAGTAGGTTAACATGGTAACGGTTTCGATATTCGAATCAGCTAAGGCAACACCTACGAAAAATTGAAAGAGGGAACGAATAATATTTTTTTGGTACGCGCAAATTTTGGCGGGAACGCAGAAAAAAAATGGAGATGACCAAGAAAAATTAGGGCGAGGCAGTCTAATTTTAGATCTCAAAAAGGAGACAATCATTTTTTTTATGATATCTAATTAAAAAAAAAAAAAATATCGAATAATAAACAAAAAAATTTATTTTTCAAAGTACCGAAGTAAAAGTTACCGTGAGTTAAAGTACGCGTTCGCGATAGTGATCAGTTTTGGTGATCGTGCAAATTTTGTTTCTTGATGGTGCGGTGAAATATCTAACTGTCGGATATGTATATGTACGAAGATTGAAAATGAATATTATAATTAATTTATCGATTAAAAAGAAATACTCTCAGTCTTCGACAAACATTTTATTACCCTAATAAATAGCAATAAACCCAAAAATTAAAAATATAACATTAAAAAATAAAAAAAAAAATCTGTGCAATCGATCGAGTTACGATGAAGTAAAGTTTTACGAACGGTACTACCCACGCTAAAATAAATGGTGGGAAGAAGTTTAGTGTAATTATCTTAAGTTTTGCTATATTGTATAAGTATATCAGATCAATAAGAAGATCAATAATCATAGTGGTTACAATTGTTAGGATAAGTACAATAGTTAAATAAGTAGAGTGAGTGGCGTAAACATAAAACGCATCAGAAAAGTGCAGTTAAGTATTGTGCTTGGTACTAGAAAAAATTTCTATAAACGGCTATTTTTTTGGGGGGGAATAAACCTAAAGAACTTAAAAGTTCCCGATCATCGTAATAATATCTACCTAATAATACCAATAATATAATAATAACTATAATAATAGAAAAATCAAATAAAAAAAAAAGATAGTGACTGTTAATCTTACAGTGATTTTAAGTGTAACGGTTACCACTATCGCACCTACCTACTATGAACTCAAAGGTGATAACCGTTATAATAATACGTATCATACTAATCTTATAATATAAGTAGTATCCAATGGGTGTCTATAAACATCATTGTCTTCATAATTATACATCTTAATACCTAAAAGAGGGGGATTCTATTTGTTTATAATAATTATAATAATAATCATTGAGATAATAATAAAACCATAAAATAATAAAATAATCAAGTCAAAATTTAAAATTTTGTTTTTATCAAAATCCCCAGTACATAACAATAAACCATGATCGTTATGTATAGGCTATACCAACAACAACTTTCAGCAATCAACATACATCTGGACTAATTAAAAATAACAAAATCATCATCATTACCTTATTTAAGTACCATTTTTATTTCTATATACAATTATATTACATATATCATATATATACAACTTTATATTTCTCTATTATAGTATATCTCCGACTATTTAATGTTTCTTTAACTTTATAATTTGTTTTTTTAAAAAAAAAAAAAAAGTTCTGAATTCGGGCGGTATAGTAAAGAAATATAAAATTTTAATCTTAAGTTAAATTTATTCTTAGATATGGTTAGCTAACCGAAAACCATTTATATTTTGCCAACCAATTGTGTAAACCATTTATTTTTGGCGTTTTTTTTTTTTTTTTTGTTGTTTTCTTAATATAAGTGAAATTTTAACATTACCTTGATAGTGCATTTGTTTTCCTGATGAGTATTGCCGGTATTTTGGTTATTCTTTCTCGTCTTCTAGTGTTGTTCACATCCACCAAGATGAAATAAAGTGGTGATTGAGATGAGGATGTTACTGAGGTGAGTATACAGGTTAGGTAAGTCGTGTAGTTTATAGCTGGTTCCCATCTTCCTTTTACGGTCAGCACAGATCTCACTATGTTCTGGATTCCCCACCCCACCTGCTCCTGAGCCCTAGCCGGCGTAATCGACCGTTCCAGAACCTCTAGTGGGATAATTCATTCTGATAACGAGTGGTGGACCATGGTCATCTTCGGTGTTTTAAACCCACCAGTGCTGGTACCAGCACAATCTCGTTACAATAGGATTGTTGGAAGTTCTGAACTCCAATGGGATGTATTACATCGAGCTGTTAAGGCGGATTTTAATTGCCTGTGGAACCGTTCGACAAGACCATTGGCTTTCGGGTTGTATGCAGTTGTACGAATGCGATGGGAACCTAGGAGCTTCGTGAGCTCGGTGAACAACGTTGATTCGAATTGTGTTCCTTGGTCTGTCGTGATGAAGAGTGGGACACCATATCTACAGATATACTCATTGTATAAGATCTTACTTACGGTTTTTGCGGTCATTTCTCGGATTGGATAAGCTTCTGGCCAACGGGTAAATCGGTCGACTATCGTTAAAATGTAATGATAGCCATTCGATTGGGGCAGTGGACCAACCAGGACCATGTGGATGTGTTCAAACCTGCCACTTGGTAGCTCGAATTTACCAAGTTCTGATTTTGTGTGGCGGTGAACTTTGGACTTTTGGCATGGGATACAAGATTTCGCCCAATTGCTTGTATCAGTATTCATTCTTGGCCAGAAGTATTTTGAAGCAATAAGTTTTCGCGTAGCACGGATGCCGGGATGTGATAAGCCATGTAGACTATCGAAGATTGTCCGTCGCATGTTGAGAGGAAAGTAGGGTCGATTTTCACCTGTTGAAGTCTCACCAAATTTGCTGCTTGTCTGGTAAGTCGATCCGTTGCAGGTTTACGCTTGATTCCGGTGTGCGTGCTGAAATCAATTTCTGCAATTCGTCGTCGCGTTGTTGCTGTACAAGTAATTCCTTCGTATCGAAGGAGAAGAAGCTGAGTTCTGTGAGAAGTGTTTCACCAGAACGAGACAAACAGTCGCTCACCACATTTACCTTTGATGTGATGAATGTCGGTAGTGAACTGAGCAATGTAATCGAGATGTCGTGATTGCCGGGGGCTACGTTCAGATTATGACGCTATAGCTGTTGTAAGAGGCTTATGGTCGGTAAATATAGAGAAATTTCAGCCTTCGACGAAATGGCGAAAATGTTTGATTGCTAAATATATAGCGAGAAGTTCTCTATCAAAAGTAGAGTATTTGATTTCCGCAGGGGAGAGCTTCTTTGAAAAGAACGCTAATGGTTGCCAACATCCTTTGTTGCGTTGTTGTAAGACAGCTCCAACTGCCACATTGGAAGCGTCGGTAGTTATGTTGAACTGCGCGTCGTTCAACGGATGTACCAAAAGAGTGACAGCGGCAAGAGAACGCTTGACCTTGTCAAAAGATTCTGTGCAATCTTCGGGCCAAGAGAAGTTTATTTTGTTTTTGCCTTTCTTGAGTAAAGTGGCCAAATGCCGGTGAATCGGCGATAACAGTTCGGCTAACCGTGGTATAAAGCGGTGGTAATAGTTCACCATACCGACGAACTGCTGTATTTGGCGGATTGATGTTGGCTCTGGAATATTTGAAATGACATCAACTCTGTCTTGCGACGGGAGGATGCCATCTTTCGAAATTGTGTGGCTCACGAAGTCGAGCGACTTCACGCCGAAAACACATTTCGAAGCTTTAATATTGATCCCATAATCCATATGCGGAGAGACGTTTAAATACTGACTCGAGATGTTCACTGTGTTCCATCTCGGACCGGCTTGCAACGAGGATATCGTCGATCTAAGAGTAGACGAAGTCCAGCCCTTTTAACACTTCATTAAGGAATCGCTGGAATGTCTGGGCTGAGTTACGAAGGCCGTATGGCATTCGGGTAAACTCAAAAAGCCCGAAAGGAGTAGTTATCGCTGTTTTGTGAATATCCTCGAGAGCCATGGGAATTTTATGATATGCCCTAACCAAATCTATTTTCGAGAAAATAGTGGCGCCGGCGAGTTTCAACGAGAAACTGTGTATGTGGGGGATAGGATATCTATCTGGGACAGTGACAGTGTTCAACTGTCGATAGTCTCCACAAGGGCGCCAGTCCTTGTCTTTCTTTTGCACCATATGTAATGGTGAGGAGACTGGTGATGATGAGGGGCGGCAGATTCCGATGTCTGTCATAAACTGAAATTCAGTTTTAGCAGCTTTTAGTGTAGTTGCGTCGAGTTGTCGCGGTTTAGCACAAGGTAACCTACCTTGCGTGACGACGTAGTGGACTACGTTATGCTTCACTGGCAGATTGTAATTCGGAGACTCAGTGAGCGAGGGGTATTTCTTCAAAAGAGCACCGTAATCATTGTTGACGCTGAAATGTTTTGGAGATGGTGTATCAACTTGGGCGATGATTGCGTTCACAGTGAAGGTAGTAAATGAATCAGAAAGTCTTCTGTTCTTCAAATCGACCACGAGACCATATTTGGACAGAAAGTCAGCACCTATAATAGGCCTGTCTACTGCCGCGATGATGAAGGGATGTGTGAACGAACGCCTGAGACCGAGATTAACCTTCAAAAGTTTTGTGCCGTAAGTGGAAATTGGGGATCCGTTTGCTGCGGTAAGAATGCAAACGGTGTCTTTAGCATGTCGGGGAAACTTGTTAACGGGTATCACAGATACTTCAGCTCCCGAATCGATCAGAAATTGTAAGTTATTTTCATGATCGTGGATGAAAAGACGGCGAGACGAACCAATCCCACTGTTTGCTGTAGAGACAGCAGGATTTAGCGGTTTTCCGAAGACTTGAAATTTTTGAAAGTAGCTTGTCCATGAGCTACCGGTCGGAAACTGCACGGCTGATTACAGTTGCGTGCGCGTGAGCCGAAACGACAGTGGAAGTAGCAGAGTCAAGATCGAGATGACGATCTCGACCTTGACCTGTGTCGGTAATTGAAATTCCATCTGTTGTTTGGCGATCTTCCACGTGAACCAATGTTCATATTGGCCAGTGTTCGCTGTAGGTCTGCCAATTGTTGTGGCGTCTTGTCCAGTTGTCGTTGCATTAAAACAAGGGCTGATTCACCGTCAGCAGTTACCTTGCTTGAGGATGGCTGTTTGACAGCAGCAATTGGTTTCGGTACTCTGGATTGATCGTAAATCCAGATATTGTCGCCGACCGGTAGGATTTCCTCGATGTCGTTCTTGATATCCCGCGCCATTATCGCTCGTAGGTCATCTGGCAAACGTTTTTTTGAGAGCCAGAGATTTTTGAGTAAATCGTTGTTTACTAATTTGGAATCACCTGCTTTTTGTTCAAGCAGGCGATAAAAGTGGGACGGTTTAAGGTCTCCCATTTGTTGGAAGCCTGAGAGCAACTCGTCAAGTCGTTGTTCCTCGCTGACAGAGTATCGGTTGGTTAACGCGGATTTCAGTCGATGATATTTCGTGCCTGGCTGCAGGTTCCTGAAAATGTCCGTGATGAATGTGTCTCTTGTGGTATCGCGCCGAGAGTATAAGCATATTGTTCATCGTCGTCGACAATGCGGTGGATGCCGAACTGGTGTTCGACGAGGATGAACCAAGCTGCCGGTTGCTCGTTCCAGAAGGGAGGTATTTTCGGTGGCATCTTGTATATTTTGTTTTCGCTGATGTGCTGTTTTGTTCTGCCACCTTGATCTGCCGACTGTTCTTCAGTTCCGTTTTGGTTTTTATCCGCATGCAAAATGTTGTTGCCAGGTTCCTGGCTTCCTTGATGGGCGCGATGCCTTTGCGAGGACTACTGGCCCAAAATGTTTCGTTTTTGTGTTAATGTGGGTTCTTCACATAATATAATTTGCGGTTTCCAAAAAAAAATTGTTGAAATAGCTTAACCGCGTGTCGAACTTGTTTTGATTCGTGGCGTACCAAGTTGTGGTACACTAATACACTGCACTATACTCACTACGTTAGTAGTATTTTACGTTAGTTCTTATAACTAGATTTGTGTTTTATTTTATAATTTGGTACCATATAATTTGGTGCGCCTGTTATTTTTAGTTCGCGTTGTATGTTTTTAATATTTTGCACTATTTGTACTATTATTTAAGTTTCTATTTTAGTTAATCGATTACACTTTTATTTTTAGGCACATTGCATAATGTGCTCTTGCGCGGTTTTTTTCTAACGGTGGAAGTGTTTTGTTCCCGTTATACTCGCGCGTCGGGGTTACCAGTTATAGCGGTGTTACCGTGTTTTATTAGTTATATTAATGATTAACACACACTATATTTATGTTTATATTATATTTATTATTTAATATATTATCACTTAATTATAATTATAAATTTAGTTCACAAAATGGCGTGTGAACGATTGTTCGGCACTTTACACTTTATTATTTTATTATATGAGACCACCTCTTTAACTTCTAAAACGCGACTGGTTTCTTTTTCGTGTCTTGGTTTCGTTTTTGGGATCGTCGATAAATATCTACTGAGAGTAGTGTTGCCAAGTCCAATGTGCGAAAAAACTGAATTTTGGCGAAAAAAAAACTGTGTTTTAGCAAAAAAAATCTAAGTTACTATTTTTCATTCACGACACTACTTTTTTTTCGCTTAGCGTCAAAAATAATATTTTCTTCGTCAAATTCGTTCGAATTTTTATCTAAAAGCAGAAAATAAATTAATTAAAGAATTTTTTCAATAATTGATTAATAAATTAATTAATTGATTAATAAATTAAGTTTTTTGAAATATTTTTCCATTTTTGCACGGTTAACCACGGTAAATTAAGAAAACAACGATACACATTCACTATATAAACACGATAAATATGGCTGCCGTCATTCCGTCAAATAAAAACATTGTTTCGTTATTTCTTATATGATTTTTTTACAAAAACCTTTGAACATACGTTTTATGAAATTGAATCCATTTCGAATTCGAAGTTGAATATACGAATTGAAGTTCTTCATAATTCAAAATTAAACGAAACTTTAATGCCATATGAGCATTGTACTTAATTTTAGTGCAGAATATAGCATTGTATTTAGAATAAATATATTTTATAAATGCGTTGATAGAAATGATGCAAAAGAGTTTTATTATTAAGAAAAAAATTTGTAGATTAGGTGTTGGGTCTGAAAAAACTGAATCTGAAGAAATAAACTGAATTATTTGATGGAAAACTGGAAAACTGAGCAATCATCAAAAAAACTGGGAAATCCAGTTTTAACTGGGAATATGGCAAGACTGTTGAGAGTTGAGATACACACGTGAAAGCTGAATGTTATGGGGATGCGGGCGTCAACACTCGTAAATCGCTTTACAATTTTAACATTTACGGTTGTAAGTTTTACACCTTTTGCTTCGTTTAAATATTTTTATTTTCACACGTTCTACAAGCCCTTTTAATCACAAGATCCACTAAATACCACTTAAATGGTATCAAATCCACAACATAATCAAAATATTGAAAACATAACAATATAATCAAAATTTTGAAGCTTCATTTGGTTTAATGTAACCTTGACAGCATATTCTTCCGTATATTAGGTTCATACTTTTGTTACGTTAAGCAATAATCTCGTCAGCTACATAAAAAACCATCATCTTTAAAATGTGTAATAATTTTATACAAGTATCGTATTACTATACAGTTTCAAATATCCTTAAGTCCATGCGGCAAAAATCAGGTACCGCATTAATTTACTCAAAGTTTGCTACCCGCAAAAGCAAAAATATTTTTATAAATCTCAAGTTTTTTGTACATCAAAAAATTAAAAGTTTTCCTACAAATCTCCACAAATTTTTCATTGTAATTCGAATAATTATTTTTTTGGCACGTTCGACAAACAAACGAGAATTATGAATAAATATATTTTTTTCTAATTTTATTGTTGTACACCAGTGCTCTCCACGTACCTAGTATTATTATTCTAAATTACTAAATTGTTGTTAAGGAAAGTTTTTTAACAGTTTGGATAATGACAAGGAAACAGGAAAAGCAAGCAAAGACAAAAATCAAGTCGCTTGTGTTGTTGGTGTTGTTGTCGTTGTGCGACATTCAATTATTTTTCTTTTCTTTTGGAGCAAAAATTTAAATGGAAAATAATGAAAAAATAAATTGTTCCTTATTCTGAAACGAGCGATATTTGATTGTTGTGATTCTATTGAAAATTTATTACTTATTTATTACAACAGAATTTATCAGAATTCAATTATTAGTGAATCCCATTCTTTGGAAATGTGAAATCAGGGATTGGAATCGGAGCGGATTATTAACCAAAAATATATATTATGTCGGGAATGTTATTTTGTCGGTTCAGACAGAGACACAAAATAACAGTTTGGTTTCATGCTTAGTGCTTATAATTTATGTGCAATATAATTACGAGTATACTCTGGATAACATTTTGGGAACGATACACTTCAGTTAGATCAAATATTGAAATTTAGGAAAAGAAGATTAATCAGATTATTGGTATCATAACTTTCTCGTGTTTCAAAGGCATAAATCCAACCAAACAGCGCAAGTGCAGGATTTAAATCCTGATAGGGGCAGGATGCAAAAATGATTTTAAATGAGTCGAAAACAGTTATTTTTAAAAATTCTGTGTGTGCGTGCGTGTGTGTATACAGAATAAATGCCTGTGTCATCTCTACAGCCGGTTTGTCTGATCGGGTTGAAACTTGAGAAGTAGGCGTTATTCATAAATTGGCAGATGCCGAATTTGGTTCACCGGAAGTGACTCAGTTGCAAGCAAGTTACACTGATTGATCGTGAAGAAACTTAATACCATAGCTTTTTCCACAAAGTGAAAGCTTCGATAGGAGCTTTTAAGTTTTACACCGGAAGTGACACTATACGAGCTTTTTCGTTTTTGGCAATTTTTCGAAAATTTTATCGCATTTACTTAAAAATGATTAAAATCAAAAGATTATAGATTAAATTTCAAACAAAATTGGTTCAAATCATACATTAAATTTTGCCGGGAACTATGATAAAAAAACACTTTTACCAAAATTCGATATCTATACAGACCAGGCAGATTGACCATTCGCAAATTTTTACGAAATTTAAAAATTTCAATCTCAATCCCAATTTGTATTTCAATATTTCAATTTTGTATCCAATCGTTATTTCAAATTCAATTTCATTCCAATTGGATTGTTTTTTAGTTTCTGCCTTTGGAGAATAATAACATCACTAAACATTTACGAGTACAGCAAACACTATGGTAACAAATAACCAAGGACCCGCACGAATTATGAAAGGGAAACTCAATATTGCTGAGGAGCATGATTTGCATAGAATTACTACCAAACAAAATGTCAAATCGATTTCCTGAAAAATATGCTTTTTTGAGATGTGACACTGTTGCAAAAAACCAATGATATGTAGTTGCGGAAAGCGAAAGCTATAGAAGGCTCTACTACGTTATTTGTAAAAGATTTCACAATATTTTGTGTATATCGATTCCGTGCGCTTACATCACTCCATCAGCGCTCCTTCCGTTAACATTGCGGTGCCCAATCAAGCATTACAAAAAAAACTCGATCGTATTGGACGTGTAACTGGATGAAATCTTCACTAGATCACTTACATACCATAATTTAAAAATATAATTAAATTGAACCAAACAAAAAAAAATCTATTTAAATGTTAATAAAAAAATGAAAATATGAAGAAAAAAATGTTTTACAAATTACTGTTTCGTTTGGGAGATGACTTTCCGCGATTGACAATCTTTTCTGAAGTCCTGGATGTAACCCGGATGCTTGAACGGTTTGCAGGAGCCCCCGGCCAGTAGCATACCAATCCGTGGTTTCTGGATTGTGGCTAGTATAAAAGATTTGCTTCTTTAACCGATGAAAACGTTGCGCGGTACGATAGAATCTCAATTCCTAAACTTGTCGTTGATTTTATAAGGTGGTTCGTAGTTTTTCACTTTTCAGATTTTGTACATTAAAACTTTACAATTTGTATTCAATTTATTTTACATACAATATTTTTTTAAAATTCTTATAATTTAGTGATGATGTTTCTTCTAATTCCAAACTCGACTACCCCACCCAAAAATGATCGTCTCCCAATACACTTTTTCGCGCGCATCAACCAAGTCGACGTCACAAATACTTTCATCAAGCCACCGTAATCATACTGTTTTTTCGTTTGTGTATAGATTAATTTGTATGTATTACCCCATCGCAATTATGTGTAATTAACCAATTGGAAATCCCCGTTGTATGAGTTAGATTTTTATTGTGTGCTACCATTCTCTGCACGTAAGAAGCAACTATGTTCACCACAAATGAAATATAGACAACACTTAGGCGCAATGGATTTTTTACTAAAGCCGGCCATTTTTTAACCTTATACGCAGCCGATCGTTACATGGCAGGTTCATATATCGATGTTCTTCCAGAAAAAAATAGATATGAAGCTGTAAAAAAGATGGCTGATTGCGAAAATAAAAAAAATATTATTAAAGGCTAAACAAAATCATTGTTTTATATCCATGACATGGTGTTTTCAACAGCTTATTATTTTTTGCCACAAGCAAATAGTACACCCTACCTATCTTAGCTTTTACAAAAGCTTTGGAGAAAGGGAAAGAAAATATAACGGTGAATTTATTAGCGGCATCGCTTAGAAGATGCTGCTTCACGAACACTTGCTGACCGATTTCATTGTTTATTTGCCTATAGTCCGTAAATTGTACCGGTTAGCATATTTTTTGTATGATTCAAGAAGTTTATGCTTTATCTGATCATGAATAATGGCTGTACGATCAGGCATATTCATCCAGTCTAATGAGGGTCCTTTTACCGAATTTATTTCCCGAAGTAGTTTGTCGAAGCGCTGCTTTTTCTGAATGGAAACACTTTTAAATGAAACACACTAGGTTTTAATTCTTAAAGTTTCCAATAGAACTTTAATTAAAATAAATTAAATTTATTTGAAAAAAAAATATATGTCTATGTAGGCGAGTGGTTCAGCTCCAGCGATGTGTTGCTCCGGCAAAAATCCAAAATGAATAGGAAGTTATATTTATTTTTATTTTTCCTCCTCATTTATATTTTACCCAAAAATATAAAAGCCAAAAAATCAAAACCTGATTTTCTGGTTTTTGTTGATATTTACATGCACCAAAATGTTTTTGGTGCACCCGCTGCAAATATGTTTACCCCAACATAATTGTTTGCCATGCCATCTATTGTGCAATGGCATGGTAGTGTGTATGTACGTTTTACGTGATTTTGGTTTCTGCAAAATCAATACGATTTTATGTACCTCTCAATGATTTGATTGTAGAGGTTATTGTAATGCGAAATTGTTGTGAAAGCAAAATATAATTTTTTTCAATCATATTTTGCTTACACAAATTTCGTATGTACAAGTGTTGTTGTACGATTATTTGGAATAATTCTTTACATGGAGAATTGTCCATTTATAAAGAATTATGTGAACGGAGGATTGTCCGTTGAAAGTAATTGTGCGGAGTTTCTTATAGTGAAAGAAACTACCCGCTACAAGTTTGTAATCTCCAGCATGACATATTTTGTGATAACCGAACATTGCAAAGTGAGGGGATTATCCAGTTGATTTGTGAACCGAGGTTCGGAGCGTACTTCCTATTTGTGGTAGATATCTGTCCCAGGAAGTGTGATTATCTTTTATGAAAGCTCTGATTGTTGCTATAATTGAGCGATTCACTCGCTCGGAAGCATTGCTTTGTTGTGAATATAATGCAGTTCGAACATGAATTATTCCATATTCGTTCTGTTTCTGTTACACTGAATAGCGGGAATAACTCATCTCGAAATACATCCACTATTTTGCTGGCAGCACCCTTAGCTAATATTTTTAAATAAATAAATTTCGTTAGGTTATCCAAAATAATTAAAATGACTGTTTTGCTTGTCTGAGATGGTAATATTTCCTAAAACAGTGGGCGTAAGCATTGATTGGTTGACTTACCCTGCTGACAAATTTCACAGTTAGAGATATAATCATGAACTTGGACAGCCATTTTCGCCCAGTAATATAAACGACGTAATCTTTCGAGAGTTTTCTTGATACCTCTGAGAGCACCGTTTCGGCTGACATGCTCCGTTTTTAGTAATGATTTCCGTGAGCATTCTGGAATCCACAATTTCCACGAAGGTATATCAGAAAGTGTTATATGTTTTGTGGGTTCAATTCGGATGCAAATGTTTGGAAAAGAAGTGGGATTATCTTCAAATTGTTTGTGCAGTTCCATTTAAACTGTGTCAGTGACTGTTTCTGGGTCGAACGGATCTGTATTATGCAGATTCAATTCTGAGTCTAATTCAACTAAAGCATCGCAGTGGACTCTGGATAATGTATCTGCAACCACGTTATCCTTACCTTTTTGATGCACTATGCAGAAATCGTAAGACTCCATCTAGCGAGGCGGCCACTAAGGTACTTCTGCGACATCAACCATTTCAAGTTCGCATGGTCCGTAATAATTGTGAAATAGTAACCCTCGATGTACGCTCAAGTTCAGTAATAGTGTAGTTCTTTTGAGCGGAATTCAGTTTTTGGGACGTAAAAGCTATGGGATTTTCTGTACCTTCTTCAGATTTTCTGTACCTTCTGACCACCAATCCCTTGAGTGCTAGCATCACATCTGATGAAAAATGGTTTACTAAAGTCGGGGTTGTGCAAAACAGGAGCATTCGTTAATAGGTGTTTCAGTTTTTCAAAAACGAGGTTGGCATCTTCGGTCCATTCGAATTTCTTTCCCTTACGCAATAGATTGGTGATCGTGGCGGTTACGTCTGTTCGGTATGAACCGTCGATACCAACCTACCATGCCCAATAGCCGGCGAGTTTGTTTCGCCGATTTAGGTGGTGGAAAATTCTTGATAGCTTCTACCTTCGATGGATCAGTTCGCAGTCCTTTTTCCCCTACCGGGGATTCCAAGTATCGAGTTTCGCGCAGAACAAAATGACTTTTTTCAACGTTTATTGTCAATCCTGATTTGGACAATAAGTTGACTACTACTTTCAGCAGTTCCAGGTGCTCGTCAAACCCCGTCGTGATAATTAGTAAATCATCTAAATAAACGAACATTCTATCTCTCAGTTGGTGGGGTACTACTCGATCCATCAATCTGCACATGGTTTGGGTGGCGTTACACAACCCAAACGGAAACATGGCAATTACCTTTTGTAACTCTTCGTTCTGTTTCCTGGGTAGGTTAGGTTTCAGTGGTTGACACTTAGGCCATTTTTGGCCCATTGTGATACCACGCATTCATGCTACATCATTAACCCATTCACCTATTCACCTACTCACACAATTACAGTATACCACCTGCACATTGCAAGCTCCATGTCAACCTGTACATTGACATGGACGGTGGGTCGGCGCTGAATTCTGCACTCCATCAGAGGGTCATAGTTGTGTTTATTAACATCACCGATTGTAATCGATGAAGAAAATTCCATTTGCATCTAGCCTCTGATGGGATTCGAACCCAGTACCTCCCGGTCCAAGTGCCGAAGCTTTAACCACTGCACCACTTGTTCGGTTGTTTCCTGGGTAATTTGTGTTGATTTGTATCAGCGGTTGGAATCGGCTCGGTAAGTTCACAAATTATGTTATGCACAATCTTAAATTGTTTCCAAAAATCGACGATATACGAAGATAGACCTCCGATTGCAAAACTTGATGTTCCGTGTTATCCCCAAATACGTGCAAGGTAGTTTTATGTGGCCCAACACGGCATTAACTGATCCATCCGAACATTTCACTACCCTTTTCGAGGATACTGACGCTTGCGCCACTATCTAGCAAACTAAGAATTGATTTTCCCATAATGAAAATTTTTGCGTAAGGTCCTGGATCATTAATTTTGGTATCCGTAATGGTGGGTAGGGAACAACATCTCTCGTAAACTTTGCGCTCTTTCCAGTAATCCAAAATTCGTTGAAATCGGCTCGTTTTGTTTGATGTTGATTTGAGTAACAAGTGTGATGAGTCTACTTTTGCGATTGAGAGAATGGCTTTTTGGGATGTTGAGTCTTTTCCGAACGATATTCCCCAGAGTTCGTAGCGATCAGATTCACATTTCTCAGGTTTTTTCTGGCAATATCGACCGCACAAGTCCGCATCCCTAACAAAATTTATGCGTACGCTCCAACAGGAAGCTGGTAAATTTGTGTCCGAGATCCTTACAGTTCCAGCAGACCACGAAACAAACTGTACGATCAATAGCGCTAATCTCGTCATTTAGTTGTTTTTCTGGCTCCTCATATAATTCATCAGTATGTCTAATTCATCAGTATAATATTCGGGATTGTCTTGCCGAAGAACCCGACGCATCGTGAAACTTGGTCACTTCTTTAACGTGTGGGCTGTGTTTATATTGTTGTTCTGCGCCTTAGAATGACAAATTGATTTTTCTCCGACTTAAAGAAACTCCGCCATTTCTTAACAAACTATTATGAAATTTGGTTGGATGAAATTCTAGGATCTATTCGAGTTGGCCATTGAAATATAAATTCTCGATGAAAATATGGTAAAATTGGTTCTAAGCTATAGATAGATTACCACTGGCGGTATCTATTAATGAAGACATACACTTGTGTTGGCATTTTATTTTATTCCGCTTTGGTCTAAATTTCTGCTGACTAAACAGTTTACAAGAAAAAGAAATACAAAAAATTTGAAATCTTAATATTTACTGCAGTAAAGTAAAATTTACTTCCGTACAGCTAACACCAATGCATGCATTGGTGTTAGCTGTACGGAAATTGTTCCCCCTGATCTTTCTGCATGTTGCATTCTCAACACCGGTTATTACTGTTAATAGTTCAAACACATTGTTTTCCAAATATCCTTATCTTACTGATCGTTAAGTTTAAATGCAAAATATAAGCTCCATACGAGGTATACCTGTAAACCTCAATTATTTGGATAAAATAAAAGTTGGAAAAATGGAAAATTATTCTATCGCACAAGTATAAGAACATTATATTTTATTTGGAAAATTTACAGTTCCGACAAATGCAAAGTAAAATGGTTTTTTAATTGATTTTGTAAACAGTGGGATTTTATACGAACAACAATTCGGAATGTACTCGGGAATATTTTTATTGCTATTAAAATGGGAAATTATTCGCATCACGTTATAAAACGTTTAAAAAATATTAGTTTTCTAAACACAGTCTGTATAAGGAATGAAGTTTTATTCTGCCGACATTCATAATACATACTGTCTGGTGTGTCTGGAATCTAGATTTTACTGTGTCTTACTTGTTTTCTATTTGGTTTGTTATCACCATTGCCAAATAGGATATAGGGAGCCGAGTAAATACAATGAACAGAAAAATTGAAAAATTGTTTGTCCAGCACAAAATAGATGATATGGCACAAAAAAAATGATTTATGTATCTTTAGGTACACGAAACATAAATAAGATTTAGGGTTTTTCTTTACATATGGATTTGGGATTTTTTATCCCGTTGTTGTGAAAATAAAATATAATTTTTTTTTATTTTCGCCCAATCAATCGACTGAATAAATTTAACCTAAACTTGATATAGTTTTATTAGTTTATGGCCCTAGTCTAGATCTATCTATGAAAATTTATGTTTATTTCTGGTGATTTCGGTTAGAAAATTATGTTCTATTGTTAGAATAAAGGTTTTTTTTTGCATTTGATAGGGGTTTGATGTTTAGTACATGTAAATAGAAAATAGTTTTGTTGTCCTAAAGTTAAACGAACAAAATTAATGGTGACTGAACTGGTTTTCAATATTATACAAGAGTAAACACATTTTGGGCTACAAACAGAAATGAGATTGGTGTAAATATGAACCTTTTCTGAGACATGCCGCATTCAATATTTGATTTTTGAATAACAAGTGCTCGTGTTATAAGATGCGCGGTAAATATATGTTAAACCTATCCTAAGTGTAAAAAATTTGTAGGAAATGTTTAGAAAACATTTCTCACTGCTGTTCATTCTGCATTCATTCAGTTGTGAAATATTTTATTTTCTAAAGAAATCATTTGTAAGTTAGTAATAGTATTAGTAATATAATCACACAAAAAATCAAACATTAATGTGAAACGACATTTTGTTACCGCACGGTTCATCTAAAAAAAATGTATAGGGCTTTTAGAAAGTACCAAGCTTCAAACCAACTTTTATAACAAACCAACTATAAGTTTAGTATTTATAATTGTTTTAGTAACCCTCGAGTCGCTCGAATTCGGCGGGCTTTCCAGAAAACATAAAAAGTGCACAAACTTGTTTTTAGAGGTCGTAAAGTGAAGTTACGTGAGATAGCTTAAAGGTATTAAATGAGGAAGTGTATAAACTATTTTGCATGAACATTTTTGTCCATGAGGCAGTATCCCAAGTAACAATTGGATAGGTAAATTGTCCTAGACAGCAAAATCAGGGCTCTTACAACGTCGTGAAATCCGAAAAATTACACAAGTTAGTTATAAATGGTAGATAGATATTTAATAACTTTTGAGAACGTTGTTGCAGTAAAAAAAATAGCTAATTAGCTTAAGTAGGTTTATAAGACATTGCAGCAGCGATTTTGTTACACACGATAAAGCAAAAAAATCGGGACCAAAGCAATTTTGCAGCGGTGAGATAAGTAGGTATAGGCATTGTAGAAGGGTTATTGTTATATGCCGCAAGGAAAAATGTCGGGAGGAAGGCATTGTTGCTGCGCTAGTCAACCAAACAAATACGACCTCTATAATAATCTAGGTTTGACATTTATGGTACACAATCAAATAAGGTGTTGTGTGTTATAATTGGCGAATATAATGGCGAAGAAAGATTTGCATACTTATTTTAGAACATTAAAAAAATGTAAAGCCAACATCACAGCTTATAGAAAAGTAAAAACCACAAACAACGAAATGAAAAAAGTAACTAGTATGTCGGTCTTCTTAATTTTTTCTTTGCCAGTGTAATATTAAACTTGCATTTTATTTTTAGCTACTATAGCATTAAAGGCGTGCAATACAAAACCACTGAAATATACTATTTTTTCCGGTAATGTAATATTAAAGTTAATGTAGCTTCAGAGAACCAACAGCAATAACATCACTACATACGCCACCACATAAGTTACTAATCGAAATAAACCTTGTAATTAATTTAAATTGATACTGGACTCTTACATGTCTGTAATAAACATATTTTCAGATCACGTAGAATATGACAATTTAACTGCTGCTCCAGAGCATCGTATTTCATTTGAACCATCTCAGCGTACATTATCTCAATAACAAACTATGTCAGATTCTAAATGTTATAATAATGATGAAATTAAATCCGAATACATATTATTTAAATGACAGCGAAGACGAAGAGGACGAAGAAGAAGATTTTGTGCAAAACATAAGGAGATGAGCGATACATTTTAATATATAGCATAAACCGAATTAAAAGAGCTTTTATCTATTTATAACTACTCTATAACAAAATAAACAATTGACAACTAAACAGTGCTTAACTAGTTAAGCTGCTTAACTTAAGCACACCACAGAAAATCGACAATATCTTTTCTTTGGATAGCGGATCTTATTAGCGTCCAGGAGAGAAAAATTGTTTAGAATTATATTTTAAATCCATAGACCGCCCAATGTCAATCAGTTTAAATATAAATATTGATGGAATCCCAATACATGAAATTGATAATTTAGTACTAGTGGTTTAAAATTATTTGAAACGTAGAGGGATTATAACCACTTTTGGAACAAGGAATTATTTCGGAAGCGGTCCACTTTGAAAGTAGCTCAAAACGGTAGCTCCAGTAGCTCCTCCTCCTCCCTGTACAGCTGATACTCGGAATATTTGGTGAGCAAGCGTGCTGGTTCTGAGCACCATGAACTATCGGGTTATTTGTCCTACAACCGTCAAGGGTAGGAATTCGGTTGGTGTCCGGTTTATAATGAACAATACCATTATCTTGCTTTCACACAAACAATTCCTTTTTGCCTATTGTTTCGAGAACAGAGAAAACCTAAAAATCATAACAAAACTATTAAATAGTATTCCTATAATGTATAAAATATGATTTCATAGTAAATAGTTATCATTATCAAAGATAAAATGTACTGAGTTTGTAATTTTTGCGTCAATCTGAAAATAATTTCGAGTAAAAACTTTCAGGAATGCAGTTGTATTGTACAGTGGTATGCCAAATTTATAAAAGAAAAACTGCTTATCTCAAATCAAAATTACTTGCCAAATAGCGAAACTGCTAACACGCAATGAAATTTGCATTAGTTAACTAAATATGGATAAAAAAACGAAATTGCTTAGCTCAAAGTAAAATTACTTACCAAACAGCGAAATTGCTTAACACACCGCGAAATATATAGGGGTAAGCTAGATGTGGTAAGAGAGAAACTGCTTAGCTCCAAGCAAAATTGTTTAACTTAAAGCAAAATTACTTACCAAACAGCAAAACTACGGTTAATAAAGGAAAACTGCTTAACTCAAAGCAAAATGGTTTAACAAACAACTAAACTGTTTAATACACAGCAAATTCTATAACTACAACAATGTTGTTAACCCTCCAGGAGGTACAGTTGTTTCAAAATGATAATGAAAACTTGACAGCTCACGCGCATAAATAAAATATAAATAAATTTGGCGGAAAATAGAGACGAAATTTGAATTTTTGAGGTTACATATTTATATATTATATGTATAATTTATAAATAACCATTTTAATGGAACTAGATTGCAATATTTAATCCTTTTTCGGAGGATCAGGTCGCTTTTGTTGTTTCACTTTTAATATTGACTCAAATAATCCTCTGAATGTAAAATTTTACATTATTCATAATGTTTAAATTGTAAATTATGTACAAATAAAATTTAAACTTAGCTGCAAAATGCCGTGTTGTTTAGTTGTTGTTTAATTAAAGTCATGAATTGTAAATTTAATTAAATTAAAAAGTAGTATATAAGCTTAATTAAATTAATTGAAAATGTCATCATGTTTTTTTATTATTGTTATTATTAAGTTCATAATTATTAAATCACACAATTTGTGTTAAATCTCCAAGGTATGGCCAAGGCGTAAACTTGGCTTTGGATAATTTAATGTTTTTGCTACCTACTAGATTACCACTGGTGAGGTCTAGTAGATAGTAATGATGAGAGTGTTTTTACGTTGTTAATTAACTTCTGCTTTATTATACAATATATGTTTTTCTATTATACAACTAAATTGCATAGTAAGCGGTTAAGAATACGTATTACATATAAACATTGCTTATATACATATAGGTAATGCAATTAATGCCAAATATGCATAGTAAGCGTTTAAGACTAAGTGTTACATATAAAAATTGCTTACATAGTTAATGCAATTAATGCCACGGTCGTTGCATATATATAATAAAAAGTGCAAGTTGTCATTAAATATAATACATTATGCCATGTTCAAACCCGTGATTGAACATACTGCGGGTCTCTACAATTGAGAGACCTTGGCCGTGGCGTCGGCCGTTGTGGTGGTGACATGTCTTCGGAGGAAACCCGGTGAGTTGTCTTGCGTCTGCAGAGATATAACAAAATTATGACCACTCCTATGATCACCATGGTGTAAGTCATCACGTAATTATGAATGTGATGCCCGACATTAGAAGAGTCCATTGATTTAGGTAAGGCCGTTTCCTTTAATTTTTGTTTAGCAATGGCCGTTTCAAGATTAATTATGTCCTTATTTAAACTGAGGTCCGCTGAATTGTTGGTGCCTCCCTCTGATGGAATCGTCGGTTGCTCCGATAAATATGATGAATTTTTCAGTTCACTCTGAATCTTTATTGATGCAGCAAAAGAAGAATTAATCATATAGGATTTTTCGTCGATAGTTGTGAGATAGAAATGCCCGCTTTTTAAAGTACATTTCCGATCCAGACTGAGTATCCCAGAATTTTGCAGCTTTATTGTGGTTATCTGACGATCACATATTAGATCAACGATTTTTGGTGCTGTTACTGAAAATAGCCATTTGTTTGTGTCTAATGGCATCCAATAGTTCAGTTGGTGCAATATAGTTGTTGTACAACCGTTCAAATTCTGCGCTACATGTCTTAATAGGTTCATTTCACATTGTGACTGATTTGATTGTATGTTGTAAATTGGCGAAATGGTACATAAATATCCATTATTTTTAATTTGAACGCATTGTTGTAGTTCATCGTTAGTTAGAGGAGCGAAACGTTCTCGATGCATATTTACTATGAGGTATTCTGTCGTTCGCATTATTATGTGTAATTGACCATTTTCGATTTTTGGGATTGGTACTATGTGAAATAATTGATACGTCTCCGAATATGCTAAAGGCATCTGGATGAGAAAGAGGATATGATTATTCGTGACTCTTGTCTGCACGGTTAGCAGGTTGTAAATGTGCCCAAGACTATTATCGTCATCGCCTTCAGGGATCATCATGGTTGGTGAAATATAATCTTTAATTCGGTTGATTTCCTCTTTCAATTGTTGAGGGGCCAACAGGGCTGGATGGATGTGTCCTTGATGGGCATTTATAATAACATCGATAATAACTCGTTGTTTATCTGCTATTCGCCTCATGATCATCATTATTTGAATAGTATATGTTGTAATAGATTGTACCCTGTCATAATGATCTATGGATCCATCTATGGATAATTGTTGAATTTTTCCATCGAGATATAAGAACTGCTGTGAGATAATTTTAAAATGATTAGCAGTCGTCTCTCTGTCGTGTTTAAATACATTGATTGTTGAGTCTATGATTGACGTTTGATTTTGGATTAATGCCAATAAATATTTCTCATTATCTTCTGCCTTTTCCAGTTGATTCTCTATATGTGAAGCATCTCTTTGATTCATGATGCCGAACGCATCACCGAGAATGTATCCTATTGTATCACCTATGTCACGTTTCTTCAGAGCGTGGTCCTTATTCGTTGACATAAGTAGGGCATTTTGCGATGTAATTTCCTGCATTTGTTCAGTTAACTGCGGTGTACCACTACATCACAGAGTTTTGGTCTCTTTCCCTCCGTCCACCCCGTTTGACAAGTGTTATTTAGATGACTGATGTAGTATTCTATAGAGCTGATGTCGTCCCAATATCCTGATAGGTTGTAGTTTACAATGATTTTCCACCGCAATGCCATCAGGTTAACAGTTCCGGTGTTGTGAAAATATATGCCGGCGTCCGTTGGTAGCGGTTCCACAGTGCTTTGAGTTGTTCCAACGGAGAAGAGCCCTTGCATCATGCCGAGCATCAAGATTATTAGTCTCATCGTTGCTCCTTTTTTGAATATTACTTTATTGTGATATACTTGTCTTTTCTTTTTAACTTCTCGGGGAGGTTGAACACGTAAAGGTATCGTTGGTTGTTGAGGTTGCTCGACCGGTGAATGTGTATTCGTTTGGTTAGTTTCGTTCTCATGTTCTATTGGTAGTCGTGAAAGTTTGTGAATCGGTCTTTTTATAAGAGTCCCTCCCGGGCCACGAAGTGAGACTACTCGGACCTTTTCGTCTATGCCTGGATGTATTTCCATCATCCGACCAGTTAGCCACTTTAATGGAGGAATTTTGTCCTCTTTGATGAGAACCAGGTCCCCTATCTTCATGTTTGGTTGTTCATCTGACCATTTTCTTCTATGTTGAAATTGATTTAAGTACTTGCTATGCCATCTTCTCCAGAAATCTTGTTTAATTTTTTTTACAAGTTTCCAACGTGTTATGCCGTGAATGGTTGTTTCTGCTATTGTATCTTGTGGAATTGCTTTTAGAGGTGCACCGATTAAAAAGTGCCCAGGCGTTAAGAAGGTAACATCTGTAGGATCGGTTGATAGTGGTGCCAGTGGTCTTGAATTTAAGCAAGCTTCTATTAGTGAAGTAACCGTTGATAATTCTTCAAAAGTCAATGTTGCTTCTCCAATGACCTTTATTAAGCATCTTTTTACTGACTTAACTGCCGCTTCCCATAGTCCTCCAAAATGTGGTGAAGCCGGTGGTATAAAATGCCATGTTGTTTCATCATTTGCTTTGCAAGTTGATTTTTAGCACCGACAAAGTTGGTACCATTGTCGCTATACAAATCACTGCATAATCCTCTACGTGCAGTGAATCTTTTGTATGCCGCGATGAATGCTTCAGTAGTTAGATCACTGACTGGCTCAATGTGTATGGCCTTGGTTGTCATACAAACAAAAATCGCTAAATAACCCTTGTGTGCCTTGTGACCTCTTCCCTTTGTTGTTCGAATCAGAAGAGGTCCCGCATAGTCGACTCCAGTTCTTAAAAATGGTCTTCCGGGTGTAATCCGGGCGGCTGGTAAATTACCCATTAGCTGTGTTCCTGTTTTTGTATTGAAACGATGACATATTGTACATTTCGATATGAAATGTCTTGTTAGATTCCGACCGTGGATGATCCAGTACCTGGTGCGAAGATGAGCCAGGGTTAATTGTGTTCCTCCATGCATTGTTTGTTTATGTGCTTGTTCAATCAATAGTTTAGTAATGGGATGATCTCTTGGGACAATAATCGGATGTTTCTCGTTGTAGCTCCAAGAGATTGTGTTTTGGACTCGGCCACCAACGCGTAGGAGATCATCGTGCATGAAAGGAGACAAAGATTTAATCTTACTTTTATTTGCCACTCCTTTCTGGTTTGTAAGATCGTAAATTTCGTTCCTGAAGCATTGCCTCTGTGCCAGTTTAATCAATACTTGGGTAGCATTTTTTAGTTCTTCTGCCGTGGGAACTTCTTGGTTGTTTACAGTATTCCTTCGGCCTTTGTCAATAAATCTCAATACATATACTAGAATCTTATTTATTTTATTGAAATTGGAATGTCTTCGATATAAATTCTCAATCGGGTTATTTGATGTCACTGTCGTGGCCCCAACAATCGGTTGTTTCAGCTCCAATTGATCTGGCGTTCCTTCTAGTTTCATTGGTGTTAGTTGGATTGCCGTTTTGAAGACGTGTTGAGGACCGTTCCACCATAAATTGTATATGATTAATTGATTGGCCTCAATACCCCGGGATGCACAATCTGCGGGATTGTCGGATGATTTTACATAAAACCATTGAGATGAGGCAGTTAACTTCTGGATTCCCGAGATCCGATTTGCTACGAATGTTTTAAATTTGTGAGGCTTGTTTTTCACCCATCCCAAAACAATCATAGAATCCGTCCAAAAATATGTTGGTGTTTTATCGAATTTCATGTCCAGTTGTACTTTGCTCATTAGATTAGCAAGCAGACTGGCTCCACATAACTCTAGCCTTGGTAGCGTTAACTTGGTTGCTATTGGTGCCACCCGTGTTTTTGACGTAAACAAAGTTGCCTTGTTTAACGATCTATCGTAAAAATAGATTACTGCTGCATAAGCCGCTTCTGAAGCATCACAAAATCCGTGCAACTCTCCTGGTAACGTAGAGTTGAAGTTGATCCACCTTGGGATTTTGATCGCCTCTAGCTTCGGGAGAGAGACATAGTATTGGCGGCATTTATTTTCGACGTCTTCAGGCAGCTTCTCATCCCACGTAACGCCTGAGATCCATAGAGTTTGCATTAAAATTTTGGCTCGTATTAAGGTTGGAGACAACCATCCTAATGGATCGAAAACCTTTGATGATTCGGATAACATCTTTCTTTTTGTCATGATCCCATTTTTTTCGTTAAGGTTCACCTTGAATTCGAAGGTATCTGTTGTAGGGTTCCACAGCAATCCTAATGTTTTTACAGCATCGTCGTTAATTATGATAGGCTCGAGAGCTCTCGACTCTGAACCGACAGCTTCTAATAGTTGAGGATAATTAGACGCCCATTTTCTTAGATTAAATCCTCCGGTTTTAAGTGCACTGATAAGTTGGTTTTGTGCTTTTTGAGCTTCTTCAAGGGTGTTACCTCCTGATAATACGTCATCCACGTAGAAGTCGCTCATTATTATGTTGGCCGCAATCGGGAATTTCACTTTTTCATCTGTTGCTAACTGCTGCAATGTCTTGATAGCCAGATATGGCGCAGATGACATACCGAAAGTTACGGTTGTTAGCTGGTATGATTTTATAACTTCATCTCGCGTCTTCCTCCATAATATTTTCTGATATTGTTGATCATCAGGATGTACTTTTACCTGTCTATACATTTGTTCTATATCTGCTGTGTACGCCACCTTGTATTTTCTCCATCGAATTAAAATTGACATCAGATCTTCTTGTAATTTTGGACCCACGAGTTGAATTTCATTTAGGCTGACGTTTTTATCGGTCTTAGCTGATGCATCAAATACTACTCTTAATTTTGTTGTAGTGCTGGTGGTTTTGACTACTGCGTGGTGAGGAATGTAATATTCGTTCTGCGTATGTTCATTACTATCAATGAGGTGTCCCTGGTTGAAATACCCTTCTATACACTCTCGATATCTAGTAGAAAATTCATTAACTACTGACAAACGTCGTTCTAGTTGAATGAACCTAGCCAGTGCTCGCTGTTTGGATGAACCGATTGATGATATGTTTTGTTGAAACGGAATACGTACCATGTAGCGGCCGTCGGTGGTTCGACAGTAATTCTGTTGATAATGTTCTTCACACATCCTTTCTTCTTCTGTCATAAAGTTTTTGGGTGATATCTCTTCCACTTCCCAGAACCGCTTTAACTGGTTTTCAATATCTACCAAGGTAACCATGGATTGGACGCTCGGGGATTTTTCGTTTACAATATTTCCAAATATGATCCATCCTAGCTCCGTTTGTTGGGCGATTGGTTCGCCTTGATTTCCTTTTACAACTTGGTTCATCAGGATATTTGGGTAATAATCCGCACCTAATAAAATGTCAATTTTATTTGGTTGGTTGTAAGTTGGATCCGCCCACAGTAGATTATTTAAATGTTCCCATCTTTGATTATCGAAATGTTGTTCAGGTAGTGGCCGAGTTATATTCGGCAATACTAATGCTTCCATTTCCATGGAGAAGTTTGAAGAAAATCGTGCTCCTATTCGAAAAGTGACTAATTTTGTGGCAGTCGTGATATCGCTATCATTTAAGCCACTAATCTCCACATGCGTTTTTATCGCCGGTTGTTTGATTTTCTTCGATGCCTCGTTGGTGATAAATGAGATTTGTGAACCGGGATCTATTAACATACGTAACAGGGTTGGTTGTTGTGTTCCATTTTGTACCTCAACCATTGCTGTGGCCAATAGTGTACCGGATGGTTGTTCAAATTGGTTTACAAAGTGATTAGTCACTATGCATGTTTCGTCTGCTTCCTTTTTCGGATTGTCATCCACCCTTTTGGTAAGCATTGTACGTTGTGGGTGATTATTAGAATGTAGGAGAGTGTGGTGGGCTCCTTTGCATACTAAACATCGTGTTGATTTTAAACACGGTTGATGAAATTTTTCCAAACAAATTTTACACAGATTGTGTTGATTGATCAATCTGCTACGTTCCAATGTAGACATTTGTTGAAAATTCAAGCAGTCTTGAAGTTCATGTGTCTGCTTGCAATTAATGCATGTCCGTTGAGCTTTTACGTGTAGATTTTTAAGTCTTGGTAATTGTGGAGTGGTGCCTGGTTGTTGAGTTGGTCCGGAATTGCGAAAGGTGAGTGATTTTGGTCTGGCGGCTTCTAAGGCTTGGAATCTGCGTTCCAAAAATGCCAGAAATTCCTCTATTGTTGGCATCTCACGAGGATCGGGAATGGTCATCTCAAACAGCCTCAAACTTTCATTATCTAGTTTTCTGATTACAATTGGAATTACTATGTAATTCCAAGATAAGGTTATTACGCCCAAGTTTTTGATGGCATGCATGCTTTCCGTTAATGTATCATATAACGATTTCATAGTTGTTGCTGATTCTGCATGCATGCTGGGGAAATTCAAAATGTGGTTGATATGTGTTGTTGCCATTTGCCGCTTATTTTGGTACCGATTTACCAATAGCTTCCAAGCATCTTGGTAATTCACCCCTGTTGCTTCCAGATGACTAATGATTCTAGCTGCGCTACCTTGTACTGTTGTTTTTAGTTGGTGCATCTTAACGGTGTCGCTTAAATCGACATTTTCGTGAACCAACTTTCTAAATAAGTCGTAGAAAGCTGCCCATTTCAGAGTTTCTCCGTAAAACTGCGGTATCTCAATCCGTTTTAATTTTATCTTGCTTTTTTCAATGCCGGTTGTTTGTTGTTCGCGTTCATTTTTAACCAATTTACAACGTAAGGTTTCACTTTCGTTGACCAATGCAGAGTAATAATCGTCGGTAAAGTAAGTTGTACGCTCTTCTTCGCCTGCATTTGCGTGCACCAATATGTCTTCGTGTAGTTGTTCTATTTGTGCTATCCTTGCATTCAGCTGTTGCAGCTTATGTTGTAGTTGGACATGATTGCCCTGCTTTCCTAATAGCTCATTTGTATCGGCTATTAACTTATAGCAAAGACGCATTTTAACATCTTGTGTTTTGTACCGATGTGCTTGTTCTGGTTCAAGCGCGAAGTTGTTCGTGGTACTGCTTTTGCTGTTGGTACTACTATCGTTTGTAGCACTACTATAGTCGGTTGTTAATGGTTTTTTTGTTGGTGATCCCATTGGAATTGCCTCTCGTGTTGCTATTTCGAGTTTCCTTTCTATCTCACGTTTAAACGATGTGTACAGTTGTTTTACTGTGTCCCGCTCGGCCCAGTAACTATGCGTTGGATCGTTGTCGAAGTGTTGGTCTTTCATTTCGTTGTCTGCATCCGTGTAACTGGACCACCAGTCATCTAGTTTTCCCAGTTTATCTTCTAAGTAAACAGTTGTCCGTCTACTTTCGGAATCCTTGCTGTAATTGGATTTTAACCGCTGCAGTTGTTCGACACGCGTACATTGCTTTTTATATAAAGCATCCATATTTTTCTTGTAATGTGGCTCGAAATGATTATGACCAGTAGCTCGAAGTATTTTGTATACCGCTTGTTTTTGTGGTTGTTAGATTCGATGCCTGTTGGTTTTTGGCTCGAAATTTATATAGTCCGCCGGTTGTTGTTTTGGCGTCGAAGGACCAATGTTAAATCTCCAAGGTATGGCCAAGGCGTAAACTTGGCTTTGGATAATTTAATGTTTTTGCTACCTACTAGATTACCACTGGTGAGGTCTAGTAGATAGTAATGATGAGAGTGTTTTTACGTTGTTAATTAACTTCTGCTTTATTATACAATATATGTTTTTCTATTATACAACTAAATTGCATAGTAAGCGGTTAAGAATACGTATTACATATAAACATTGCTTATATACATATAGGTAATGCAATTAATGCCAAATATGCATAGTAAGCGTTTAAGACTAAGTGTTACATATAAAAATTGCTTACATAGTTAATGCAATTAATGCCACGGTCGTTGCATATATATAATAAAAAGTGCAAGTTGTCATTAAATATAATACATTATGCCATGTTCAAACCCGTGATTGAACAATTTGTGATATTTTCGTACCCATAGTATTAGTAATACCTACGACAATTTTAGACCTAATTTTCTATTTTCCTACATTGAAATTTCTCTTTACAGTCTTAAAATATGGCTGATATAGGGTTAAGGTATATAATTATTCCATGCGAGGTCCGACAGCTATAAAACGCTTAGCACAAAGCAAATGCGTTATGATTAGTTATTTAATACGAAGCTGATTAGTTATTTAATACGTTTACTATATTTGTGCCACTTTTTTGTAAATCCTTAATACACTTTAGCTGTAATAATATTAAATTTACCATAAATAACTAAAATCGTTATGTGAAAAGATATTTACATGTAATATATAGTAAAGCCATTTTTTAATTTTGTATTTCTGTGCATAAAAATGGCTGCATCATTTATCTAGTTAAAAAAACTTCCACAAAACCCAGTTTATCTCATGAAATTATTGGAAAAAACACCAATTTCATGCTTTTGGGTAGTTACCAGATGCTTTTTAACAGATTCAAACTTATTTTCAGCAAAAATAAATTTTTCAAAATAACTTTTGATTTTGATTTTATTTTTAATATCAAATATTTTTAGGTCGCGTTTTTCTTTTCTGGGCTATTTTTACAAACTGGTCGATAAAATTTGTTTCCCACATATTTTTACGATAGCAAATCGTAAGAAAAATCATATTTCTCCCTGTCAATATTTCATAAAATATTAGTGACATTTATTATTGAAGTATAAAGAAAAAAAAAAGAAAACATAAATAAAATGACAATTATAAAAAAATGATTTTTGCTATAATTTTCACACAAATTATTATTGTTACAATAATGTTCAAAATAATAGCTCGTTAGTTATTTCTGACTTTTTTTGCTAATTTGAAACTAATTCCCTTAGCCAACTATATTGCTTTCTAACCAGAGAAATTGCATCTAAAACATGTTTGCTGTTATGGCATTACTTTTTCTTATGTAACCATTTTGTGTTAAGTACAGCAAAATTGCAAATATAACGTTTTTGCTATTTGGGAACCTAAGTCATTAAATTAACCAAAATGATGCCTTGAAAGTAATTTACCATTTATAACGAGTTTACTGTTTGACGTTGCTATAACATATCGGCAGGCAAATGACAATTACCATTTTTGCTGGCATTACGTTGGCAATCAGATCACCAAATTCATGTTTTTTGTTATTATTTTAAGAAGTTATTATAACTAAAGTGCTGTAAGTTTTAGATGGTACAACGTTTTGACAACTCCAAATTGTTACTTGGGATGTAACAATGGATGAAACATGGGTCTACCGCTACACTCCGGATTCAAATCGTTCATCAACTGAGTGAATATAGCAGCCGAGAAAACGCGTCCGAAACAACAAAACACGCAAATGTCCGCCTGTAAGGTTTCGGTCTCCGTATTTTGGGATTTTATTCCACTATGTTGAGAAAGGAAAGTTCATCAACAGCAAATATTAAATGGCGTTATTGGTGCGTTTGAAGAAATAAGTTGCGAAAAACGGCTCTAAATGCAAAAGAGGAAAAATCTATTTCATCAGGACAATGCATTATTTAAAATGAATTGAAGTTCGAATTGCTTCCCTATCCATCCACTGTATTTTCTTCTTTCAAAACTCAAAAAAATGGTCCAGGCAAAGAGATTTTGTCGAAATAAACTAATATTTTAAAGTTAAGGCCAAATCGTTTTACAAAAAAGGAGTCGAAATGCTAGACGTTCGAATGGTATGCATCACTCTTAAAAGAGAACTATGTTGATGAATAAAGTCGAATTTTGCAAAACAAATATTTTTTTAGTAGTTGGCCTGACCGACGATATAGTTGTGGAAAATTTCAATTTGGGCCAGAAGCGTACCATTTGTATATTTCGATTTGTGTACACTTAAACTGAATACAGATTAAAGTTTTGGCAGGATCCCGTCAATTCCTGTATGTTTCCCCTGTAGTCCTATCACATACGAGTTTTATTTAGAAATTTGGAAGTACAGCCGTAGTTGTGGAATATTCAAATGATGTCCAAATTTAATTTATGAATTGGGAATAAATGTATTGTAAACCACAACTTATGGGATTCTAGGTACTGGGTGCCAATACTAAGAGATAATTTAAAATTTATCAAGGTTATTGGAATATGTTAGACCTAACTGGAAAACATAAATGGATTTATGAAAACCAGGCAAAATCTTAATTTAAACATTTGAATTGCAAAAATATTGTAAATCACAACTCTTACGTTTCGAGGTCATGTTTGCTAGAACTATGACAAAATTTTGAAAATCATTATGGACATGAGCATATGATAGACATAACTGGAAAAGATAACAGAATTGATGAAAACTGGGCAAAATCTTGATAGTAAACATTTAAAATGCAAATCACAACTAACACGTGGCAAGAGAACGTGTTAGTTGTGATATTTGTCCAATTCAGATCTATAATAAAATTTTGAAATTGATCATGGAAATGAACATTTGATAGACCTACCTGAAAAATATAACTGGATTAATGAGAACCGGACAAATTCTTGATTAGTGTTCTTTTGGATTTCAAAAAAATGCTAAATCACACACTCGTTTCTGAGCCAGACCATGTTTGAACTATGACAAAGTTCGGAGAATCATCCATGACAAGTTCGAAAAATCATTTAGATCATGGAAATTCCATGTACGTTACTGGAAACCATAACGAGATTGATGAGTTTCGGGCAAAATCTTGAATTGTTTCGAAAACAAATTTACCCATGCCAGGAACTATGACAAAATTCTGAAAAACATCATGGAAATTGGCATTTGGCAGATCTAACTTCAAAATATGTAGAAATTGATGCGAACCTGCCAAAATATTGAATATTGTAAATCACAACTCATCCGTTCCGTGAACTTATTTGCCTAGGCCAGGCCAACTATGAAAAAATTCTACAAATTATCATGAACAAAGGTGTTTACTAGACCCAATTGGAAACATTTCTGGATTAATGGGAACCAGGCAAAATCTGGATTAGTAATCATTTGAATTGGAAAAATTTTGTAAATCACGACTCACATTTTTTGTACATGTTACGGTTAAACAACAAAATCGTTTAATCGTTAAAAGATTAAATGGTTGTAAATGGGGTCTGTGCTACCGACAAGTTTACTGACCCCTTCACTTAAATACTCGTAATATATTTGATAATTAACAAGCAGTTAGGTGCGCCGATTAGGGCCCAGCTGAAAATTACCAATGAAAGTGATTTTGTTCTAGCATTGCCTATAGTTGTAAGTTTTACATGGTGGGTGTTGCTATATATTTTCATGGTACGTTAGATCATGGTCATATATACCGATCCGGCTTTCCCGGTCAAGTAATGTATAAAGTTCTTTTGAATTTTTTCAATACTTTTGATATGTTCTTCGTGGAACGGACACCACACATCTACAGCATATTCTAGCTGAGATCAAACGTAAGCACAATACAGAATCTTATAATTATCTCCAAATCGAACATGTGGTTTCGTCTTTCGACTGCTTGACTCTTTTGGCGTTAAAGAGTTCAACATGTGTTGTTTTGTTGGTCCAGAAGCACCTTAGAATTCTTCTAATTCATTTATGTCCATATGTTTAGTCGCGCCACCGTACAGCAACAGTGATTTTACAAACGAGTTGAATATTCTTAGGTTGGTGCTGTGGCATAGAGCAAATATGTTCCACAATTTACGTAACACGTTATTCGGTCTTAGTTGATTCGTTTCGTAAAATCTTCTTCTGATCCAACTCTATAGGCTAGAGTACAACCAAAGTATACAAATTCATTGACCTCTTTCTTCCTGGTTGGTATAAATCGGTGTAGATATTGGGTGATTTAGCATCATCGTCTTGGTTTTCTTCATAGTTGTTTTGAAGCCAATTAATTTTGCTAGATTTGATAGCTTTTGCACTTTATGTTGCATTCCGGTGTGTTTGTATGTTAGCAGACAAATTTTATCTGAGTAATCCAGGTCATTGAGCTTTTCTGTTAGTCCTCACTATAGATATGCCATTGGAGAAAGCACTATCTTATTTTCTCATGAGGCTCAGATTTTGCGAAACATTCAAAAACTGCAGAATATAATTTAACTGCAAGAATATCAATATCGTTACAAGCACTCAAAATGGAGTTAATGCCAATATTTGCCAATATCGCGTTGGTCTTTTTTATTTTACGCAAAATTATAACAAGGTTGCGTTTTGAATAATTCACGCTACCCTGGTCAATACAATAAGTAATCGAAATGACAGGATATTGCTGATCAATGTGGTATAGAAGCAAACTGGTTTCTGTCACTATGCTGTTAATGACGTCAAACGAAATATTTAACCACACACCAGATTAAGTTGTCTGCTTAAACTATTTCTAACGTTGCTGATTTTTTTGACCAGCATTTGACATATTATCTATAACTCAGGCATCCTTTGCAGTGTCCGGGTTTCAAGGGAGGATAGGAACATTAAAATCACCGACGACAAGAAGGCCGTCGTAAATGCCATTTGTCAGGATGAATGTAGCAACAAAGAATAAACACATGGTTTCCTTTGTTTTTGATTTTAACACATACCAGATCAATATTTATATATTCCTCTGCCTCAGGGATTACTCGAATCCGAAAGAAGAACATAAGACTAATCTTTTCTGGAAACGTTAAAATTAGATTTAAATACTCATTGTTATTGAAATCCGTATTTAAATTAGTTTCCGAAAGTTCGAAAATATCAACAGTTGCAACCTAGCGAAATTAGGCTCCAAGCAAAATATTTCCAAATAACTTATTTTGGACCAAAAGTAATATTTTAATTTGACATGTAAAAAGTATTCATTTGTCGGATCAGAGCTATATGGTTTTGAGATGGTCAGACCTTTACGTCACTTTTCGCTAAATATGAACTAATTTAACATTTGTTGTAATAATGTAATAATTTAACATTTGTTTTGGGTGTTTTACGAATTAAAATAATTTTAATAAACATTTTTATTTTTCATATAATAAAATTCCGGAATAACTTCACATTTGAAGTGGATTTGGATTAAAATATAATATAAAACAGGGCGAAGCTAACTTCACACAAGCGTTAGAGGGATATAATTATGTTAGTGTTGCCTGATTGTATTTTTTAATTTCGGGGATAGAATCCGGCGATAACTTCACAAACGTGATGTATATCACCATATTTGTTTTGATCTCGGTAACAAATAAGTCCAATTTACCACTAATCGCTTATTTAAGAAAACCTCTCGAAAATTTTACAATTTATCTAAATTTTGATTTTGATTTAAGTCAAATCTAAATTAAGATAAATTTTGAAATTTTCGAGAGGCTTTTTCATTGGCGTAATGAAATCACATGCAAAACAATCCTACTTACGGTTTCCGTTGATAGGCGGTTCCATGAGCTTACCCCATAATTAATAAAATGGTAAAAAATGGCCTAGGTTCGAATCTCCGTTTCCACAATTTGGCGGTTTCAAAACCAAAAATGTAAAAAAATGTCGGCACCCAGAAATTGTCGTAGGAAATCAGCGAGTAAACCACCCAAAAACACGGTAAGGTGTCTTTTTTTATACCCGAATACTCTTTGTAGTATATCGATTGAAATGAGGAAAACAATTTTGATATGATCACTGTAGTTCATAAATCTACCGTATGGATGCTTTTGGCAAATTATTGGTTTCATATAGAATATAAGCTTGTCGTATATCGTCGAAAATGTCTTGAAGCGTGCCACCGAGTTAATAGAAGAACAATAGGAATTAAACTATTGTTGTAACTCTTGACGCAGTTACATTTTCTTTATTTCAATATAATAATGTTGCATCGTTTTAAAGGTGTTGAACCAAGCAACAATTTAATTGCCACAGCATCTTATTTTTGTGATATTCCGCTAGTTATCGTTCGATTTTCACACATAAATGATTGCTTTAAAGCCGAATCCTTCAGTCTACTATATATGTAAACATTAGAAAAGCTAAATCTAGTCTGATTATATACTAAAAAAACCCTTTTAAATAGCACTACAATTCATCCGAATGGCGAATTGTTTGAGTTACATCAAGCCGCATAACTTTTGCCAATATGTTGAAGACAATCCTATAACTCGGGATTGGTATAATAACCACGTCTAGGCTAAATAGAGCAACTTCACCGAATAATACAATTTCATAAAATGGTGGATGATTTTATGACAAAAACTCATGGCTTTCACCCAAATCAATTTTCCTCGCAGGTCGAGAGAATAGGAACGGTTAATATTGACTAACATTTTAAGAAATGGCACAGGCAAGACAATATTCTAAGTATATTGAATTGCGCTTAGTGATTTAGTAATGCTAGGCAATTTTCTTAAAATTGAAAATGATTGCAAGCACCAAAGGACTTGTTTGGTTATGAAGTCACAGTATTTCATCTCTTAACACGGTACCTTTGAATGATTAAGGATCCGCACTATAAACGTTATTTTGACCATTGTAAGCAATAAAATCGTTCTTAAAATATTTCAGTTGAAACATGTAATTGATATCTAGTTTTTGTTCGATATTTTCTTCTGGATCAAAACGGATATCATAATGGCACGCTTGGGGCACAAATCGAATAAGTTTTTATGTAGTTTGATTTAAAGCGGTGGATAGCCTCCACTTGATTTTCTGCACTACCATTAAGTGAGTCTAACGATGTAGATGCTCCATATGAAGATGCACATACTTTGGATACCACGCCAACGGTCGTTCTTGAGGAAGTGCTTGTGGCGCTTGTGTAGTCATTTGCTGCTGTTTGTATATTTATTACGATTTCTTTACGAGGCGGTAGTTGTGGAAGTGGCAATTCGGCAAACTCGACTGTTTACCTTTTGATGAGAGGGAATCGATGCATTTGAGGACCCAATGCTCGCTTCTGTAGTCGGACCCCCAAGCCGAAGAACGATTTTGAAGGAACTGGATGTTTGCGGTTGACCCCCTGAGCTATTTTGCTGTTTCTGTCTATCTAACAATCTTTAACAGCTTCACTTCGCTTAGTTGGTTCACTAACGTGACTTAAAATTAGCCCGAGAAATACGGTGCAAATTTCGTTCAGAAGATTCAAGAAATGATTGCCAAACTTGGAAATTCGTTTCGAACATAATTGGTTTTATTTTCAAAATATCAGTGCTCATATGACATATCACGACTGTTGTTACTTTACTTGAATTGACACGACAATGAGGAACACATTTCGTTTACCCAATTAAATTTTGTACAGGAATCAAATTCGAGGCTATTTTAGCACAATTGGAATTGTATGGTACGGGAGGCTTGCTTTACCTTCCAATAACCTTTTCAATTAAACTATTTTGTGGCCTACCATATCTAAGTAATTAATCATACGTAGGCTGGAAAAACTCATAAGATACGGAAAACATTACCAATAACTATAAACAGTGTATTTTTAATAACACACAACATAAATTAAAAATTACAAAACAAATTTTAAAAAAAACCTGGCAATAATTCAGTTATGCAAAAGAAAGCACACAAATTTAATGTTGCTTTTACATCTACACAAAATAATTTATGTTTATTAAAATTTTCTAATATACGTTATATTAAAATATGAAATTCTAAAACTGAAAAGTCTATTTTATGGTCTATGTTGTAAAACGATGTTTCGTGAACGTTCCAGCTCTCTCCAAGATTTATTAATATTTTAGCAAAACATTGATGATGTACCAACATACTTCATATTACTTATTATAAAATCTTCTACTGTTGTGAGATGATATAAAAATAAAACAGGTTTTTCAACAAATTCAAATATACCAATTCGGCATGTACTCAAGATCAAAAATAAAATAAAAAATCTGTACTCGCCATAATCCTTATTTATGGCATTGAAGATATTCTGAATTATGTATAACTGCCTCTGATTACTTCAAACGCACAATCTGAAATGCGTGGGAACACCATAAAGTTTTATATTTGTTCAGTTCGCATGGCAGATATCGGAGGAGACATTTAAGACCAAACCATGAACAAATAAACCTCTCTTATAAATTGGCGATGATATTTTCCAAAAAAAAAAAAAAAATAAGTGAAATATAATTTTCTTTACAAATTGCTATACAGCACGATACATAATTCCATTCAAACATAAACAACGCCAGTGATAATACAAAGAACAACAACAACAATATTAATGTACATAGCGAGGACGACGAGGACGATGAAGAAAATTCATGTTGCCTTAAGGAAAAGCTCTGTAAAAAAAACTACAAAAAAAAAATAAAGATAAATTTTCCCAATTGACTTGTTTTTGTCATTTTTATTTCTCATTTTTTTCGCCATTATTTTACGGAATAACCACAAGAAATACAAAAAATCGAAATTTTCCTTTTGTTTAAGATAATATGGAACAGAATATGTGTGTGCGCGCCGCTGTCCCAAAAAATACACACACACAGTCAATTTATAATAAATTATATTTTGGTAGAAAATTCGTATACGAGCTTTATGCTTTTGTGGAGGGACATCCAATTCGGATTCGAGATATATGCATACTCGGAATGGAATGGGGGTCAAAATACTTGAATTCATTTTAATTTCTGGTTTAGATTTTAAAAAAACTGAATAAAACCAGCCGAATTGTATTTTCAGGTATAGCTAAGCTAAAACTAAATTTTGTTGGTAGATCGTTACTAAGGTTGCATCGCATTCGTCTCCCGGTATAATTATTTTAGGAATATTTTCTTTGAAATGATATTTTGTTTTCAAGATAATGTTGTTTTGTGTATTTTTTGGCATAGTGGGATCAAAACGATAAAAGAATTAGAAAGAATATTTTTAGCAAAGTCATAAATACATAATTCTTTAAGTAGTTGAAAATTATATCTAACGACACGCATCTAGCAATATAGAAAAGGCCATATAGGACCTCGATTAGGTTTGTCTATCGGTCGCGATTCCATATGAAAAAGACCGGATTATGCCCGGTGGACATTGGAAAAATCTTTTCTAATTCAAGTAACACGAAAAATCATTTTTACCTGTTTCAAAACTACAATGAAAGTGATTTAACGATAGTTTCGAATTTATCATTTTTGGTTGTGTGAGTAAAAATTTCAGTTCCAAAAAAAAATTTATTCTTTTACTTTTTTTCAACAACAAACGACATTTATTTTATTTTTTTAGTTTAAGTATTTTTCAAAATATATTTACACCACTTCTCATTTTTAAATTATGAGTCCCTTAAAATTCCATCCTCTGCATATTTAAATCAAAAACGAACATGTCATGAAAAAAACACCGAATTGTTTCGAGCCTCCACAAAACATGGGTAAACTCGTTACTTAAAATTTATTGTTTTAATCCCTAACAAAATGAGTGTTAGGGCCAGTCGTTAAATTTACACGTAAACAACCTTTCGGTAATAATTTACTTCTTCCAAGTTATTAATTGACATGTGATGAGAATTATTAAAAATATGACGAGCTACAGCCGAAGTTTCTAAACTATTGTTTCTTAAGTGCTTCGTTCTTTGAACCTTGTGTGGATTGGTGCTCTGGTTTGACGTAAATGTAAACTTTACAACCTTCAAATGAACCTTGAAATTAACAGCTGATAGATTCCCGATTTTTATAGCTTATTAATTCATTCCCATTATAAAGAAGATTGTTTATCTTCGGCTTGCTCTTGGAAAAATGTCATATTAATCCGTTTTGGAGTACTTCGTTCGATGTAGCTAAATAGAGCGCTGGGTAAATTTCTTGTGTGCCATCTTAAGTGTTTCTTTAATAATCGATCAATTTGGTTTTCTGTAAATTCATTAATTAGGACAATCAGCCATTCGGAATTTTCGGTGTTTTTATATCATTTGACGAAGTTATTAATGACCCGAGGAATAGAAATTAATAATTTTTATCTGGTTGAAATCGAATTACATTCACGAGATTGAAAAATGAAAAATTTCAAAAAAAAATAGAACAAAATCAAAGTATGGTCCTTCGCTATCTACACATTTTTGCCATTTCTCCGGCAATACATGATTACCAAGACGATAAAACGACGCGTTTTTGGACAGAAACCATTCATCCTACCAATTTTGCACTTCTTTGAAACTGGCCAAGTGTTGTTTTACCAAGCCATGCGTCAGCGACTGGAATAAGTGATAATCCAACGATGTCAGATCTGGCGAAAAAGGCGGGTACGATAGTAGATCCCATCTCAGCGTTTTGATGGTGTCCTGGTCGATATGATGGCTCGTTCGTGTTTTTCGAGCAATACATGGTTCAGATTGATGAGTTGTTGTCGGTAGCGTTGCCCATTGACAGTTTCGCTCTGTTTCTGCAGCTCATACTACATGGTTCCTTTCTAATCTCACCGAACGCAGCGCATTGACTTCTTTCCTAACCGTTTTGGCCGTGCCGTCATTTGCATTTGGTATTCTTAAAAAAGATCTACTTCTCATCTCCCGTAACAATTCGATGCGCAGGAAGCTGAAAATTTCTCTCTTCGGTTTTCCATCTGTCTCTCAGTCAACTCATGCGGCAGCCATTTTCCCTTTTTTTGAATTTTTACCATAGCATGTAAACGTTTAGAAATAACTTGGCGAGTCGTGTTTTATGCCTCCGTGAGTTGATTTTGAGTTTGCGTATCATCTTCATCCAATAACGTTTGCAGCACGGTGTCTTCAATGTCTTCTTGTCCGCAATATCGAAATCGCCACTTCTGAAGCGTTTAAACCAATCTTCACAGGTAGTTTTCGATGGTGTATGTTTGCCGTAGGCCAACTCAAGCAAATGACGTGCTTCAGCTGCATTTTTTTTCAAGTTGAATTGTCCATGCTATGAGCAAAATACAACTTCTAACATAAATGACAGCTAGATGACGTGTCGCTAGCACCATCTATGTGTGAAAGCCGGAAATTTAGTTGCACACCTGATAATGTACTGTCGTGAGTTTAATCGGTTGGTGTAGCGCTGTAGGAGTTTAAATCCGACTGTAAATTTTAATACAAATCTCCTGTGCAATGGCCGCCTGTCGTGAACATTTTCGAAACGAGTACTTCATTGCTAATTTTAATGTCCGTTTCTTGTGGAACATAATTACGATTGCTTCAAAAAATTTTCAATAAATTACCTTTTTTTATTGAATTTAATGGTTTTGGTTGTGTTTCGATCCAAATTAAACTGAAATTTAAAAAAATACAAAGTGCAGCTATGGCGGTCGCATAATGAGTTTCTGTACAACCGAATGTTTTGTGTAGTTTTACCAGACAAAATTGTCTAATAGCTGTGGTTAATATTTTATTGGACCAATGTACAGCTGAAGATCTTTTAATTTAAGCAATATTCCATTTTGTCTAGGTCACATGAGATTTACATTGGTTCGAGAAATCACTAATTGGTATTATGTTAACCATTGGCGAAAATCGACAAAAAAAACAACAATGCCAAACCACCCAACACTATTCTACTTCCCCCAGCTATACGGTGAAATACCACGCTACTATACAATGGAACACATCATCGAAATCGTTTCGGAAACAAGAAACACTTGAGAAGCTTTTGGTCGCACCTACACTGTGAACGACGTATGTTACTATCTTCGATTGTTGCTGGTGAACGTTTCTGGTCTGACGTCGTTTCAACAACTCAGAACCGTTAATGGTCATCTGTGTGCGACTAACCGTGAGGCGTGTCAACTCTTACAGTTGCTCGAGAATGATTCGCATTGAGACAATATGCTTAAAGATTCCGTCATATCTTCATCACCGCATCAATTTCCCAAATTGTTCGTGATTATCATGCACACATGTTCCCCTTCGAATCCGATCGATTCGTGGATGAAATATAAAGACGACAGATCTGAGAATGTTTTGCATTGTGTGCGCCGCTAAACTTCAAATCCGACATTGCAAATACACAATGAGGTATTGATTATGATAGAATAAAGTATTGTCGTATTTGGGCATGATCTCACCTAATGTGCAATGCGTGATGCATTCAACCACGGATTACAAAGAGAACAACAATACGACAGGGAAGCATTAGCCGAAGCAGTTCGTACAAATGTTCTGCAATTGACTCAACAACAGAAGACTACGTACGACTCTTTGATAGAAACTGTGAACAATGGAACTGGTGGCATTTAGTTCTTGGATGTTCCCAGAGGAACCTGAACAACGCTCTTAATTTGATTGCTATTGGCGTCGATTCTTCGATCACAGAATGAAGTTCTCAAATTGCCACTGAACATGCATATCAGCGAGTCACCAACTAGCAACATCGCCGAATGGCAAAGATGCTACGGAGATGCAAATTGTTATTTTGGGACGAATGGCACAATGGCCCACAAAAGGTCACTGGGTGCACTGGACTAAATTAAAAAAGTTAAAAAATCTTCGTCGCAATCAAAACATTTTTGGTGAAACCATGATTCTGTCATCCTGTGTAATCATCAAATTTGTGGCGGCGTGTGAAGACCGTCTGATTAACGACTAACATGCGAATATTTGCAACAAGACCAAACTGCAGATCTGTTTTCGAAGCAATTATTCGACATTAGTAATGGATTACTCGCAGTTGACCGAATCGAAGGCAGAGCTCGTTCGACATGTTTTTCCGAAAATAGTGCAAAACTTATAAAACCATAATTGGTTGAGCAAATGTCCATATTGGCGAAGAAAAACTAAGATGTTTTGTGAAAATGTAAAAAATATTGGCCATTAGGATGCTTTTTTGAATTAACGATTTGCGAATGACGGGTGCGATGTGAATTTTTTTCAGTAATCTTCTATTTTAATTTCAAATTATTGAAAAACTTTTGGAACCTGTACTGCAGGTCTTGAGAACTGCTATAATGTCTTGAGAACTGCTTTTTCGATGCATATAGATGAAAAAATTTTGAAACCTGAACGTCAAGTCAGTCCGTGGTTCGTCATGTGAAATGACTGCGAAATATATTTCCCTTTCCAAAATAAACGCACGTATAAACCGTATAAACGTATAAACGCACTTGTGCGTTAACTTAAAAATTCGATTAGGCGTTTTGGTCAAATTTTTAAGAGTTTCCGGCACAAGTTTGAAGCGAAGCTTCAAATATTTTCGATGGGATTGCAATCAGGACTACAAGCTGGCCTCTCAAGAAGCTAATGTTTTTTTCAGGACACTCTTGTTTGGTTTCCTTCAAAACCTGACTACTGGAGTCGAAATTAAGCAGATGGGAAGCTTTCCTTGATAAGAAAATGCTCCACATACCGCCACCAATACTTTCACCACCAAAATTTTGCTTCGACCTAATGCAGTCGTGTTCCTTCAAATTATGACAGTAGCAACCAACTATAGCAGTCGGGGCCATCCAGATTAAATTTTGACCTACATGTCGGTTACGAGCACATTTAAGACGATAACACTTATACATGACATTTAGATGCGGTTTGCTTTCTGTGTCCTTTCGTTGCTTATGCGAATGTACGCTAACAATATGTTTAATTTCTATTTTCAAATTTTAAAATATTTATATTGCTTACCTCAAATTACATGTTATATGTGCTCTCAAACAATTTTTCATTGGGTTCAGCATATATACAAAGCTTAAATAACTCCAGCTTTAGCTAATGATTGATTGTTTATTTTGTACCACGGGTAAATTTTGCAGCTCCAGTCTCCCAAATTGGTAATTTCAGCCGTGAATGCCACGTGTTGGCCACAAAAAAGCAAAGTAGGGTCAATATGAAGGCACGTTCACTCTTTGACTTACGTCCAGCTCTTTTTATAGCAACGCTGCCACTCGCCTCTAAAGATGTATCATTTAGGACTATCATATTCTTGAACGTAGTAAAATTAAGTGTAGTAAAATTTCGACCTCGAGCTTTTCCAGAATTACCATTCGCTATATCGCCGAAGTCAAAGAAGTAGTTTTTAAAAATCTGTGCTTGTGTGTGTGTGCTGTGCCCTTTTAATGTCTGTTGGTTCTCTACAGCCCAGACGAATTGACTGATCAGGAGTAAACTTCAATTGCTTTTCTCATAAATTGGGAGATGCCAATGATTTTTCGCTTAAATTGGTCCGCCATAAGTCACAGCCTCCATAGGAGCTAGGGTTTGCACAAATTACTGTTTTTTCTAAAGAAAATAGTATTTTAGAAATACTAGAGCATTTATCCAAACGACTTTTAATTTTATTGCAAAAATCCCCTGATACAGAAAACGTTCTTTCTGAGTGCGTTCAAGTTGGTTTAACCACAAAATAGCCAAAAGCGTCATAACGCTATTTTTGAACGGAAAAATATCGACTCATTTTCAGGAAAAATTCGTGTTTTTATAAGTTTTAAATTGAAATAAAAAAAATGTGTAGCTCATAACAGTGTACAAAAATTTTGACAATCGACTTTGACAGTAAAAATAATGAAGACACACGGCCATATTGTTAGTAATGTACACGCGATAAAAATTCATTTTTGTCATTTAAATTCTTTATAATATATCTTCTTTGTTGTTTTTAAATCTCGAACGGGTTGATAGGAAAGCCGCTATGGAAACAATCAACATTTAATAGAAAATTGTATCGAATGCAGTGAATTGTTTAAACGTGAACCGAAAATATGCCATGGTGGCATTAAACTTGGAATTGGGCCAACATCTTGGAATTGGATTTTGTTATCTGATTTTGCATCGTTCAAACCGACCTATCTGCCCAATGTATTCAAGGATTGCATCTCTGTAGCTCGAAGTTGTCTAATTAATAAATTTTATTGTAGTTGGCTGAATTTACAAACGCCGATACAATTATAGATCGAATCATTCCGTACATTGTATGTGCCTGAATAAATGTTCGCTTAGCACTTAATTAGTTTTATTTTTGTTTTTGTAGTTATTGTTATCCCCGTTAAGAAGAAATGCCACGTGGCAAAGAGGATAAAAATTTGCGTAATTTTTATTTTATTGCAGCGTTGGTGTAGCCTCGTACACCGGGTGTCACTGTACGAGTATTTTAATTCCATTGCTACAACAGGGACATCGATACCTAGAAATTTGTTATCGATTGTAATCAATTCGGACCACAACATCACTAACTGAATTGGAGTTAATCCAAAAACACCGGGCTTATTGAATTTATATCAGAATCTGCATGCTATTTAATATCGACGGCAGCTTAACTCTATCTTCGGTCCGAGTTCAGTGTAAAGTTATCCCCGAGATTACGAACGGTTACTGCAAATATAAAAAACAGGTATTTATGGATTTTCTGGAAACTCCTGTGCCAGTTTATGTGCTTGGAGATAAAGTGAGAAAAAGTGGCCGATGGAATCTTATCACAGTACGAGGAAATGAGCACTTCTCTTTGCAACGTAGGTGAGCAAATCAGACTTATCCGCGGACATATTGGGTGTGTGAATTAATTTTTAGACTTTTTTTATAAAAAATAAATGTTTATAACTGTATCGTGTATATTTTATCCAATATATTCACCATCGTAAGCTATGACTTCCTGACATCCCCTGGGAAGTTTGTGGATTCCTCGTTTGAAGAAGCCTTCAACTTTCCCAGCTATCCAGCCATCGATCCAATTTCGCACTTTGGCGTTTTGGAAGCGTACGTCAGCCAGGCCTATTTTTGTATTGATCGAAACAAACGGTAGTCGGAAGGTGCAAGGATCCCAATCGAGTTGCTGTACCGTGTTTTGAGCGGTTTTTGCACGATGTGATCTGGCATTGTCATCATGAAACAAAACTTTATAGCTTTTGTTCGCTATTGCCGTTTTTCGTCTAATGCACGTGTAAAATTGTCCAGTTGGCATCGGTAGCGATCACCTGTAACTGTTTCATTTGGATTTAACAGCTCATAATACACCACACCCTTCTGGTCCCAGCACTCAGCATAACCTTATCGCAACGAATATCTCGTTTTGGCTGCGATGGTCCTGCTTGGCCTAGATCGACGTAAACTGCTTTACGTTTGGGGCTGTCGTAATAGACCCACTTTTCATCACCAGTAACAATTCGATGCGAAAAACTATGTTGTTTGTACTCAGCAAGATTTTTTTGCATGCTTCAATTCGTGCCCACAATTGTTTTTCGGTCAGTTGATGTGGGACCAATTTTTCTAGCTTTCGAATCTTTCCCATTGCGTGCAAACGATGAGAAATGGTTGATCGGTTAATGTTTAACTGCATCGCAAGTTCTTTTTGCGTTTGACATGCATTTTCATCCAATAATGTTTGTAATTCAGCATCTTTAAACTTTTTTGGCTGAGCTCGCTGTTCTTTGTCTGTCAAGTCAAAATCACCACTTTGCACTGAAAAAAAACCACATATGAAAATCGGGCATAAACCATGTCAATCAAATTATACCTGCATATTATATAAAGCATACATGACTCAGACAAAAATATATCCGAATTGACCAGTAGCAATTTTCATTACGTGAATATCTTTATTCCTATTAATTTATTTTACTTCCTATTTTACATTATATGAAATTTAGAAATATAATGTTTGCTACACAGAAATAATTTTAAGAGATATTTTTATAACCAAATCATAATTATTGTTTATCGTTTTATAGCTTAATATATTTCTATACTAAATTAAGTACATTACACTAACTCGAAATAATAAAATGTTCAACGCTTATTAGTAGTATAATATAATTCGCTAAGTCAACTTGTATTTGCTTCATATAGGTACCTGAAGTTTTCATCTTTAGATTGTAACTTGTGGTGACCACTGCAATGAGCAGTGTGACGAGATAATTGAATTTTTTAATTTATGAGGTTTCTCAGTCTTGTTCATTTGAACCAAGCTACCAAACACTTGGTAACTGGCTATCATCCAGAAGAAGCAAGTTCTCTTATTTTTTTGGAAGGAAGTGCTTTTAAAAATAAGTCAAAATGAAACATGGTGATACAGGCACATGGCAACCTGACGGGTCAATCTGACATAAAAGTCTCTATATTTAGAAATTATTATAGTCAAATCAGTTATTCTAACCATTTAAATTATAAATATTTTATTTACAAGTTAGGCATAAAATATTTGGAAATTTTACAAATGAACTATCCACCCTACGCATAAAATTTTATTAATTCCGAAACATTTTTTTTAGTAGCAGCTTTATTTTATAGCTACATACAAAATTTTTAATGTTAGTTTTGATATTTAATATTTTCATCGTAATTATTAATTATTTGATAAATGGACTTAAAACAGACTAAATAAAACATTTCAAATTGGGATATAAATTGTTGTTGTCGTCTTTTCAAATATATTTTATATTCGAAACATGTATAAACTGTGTCATTTCTGAACATGAGTTTTCTCAGTGTGGGATCGATGAAACCAATTGAAACAGCTTGCTCTCGATGGAGCTTGATTACCACAAGTATCAGAAAGCAATCGGTGAGCTTGAGCGACAGTTTTCTTGAAATCAAAAAAGAAAAGAAGAACCCCTCGAAAAAACAACTTATCACGATCCATTTTAAATCGATTACAAAAAAAATGACGTAATATGAAAAATAACACTTTCTGCTCTGAATTAGATTGATAATTGTGACAGCCACAAAATGCAATTGAAATTGCTTGTCAAACTATACGTAATCTAACGTAGCGACATCTAAATGTCGACTCTAAGAATTAATTCACACACCCAATAAAAAAAATTCTATAATTGTTTAGTTATTTCAACGTCTTTCTTCCGAAGGCATCACAGGATTAGCTGAAACAACTCTCAAACAAACGATTACAAAACTGAATAAATATAATGTCACGGGTTCATCAGAACGGACGAATCATTTTAAATAATAATAATATCATCTTTGTTGGATTTGGAAAATTTTATTACGATAATGTGATATACAATTTTTTATGAGGCCTTGCCCTAACGGCTATAATTAAGTGAAAAGAAAAATTCCAAATTAGATAAATTGACCAGTATTGAGTCTGCTGAGCAATTACTGATGGTTATTTAAAAAAATCTATTTTTTTGCTCATTTTAGCGTAGATAGTTCTCATCGAATCACTAAATAACTCGAACGCCATCCATGCAGTCTTGTTTTACTTCCAACTTACTGGTAAATGTTTAATATTTAGTCGAGTGGCTTTATTTGCTCACCGACTAATGTTCTTTTGATCTTTTACCACCTTTACAAATATCGCAACTAAACTACATTCTGGGATCATTCTATAAAATAAAGTCTGTATTAAAAATAGCAGCCATATCTTACCATTTTTCTACCATGTCTAAAATTACTCATTTAAGATTTATACTGCTTCCTTACTTCATTTACTGTCGAGACATCCATCCGTTAACATTGCAGATTTACCAAATTTTTGTCTTCCATTCGTCCATCAGATGCGGCAGGCTTTAAGTTCATTTGTTTATTGAATGATGATTTTTTTTATCGAATTTACTATTGCATTAATCTGTTATTGTTGTTCAAATTAAATTAACCTAAAATTAAAAAGTAAACATTCAATTAAAAGAAACATTTTTTTTAAATTTAACTAATCTCGGTAACTAGGAGAAATTAATTTTAATAAACGGAATATATACTTAGTTTTTAGTTATCTACACAAATGTTTTGTTATAAATTTAAAATTCGCTAGTTCAATGTGCACATTCAAAAAAATCAAAAAAATCATTTTGAAATTTACATTTAAATGTACGTATCTTAATTTTCAAAAAAACTTTAAATTTTAATTAAATATTTGTTCAAATTTTCTTTTAATTTTTTAGTTGCTAAGATGGTGATAGTACCAGTAGCAGTAGAATTGTATAAGAGCAGAATAATTTTTTCAAATTTAGTTTTAGTTGAGAAACACAAAAACAATTTCATTATTTAATTCTAGACTACAGCCTGGGTGTAAAAGCACTTACTCTAATCCATAGACAAACTCACTAAATGATAAAACTTCTATTTGTAAAGAATAGTTGGTGAAATTATTCGAACTATTTTCATTAAATCTAAGTCACTTATTAATTGTTACCACATCCAATCACCACATTAAAATTTTCAGACTGAAAAAATGTCTATTAAAACAATTGACGTGTAAAAGCTGCATTATTATCCTACCACATGACACAATTCATTTATAATTTTTTTTGAAAAAAACATTTTATATAAAAACTTAACATTTCTGCAAATTAATTAAAACATTGTTTAAACCAATCAAACAACAATTTTATAGTTTTTATACAAAAAAAAAATCCAAAAAAATCATTTTTCTCATTTTTCCAGGTGATGATATTTTTGAAAATTTAAACATTTTCATTTAAATATAAACCAAAACATATACACAACCCACCCCACACACACACACACACCCACATGTATATAGAACAATCAAACATAAACACAATCATTTACATATCGTATAACAAAAAATTATGAAACCAACATGATTTCCGGGCGTTGTTGTTGAAAATATAAAAAAAGGATATTCCAAAACCGAAAAAAAGGATATTCCAAAACCAGTTCAGGAATTGAGATCAGTGGTCAGGAAAAAAAATTCAAAGGGACATTTTTCAGAGAATATCGAACTCATCGTACTCGTATATGTACTGTGGTGGTGATTGGATTTTGGTGATTATTAGGATTCGATATTATGTAAGTTGTTTTAGTATCAAAAATTCTGTAGAGTATTGTTGTGATTATGTTTTTGAAGCGCTTACAGTTTTATGGTAGATTTTACTTTGTGCTTTATTTATTAGTATTAGATTTGATTTATACCTACTTGGCTTTTATTTTTGACATTTAATTGCAGGAATAATTTGAATATTACCCCGAAATATAATTAAAATTTTAGTGATTTTGAAGTAGTTTCTGGTCACTCGTAAAGCCCACCTCTCCAAGTATTACTGAAATCTTTCCTAAGCCGTAAAACGAAACTCGGGCTTCACCACGTCCAGGTCTCACCAAGACCTCATACATGAACTTTTAAGGAAAAACCTAACTGCTCTCTATTCCTGGTTCACAAAAATCCTCTGCCAGTTTTCGACAGAGCCGTTCGAGTTGAGAACAAAAAATATGAAAGGGAACCTGGACCCATCGCAATCAGTTCCTTGTGCTTGGCCACCCTCTTTCAGCAATTCTTTCATCAAAGCCCAATACCGTACCGAAGTGCTCTCTTAATGAATTTTTCCGACGCCAAGGCCCATCGCAATTGATTTATAGTGCTCACTTTCAGACCCAGTCCTTTAGCGTGAAGAATAGGCGGTATTAAATTTTCCTTGATATAGTTAGGTCTTCGGTCAAGAAGGATGATATCATTTGTATGTCCAAGAATCTAGCCCGACTTGTTGAATATACAAAGCGAAAATTCTATACAGCTTTATCGTACCACGTGCCATCTAGCACCAGATTAAACAGCAGAGGCGTAAACGCATGAAACACAGTGCCTTCCACTACAATTCTACACAGAGAGCCAGATGTTCTTAGGTTAGGAGCCACTATATAAATAAAATAATTTAGTTAGAAAAATGTCGGAAAAGAACTTCAGTTACTCAATTGTCTAAATAGTTAACAAATTATTGTTTCAAGTTAATGCATTGAATACCTTAATTTTAAATAAGTCAAGTTCCTTTTTCACATGATCCAGGAATCATCAAAAAATGTATTTTATATCTAGGAAGACCCACGGTCCTTTAACTACGCTGCTGACCCGATTTAAGCCAGTATTTAAATGTGTTCTTTCTAAAACTCGCGTAATATGTATTCATTTCGAAATATTTTGTACTGTCACAATGCCTTTCACCAATTTTGTTTCTGTTGCGTAGTAAAAGTAAGTATAGTGATCATGAAAAAATGACCAGCGATTTTTGCAGATTCGGCGATATAGCGCCGAAGTCAACAAAAGTGGGTTTTAAAAAATCTCTGTGTATGTGTGTGCCCTGTTTCGTGCGAAATAAATGTTTTGTGGCGCTTTCAAGCCCAGACGGATTGACTGATCACAGTAAAACTTTATTTTTAAGCTGTTTTCGTGTACTGGAAGATCCCAGTGATTTTTGGCCGAAATCGGTCACTTTCCTTAAGAGTTTTTTGCAAATATTTTGAAAAGTACATAATATAAACAAAAGATTCTAAATTAATTGTCAATTAGCATCTGCCCAGATCGTAAGAAGCATTAAGCATTTATTTGACCATGTTCGCTTAATTCGACAAACGAACACTTAAATATGTATGTTATAAACAATTTAATATACACCACTCCCCCGATTTACACGGTACTTTTATTGCAAAATTCCGCTTTCACACGGTTTGAAAAAACAAAAAAAAAATTATATTTTTTGTTTTTGTTTGTTATTTCTAATTAATTTTATATATTTTACGTTAAAGTAAATGGATTCCTTAATTCCTTTCTTAATTCCTCTGTGAAATGTATAACGAATTTTGTTAAAATTACATAAATTAAAACCAATCGTGCAAAACGTTCTATAAATAGACCAACGTGTTACATCAGTCAAAAAATATATAAACACAAAACTATAAAATATTTGCATACCATTTCTTTCAAATATCGTGTAAAATATATAAAGGCACTCGGGTACCTTTGTTACTCTAATTCGGATATTTAAATTACTTTGTGCTCCCACGTTCGTCAAAGCTGTGACATTTCTCATTGTTAAGTGTATTCGTAATCTATTAATTGAACTAAAAGTTCTCATAAAATTTAAAGTTTTATTACTACATACTGAAACATACAAAAATAGACGTCAAAAAATGCAAAGGCTACCCGGGTATCTCATTATTCACATAAGGGTTAAAAACAAAACGATATTTTAAGAATTTTATTGTATTTTTTCGATTTACAAGGTTTTTCATACAAAAATCCCACTTTCGATTTACACGGTATTTTGCGGAACCAATCGACTGTGTAAATCGGGGGATTGGTGTACTGTAATTTTATACATGAAATATATTTTTTAATTGCATAAATTATTATGTTTAATTATGTTGTTTATTGCATTCCACATGAGATTTTTTGTTTTTTGATTATTTTTTCAAGGCCAACTAGTCGTAATAGATAATGTATATGTATGTGTCTTTTATTTTGTTTTGTTCTGCTCTCTCAAAAATAAAATTTAAACTAAATTGAGTTAAAAACGTCGTTGAAATATTTTTTATTTCATTTATGTTTGTGTTAGTGTCGTTGCACCGAAATTGTTTAAGTCACGAAGAAAAATACTTTTTCTGTGATACCTCGTGTGCCATCAGCCTATATTATACTTTTTCTCACTAACGTTGTCAAAATATGACGTCGACTATTTTAGAGTTCGAAAGTACGGTGCGGGATAGTTCAAATCTATCGATACAATGCTATGCGAAATTTTAGCTGCGCTACATCACCCCTCTTTTACCTTGTAATTTGTTCAGGAATCACATGAACTATTGGCGCGGTACTTAGCGTAAGTTTAGGTTTGCTAGTAGATTCTTGTTTATGTTTTACTATATTCGCGGGTGCGATACTCAATGAAGGTTGGAGTGACGTTGGTTTGTCCAGGTTGGTATTTGGCTCTGTTAATGCGTCCTCGGACTCGAGAAAACAAGATTTCAATCGATTAATTGAAATATTTGAATGTTTACCTTTAATTTGGACAGCAAAGTATTTTGCATTTCGATCAATGAATGGAAAGGGACCTTCGTAAGGAGTTTGAAATGGTGCTCGATAGCCCTCAGTGCGAACGAAAACGTGGAAATATGTACGTAGTTCTTTGAAGAGGAAAATGGTGTCTTCTCTGTGTCGTGAGGGTGGTACTGGAGCTATTTCTTTGAATGTGTTAACTAACCTTTTAGCCAAATCCGATTTAGCATATGATATTTCAGCCGGTTAAAGAAATCCGCTCAGTAATCTTATATTTTCGCCGAATACTAAAAATGCTGACGTGCTACTACAACCCTTGCGAAAAGCTGAACGTAACCCGAGCAAGATCAATGGTAAAGATCTAGTCTACTGCTGATTTTCTTTACAAGTGATCGATGTTTTCAAGCTGATTTGCTATCCTTCGATTAAGCCGTTACAAGCAGGGTTGTACGCTGTTGTTCGTTTGTGTTTGAATCCAAGCAGTTTTGAAAGTTCGTTAAACAGATAAGGTTAGAACTGAGAACCAAGACCCGTTACTATAGATGAAGGAACACAATAACGATAGATCCAATTTCTGTATACTGCTTCCGCGGCTGTATGGCTTCTGACCAGCGAGTACAATGATCGATAAGCGTTACACAATATTGTTTTCCTTCCGAAGTAGGTAGGCGTCCCACGATATCGAGGTGAATTTCATCAAACAGCTCTTGCCGTGCCTAGAAATTTTTGATTTTTGACCCACATTTCCGGCAATCTGATTTAACTTTAGGCCAAAAGTATTTTTGCGCGATTATAATTCATGTGGCTTTAATGCCGGGGTGTGAAAGAATGTGTTCATGGTTGAATACTGTCCAACGAAATTCTTTCGGAATGTAGGGCCTAATTCGCCCGGTCGATATTTCGCAAAATATTTTTTCGCCGTACTAAAAACTGGAAAATCCTCAATTTTAACTAAATTGTCAGATCTCATAAGCTCCCGCAACTCTTCATCGTTTTGTTGTTTCTTTATTGTAACTTGTTCGTAGTCGAGGTTACTATCGATCGTAATTTCGTTAATTCGTGAAAGCGTATCGGCAATCACATTGTTTCCGATATATGCTGAATATCAGAAGTATATTGTAATATTAGATCAAGATGTCGCAGTTGTCTAGGTGATGCCTTCTCTGGATTTTTAATTGACGCGTAAATTACTGGTTTGTGATCATAGTAAAGAGTGTAAATTCGCGACCTTCAAGACCATGCCTGAAATGTTTTATAGAAGAATACGCTGTTAAGCGTTCATGGTCATATGTACTATATCGTCTTTGAGTTTCATTAAGTTTACCTGAAAAGAAACTCAACGGCCGCCATGCTCCATTAACATATTGTTGGACAACAGCGCAAATTGAGTTATCCGAAGCATCCACCATCACTGCAAACTTGGCATTAGCAAACGGATGGTTCAGAAGAGAAGCATTAATCAATGGTTCTTTAGAGAGCTCGAAAGCATTTCCAGTTCGTCTGACCATTCAGGTCTTCGGGTTTGGTCTTCGGGTGTGTGTGGAAGGAATTTCCTATAGAAGATAACGACGCAATTCTGGATCGGTTTAGAGAATTGTATGATGGTTTCGACTTTAGTTTTTCGTGGTTTAATGAATGCCTGATGATGAAGTATCACGAACTAAGAATGTGATTTCTTCCACATCAAACACAGACTTACTAGCATTTATAACAAGTCCAGTCTGTTTTAATCACTGAAATATTGCTTGTAGGTGTTGCAAATGTTTTTTTTCGATTTCGATGCAATTAGCATGTCGTCAATGTACGAAACAGAAATCTAGACTTCTAAAGATGGAATCTATGAGTCTTTGGAAATATTGCGCAGCGTTTGGTAAACCAAAAGTCATCCGAGTAAACTCGAATAATCCAAAAGGTGGTCGGATACCAGTTTTCGGGACGTCAGATTTAGCAATAGACACTTGAAAATAGGCGCGAACTAGATCGATTGATGTAAAATATTTGCACGCTTCCAATTGGTGTATAAAATCTGTCAAATAAGAAATACTATACATGTCTGATTTGGTTTGAGGACCAATTGCAATTGATAGGTCGGTACATTCCTAATTCGATCACTTTACCAAATTCTTCTTTCGTGATTCTATACTTTTCAGAATCGAATCGGCGCGCTCGAGTGACGCATGGAGGACCTGTTGTTTCTATACAATGAAATACACCATCAAGTGCATCGTGAACTCATGCAATAATTCTGCTATTCATGAAGGACGAAGTATGTTAAAGAAATAGTTGTAATTCCCGTCGTTTGAAGGCTAGAAACGTTGGCATTCGCTGATAAACGTGTTAGGGTATCTATTAGTTTTCGATTTTTAATGCCAACCAGGAGACCAAAATGTTTTAAAAAATCTGCCCCGATTATTGTTGTATTGGTATCTGCCTAAAGTTACGCAAACTAATTTGTTACCGTATGTTTTTATCTCAGACTGATTAGCCGCATATAACAAGAATTGTATTTAATGACGGAAACCCTCGCACCAGAATCAGCCAAAAAATTTTGTTTAGATTGGTGATCGTAAATTGATAACCGAATTGAATCTATTGTTCCCGTGCATCCGTCGATACGCGGGAATCTTTGTAGTTTTTTTAAGCTTTGTTTATCGTATCCTTGTGCATCTGGCTATTTTTGTTATAATTACGTGTTTGACGGAATTTGCGAGCCCGCTCAGCGAAAAAATTATGGTAGTAGCATAATCCGCCTGGAAGTTGTTTTTTGCGGCTGTTGCTTCTGTGAGGACGATAGTGTCGTTGGTGTGAACGGAATCTGTGATTACGATTGGTTAACTGGCTTTCCAGACTTTTAATTTTTTTTATTAAATATTCGTATTCCTCAGAACTGGAACTATTATGTCGTTTATTACTTATAGGACCAGTTCTTATTGCGTTAATGGATTTACTAGTGTTTGCTATTTGTATACTTTCCAAATCTGATCTACAATTTGGCATGGTTTATCAATATATTCGTTTGACCAAACCGCTAAAAACAGTTGTAACTCGGTTGGCAAATCTTGCAACCAAATAGATTTTAATAGTTCCGCGTTAACGGCTGCCAAAAACCCGCTTTTCGAATTAAGTCTGCGATAAAAGGCTGATGGTTTATCATCTCCCCTAGTCAAACTATCGAAAAGAAGTTTTAGATGTGATTCCGTGGAAGGCGTGTTCCTTTTGATCAATGCGGTTTTGAGCGTGTCGTATTTCTCTCCAGGTTTAGGTAAGGTAACGTATTTTTGCCTGAGGTTATTTTGTTTAGTCTAAATTGGCTTTCCGCAATTTTGAAACACAACTCAGCGTTTTGTCTCCAAAATTACGCTATTTTGATTTTATCCGGCGTTGGAGTAGTCATGTTAATTATTTGTGAGGGATCGTCATCTGATACATCATTCACTAATAATGTAGGATTTACTGTATTATCTGCCCGACGAAAAGTTATGTACCGTAGACAAAATAGAAAATCTGACAGTTCTAAATATAATTGATTCTATCGATATTTCACGAGAGTAGTTCGGCCAAACCTTCAAATACAAACCAACGATCGCTGTCAGAATCAATTTTATTTGGGGTTAAAAAAACGTACTTACTCTACATTTCATACTTTTTCTGACTAAAGTTGTCAAAATATGGCGTCAACTATTTTCGAGTTCGAAAGTGCGGTGCAGTTTAGTGTAAATCTATCGATGCAATATGCGAAATTTTAACTGCACTACAACCAAACACTGGTTTTGAACAAAAAAAACTAGAGGCCGATCCGATAGCTCAGACTTTTAACATAAATTTTAAGATCCAAGTGATTTTGGGCGAAAAAAACTTTTTAGTGGTAGTTTCCAGAGAACTATCTCGATTTTTAAAAATATTTTGAAAAGTATGTATATATAAATTTCTTCAGATCATCAAATTTTACCTTGAATGAGTTTTGTTAAATAAAAACTTTATTTGACCGAAAGACATCTATCTCTACAGTCCAGGCTGATTGACTATTCGGAATAAAATAAAATACTGAAACTTTATCCCTAAATTAAGCGATCCGTATGAAATTTAGTGGACATAAGTGTACCAGAAGTGGCAGCATCTTTAGGAGCATTTCCAATTTTTGCAATGAAGATTGAATTTTCACCCAGGGCTAACCTTGTTGGTTTTCTGAAATTTAAGCAAACATAATGATTTTTGATTATGCAAGGCAATTTTAATCATAAATCCGCAATTTTTTGCTTTACAAATTAAATATGATGTTTTCGAGATCTCATGGATTTGTGGTAAAAGATAGTCGGAATATTGACAACAATATATCACCCCTCCATATTTTTTTCTGTTTGTGCTATATCTCATATTACAATTTGACCGCCTACGTAGGTATGTACGTAGGCAGCCAAATTTCAATATGAGATTCAAATTTTTAAGGGACATCTGATCAATCTGAACAGCTCAAAGCAATTTAGCATAAAATACCATAACAAATTCCTAAATTTATAAAACTAATTAACAATATTTGCTTACATAAGGACCTTACCGAAAAAAAAAATTATAAATGGGTGTGGAATAAGTCAAACCAACAAAAGTTTTCCAACAAAAACTTTTATATATCTTTCGGATTATCTAACCATCTACTCATGATCGAAGTTGGTTATTAAATTAAAACCTTTACAACACCGTAACAGACAACTCGACAAAAAGTCTTTTAATTAAATACATTTTATGCCATAACTTCAGATAGGTACTAACACGGTTGAGTTAATGAGAGCAGGAGTACCAGCAAAAGAAAATATTTAAAACTACTACACTCGTAAGTAGGACATTTGTACAAGGACTAAGCCAACAGTCACTAAGAAATCGTATTTATTTTAAAAACATTGAATGTTTTTGTCTCCCTAACATTTGTATCAAACTCATCTCTGCTACCGTAAGAATTCATAACATGAACGTAGAATTTTATCGATCGCCATATACATTCCCACTACACCCCTACTGTGGTTTGTTACTCATTCTTTCTTTAAAAAACTTAAAACTTTAATTTCATCATTTCGAGATAATTATGCTACATATAAATACACGATACAGGTACAAGTATATAACCCGTGAATGTAATTAAATCAAGTTAAGAAAACCCAAACAAAAAAATTTAACAACGCTAGCACTTAAGTAATTACTATCAATTAAGCGATTTTAATTATTTAATTATAAATTAATGTGGGTAAAGGAGTATATAAAATTACACCACTCGCATTCCTTGTATTTTCCGTGTTGTAGGGGCATCGACACGTATCATGTGTGACAAAAACTTAATGTTGTACAATGTTTAAGAATTAATGATTTATTTTGCAATATTATATTACAGAAGTAATAAAAGCACAAAAAATAATAAATCCTTGAAGTTTATATACCGCACCTATTATATCGGCGCATGAAGGTTTTTAATATGGTGGAGGGCTTTTGAATACTGGTTATTATTTTTATGCTTCAGGTTTTTTCGTCGAAGATCGTAAATTATTTGTGGTAAAATAATATTTTGTTTAATTAGCAAGCGTGGCATTTACTTCAAAATTCGACGTTTACGATGTAAACGTTTTATTCATGGTTTTATTGGGTAGACGAGCAATTTGCCCTTTTTTCGTATTCATCCTATTTCGTATGTGTTTGTTGATATTCATCAATTTGATCATTTTACGTTGATAGAATACTCATTTCCATACTAACAACACTATTTTACTAAAATATAGGTCACAAAAACAGGTAAGGTTAGCTAGCGGTGCATAGGTCGCTGGTTTAAGGCAAATTTTAATAGTTTTAACCGAGTAATTTAAAAAATTCCAACTCTTAGCCAGAACTTAGGTGCCACAAAATTGGACACAAAACAACCCAGGAAAATGTACTCGCAATATAGGAACATTATTGATTTTGTAAAAATTTGTTTTAAATAAAATTTTAAATTTTTCAATGACACTCGATAGGGTGGAAAATAATGGGGGGATGAATCTGCTGGCACATCCATCCTACTTTCGTTTACGACAAATCTACATAGAACTCGAATACATCACAGTACAATTGTTTTGAAAAATCAGAAATAATTGTGTCTGCCGAAATTTCAGAAAACCAATAAGGAAAACCAAAAAATTTCAATCTTGTTGAAAATTTAATCTTCATTGGGAAAATTGAAACACCTCCTACGGAAGCTGCCGCTTCTGGTACATAGATGTGCATCACATTTCGCATGGATCTCCCGATTTCTAGAAAATGCTTTAGTATGAATTTTTATTCCGAATAGTCAATCCGCCTAAACTTTAGAGTTCCTGAGTTTTGGTGAAATAAAGATTTTTTTATCAAAACTCGGCATTTCCGGTAAAATTTAAAAAAATTATCTGAACAAATTTTTCTGCTGTATGTGATCTAGGGTTTGTAGACATGATGCCACATGCTAGAATTGAACTTGAAATTAACATGAAAAAAAACGAGATCAATTGACCGAAAGAAAAAATAAAAGATAATAATAAACCGGATGTAACCATTCAGGAACGACCGGATCTCCCCGAATGATAATTACAACCGCTCCTCCAGGAATGGCTCATCGACCCCTGACGTCACCGCCAGATGCCGATGCCGAGCTACAATTAAGAGACATTAGAGAGTAGGGATGCCTCAGCAACAGAGTAGCCTCTCCTTCCACAGTTTTGGAGGTCCTTACACACACCGACAGCTCGCCAGACTGCCGGAGTGCCACGGGGAGGTTGTGTACATGTTACGGTCGTCCCCAAATAGACGACACATATGCTGGATTCGGAGTAATGAATCAACCTGCTAAAATGGAACTCCGGCACGAAGAGAAACTTAACCCCTAACATAATAAACCGAAAATTAGTAATTCATTTTAATTACCCAAAATTCAAGAAAAAAAAGGTAAGGAGTACAAATTTTTAAAATTTTTAAATGCAGGATTGTTTATCAACAGTTTTTAGGAGGGGGAAGCTAAATTTTTCCGGAAAACTGTCCCATTTTCCGGGAAAATTTTCACTTAACAAAAAATTGCGTATTATTCTATTCAAAATACGTAGAAATGTGTAATCTTTATAAAAATGTGGATCTTATAATTGTATCTTAACAGTTTTTTAACAGTACAAATAATTTTTCCGGGAAAATTTTTCAATTTTTCCAGGAGAATTTTGAAATTTTTTCAATTTTTCGACCAGCCCCCATCCTCTAAGGTATAAACGAATTAAAATTACATTAAAAAAAATTATATATACGAAAGTTGATTCTTTTAACATTTGTGGCACTATCAGCAGAAGCGATAAGAGCGAGAGAAACTCTTTGATCTGTGTCTGCAAGGTTGACGAAGCAATTATTATTAATAAAAATATAAAATAATATTGAAAAAATAAAAAAAGTAAAAATTTTTCCGGAAAATCAAAAAATTAGTAAACAATCCTGCATTTAAAAATTTCCGAAATTTATATTCCTTACCTGATTTTTCCGATGTATACGTAAAGTAAAATTACGCTTATTTTGCATTGCCAAATATTTACGTGCCAAATTCAAACCCAAATTCCAAAAAAATTTTATTAATGAAAATAACATTTTTTCCATTTTATAAAGAGGCTTATATTATTTTATTTTATAAACACTTATATTAATTCATTTTAAAACTGAATTAAGAAATGCCTTTTTAAATTCATTTTATCGAACTTTTTTATTTCTTTTTCAATTCTGATTTTAATTCATTTTTAAAATGAATTAAAAACACTTATTTTAATTCAGAAAAAAAAAACTTTGTTAATTCAAACTTTTTTAATTCATGTAGCCGTCTTTATAACGCACCTACTATACCTCGTTTATAAACTCAATTTTAAACAAATTTTCTCAAAATACTTTTACATCTCGGGCATAATATCACGATATCGAATTATTTCTTTATACACAGAAAATGTTTTACCGTATGTCCGAATATGTTTTAAAGTTCGTAAATCGGCCAAATATAGGCCATTCTTGGTATGATGGCCCCATCACAGCCTCCTGAAACTTCCTACTCGTAGAGGCTAGAACCAGTTCTGTCCGAAAATCATAGTGAGACCGATGACCAACACCGAAAATATCAACTTCCATTAAATAGTATGGTTGTTCGTAAAGCGGCCGAATATAGGCCATTCTCGGTATGGAGACCCCACCACAACCTCCTGAAACTTCCTACTCGTAAAAGCTAGAACCAGATGACCAACACCGAAAATTTCAACTTCCATTAAATATTATGATTGTTCGTAAAGCGGCGAATATAGGCCATTCTTGGTATGAAGACCCCACCACAACCTCCTGAAACTCCCTACTCGTAAAGGCTAGAACTAGTTCTGACCGAAAATCATAGTGAGACCGATGAGCAACACCGAAAATCTCAACTTCCATTAAATAGTATGGTTGTTCGTAAAACGGCCGAATATAGGTTATTCTCAGTATGAGGATTTATATATAGTACTATATGTATATTAAAACAAAACTGTTAGTGATCGACGGATCGACTTATCGTATTTATATATGAGGTATTTATTAACAAAAGCTTCATAGATTTTTTAGTTATGAAAAATTCCGGAAACTTCGATTTTCTCAATAGAAGTTTAAATATGTCAAGTAGCCACATATTATTGTTCTTTGAAAATTATATTTTCATGAACCAATTTAAAATAATAAGAATTTTTTCTTGACCGTTTTTGTGTTAAAAAGTTATTAGAATTTTGATAAATGTACTTTATCACTTTCATTTACATAACACTAGAACTACCAACATTTGTTGTATACCTACTTTTACCAACCGGTCAAAATGACCGGATGACTTGTGCTTGCAAAGTATTAAATATAATTCAATAAATTTATTGTTAAAAAAGATAGAGTCGTTTACAAAAAATAACGTTTATTTCTTACATTTATTGTGAACGCAAGTAGTTTTTCTTACAAAATTTTAGGAAAAATTTAAACATAAATTAAATTATACAAAAATAACAGTAACAAGTTCAATTATTGATTTTTATTATTAGAAATAATATTTTTATTTTTCATTATTCAGATTTTATTTTTCTCAACGCAATACTTACAAAGTGATATTATTTTGAATATACATTTACCACATACATATCTTGTACAACCATTACATCTATTGTTCGTTTTATTTTCATTACATAAACCTATCTGGCAAATTTTTCGTGTATGTGGTCTTTCAGGGCCGTTCAATAAATCAGTAAAGTTTTGTAGCTCAAATGAATTCTCATTTTGTGCAGAAAAATCTGTTGCCAATTGAAACAAAAAGCTTTTTCTTGAAATTTTTTCTCCTGTAGTTTCTTTATATAATATCCATGCATTTATTGCAGCTAAATCTAGGATATTGAAGAATACCTGAAGTGGCCACCTTCGGGATCCTGCCTTTGTGCTGTATTTTCTAGCCATTTGGTCCATTACGTCTACCCCCGAATTTCGTTTTGTTATAAAATGCTATACTTTCAGGAACTTTTTTTGTATCAGAGTTTATTTTGACATGTTTGTGCTTTGTACTAAGAAGAAGTACTTTCTTAGTTGGTTTACTTTTATAAACTGTCAAAGTACAATTATTTGTTTTATAAATTACTGATGAAAAACGAGCCAAGCTATCTCTTTTTTGTTTAGCAAGTTTTTGCAATTCTTTCTTATTTGACATTATAGTTCCAACCAAAGTAGTATGTTGGTCTAATAGTTTCGAACATAGCGATTTGCTCGTAAAAAAATTATCTATTGTTACGTTTCTTCCAGCACCGATAAAAGGTTCAATTAGTTTGAGAACGACAAACTCACTCAAAGGCGTTTCCAACTGTCTTTTTTCGTCTTTGCCCAAATAGGGAAATCCATTTATAACATATTTGCTAATGACATCACATGCCAACCAAAATTTTATTCCAAATTTATCGGGCTTATTTGGCATGTACTGTGTGAATCGTAGGAAATAATTGTTCGTCAACGGTAATATTTTGTCCGGGTACGTAACAATTTTGGCTGTTTTCAATGAATGCATCCCAAACGGTAGAAAACAATGCAAATTTATTTGTTTGCAAGCGTTGATTTCTTTCATTTCTTTTAACGAAACGAACAAATCGTAAGATTTCCGTGAAATCATTCCTACTCAAAGTTTTCTTGAAAAAATTAGGCCCCCATTTTTCAGACCATAGATAAGATAATTTTAGGTTCCTTGCTTCGTATGCTCCACGTGCATATAAAATTGCAATAAAAGTGTAGAATTTTTTTTGAGATAGATCCAATTTTTTACCTAAGACTTGGGCAGCTTCCAGTTTTGTGCATGTGATAATATAGTCTATAATGCGATGATTCATTATCAGTAAAAAGGCACTGCTTACGTTACCCTTTAATATATTTCGTTTTGCATATGATGTAGGTCCACTAGCTGTCCTGAAAATGGTATTCAGTGGCATTCTTCCATGAGAGGATTTACCTGTTATATCAATCCAGTTTGTGCCATCGGCAGAAATTTCAGAGTGCTCGTAATCACTATATCATCAGAATATGACGGTAATCTTATACTGCGATGTTTTCGTCTACGCACAATAAAGGTGTTTTCTGAATCACTACCGCTATCTTCTTTGCCTCTCTCATCTTCCAAATTATAACCATCTTCTTCTGTATCATATATGCATTCGCTTATATTTGTTATGTCTTTTAATATTCTACGTATTTTTGATTTTTTTGGCATTCTTTAGGGTTAATTTTATAACTGAAGAATAATATACGAAATATATTTTTCGATATAAAATAATCAAAATACTTATTCCAAGTATACTTACAAAGATCAGCAACAATGTATATAGTTGTAAGGAGTTATATTTCAGTGAACAGCTAAAATAAACAATAACCACTAAACGTAATTTGAACTGTTTACAACAATAGTCAATAATATAACGCAATGGCCACTGGAAAAAATATACGCAGAATAGAAAACCAAAAATAAGCGCAGAATACACTAATTTTGGTGAATTCCCAAAATTTTGTGTAATTTTATTCCTTATTCCACACAAGGTTTCTGGTATTTGTTATTTTTTTCAAGGCCAACTAGTCGTAATAGATAGTGTATACATATGTTTAAGTAACAAAATTTACAAAAAAAATTATTGAAATCTCTTCGCATCTCTCTTTGCATCTCATCCGTGTATATACATAGCTACAAATTTTTTTTATTTTGTTTTATTCTGCGCTCTCGAAAATAAAATTTAAACTAAAATGTGTCAGCGGTTTCCAAACATATTTTGCCACGGAACCCTTTTCCGATTCTTCAAATTTCATGGACCCTATTCATGGAAAATTCTGTTTCGCATAAATGTGTTGTTTACGAACGGCCATATAACTCTAATAGCAATTTAGGCTAAATTTTTACATTCATCAAATATATTACAGCAGAAAGTTGCTAACGGCACCACTTCGAAGTTAGCGAGTATCAGAACAAATTTCAATTAAATTTTCGTATTCTACTGCTAATAGTGTTGGCTTTTCATTGCTTTTGAAAGGATTTTGTATCCAATAATTTTTGTTATTGTTTAATTTTGGTATGCATGTATGAAATGTAGTGTGCATGTATATGTGTATGTATGAAACATTATGGTACGGATTTTATATGGTACTACCTCGTGGAACCCCTAAAAATTGTCACTGAACCCCCGAGGTTCCGCGGAACCTACTTTGGGAAAAGCTGGCATAAATCAAAAAAAGCCTTCAAATATTTTTTTATTTCATTTGTTTGCGTTAGTGTGGTTGCACCGAAAATTTATTTAAGTCGCAATTAAAACCTGTATCATAGGTGTGGGGGGGGGGGGGGGGGAAGAAACGAACAAAAAAACGCTTTCTGTGAAGATTCTTTTGAAAATTTGAAGTTTCTTTTGAAAAATTCTTCAACGGTCAAAATGACCGGTTGGTATATTTAGGTATGCCGCATACGTAACTCAAGAAATATGGGGGAGGGGGAAAAAAGAAATTTATGGTGTTATTGAATACATATATTTAGAAAAAGTCATGACATATTCAAAAAATAATAAGTAAGGTTTTACATAAAAATCTTCTGAAGAATTTTTGAAACCGATCATATTGACCGGTTGGTAGTTCTAGTGTTAAAGCACCTTCATGTGATAGCGTAAACAGAATATTGTGAAACCAATTAGTTAGAATATGTTTGCGTTAAATGTGTACACTTTTTATTTTATTATTAGTATAGTTTTAGAAATTTAAAACACATTTTTTATATTCATTCCATTCAAATTCATATTTAATCTTCGAATTTATGTGAAATTCATTGTTTTTACTGCTTTACTGTCATGATAGTTATCAAATAAGATGCCGGTATTGCCAGTGACAAAAAATAAAATATTTTGGGCTAGTATTTTGGGCCAACTTCACAGACGTTGTAATGACGGTTTTTATAAAAAATGTACTTATACTTGTATAAAAATAAATCCATAATATGTGACGTATATATTTTTACTTTTGTTTTGAACTTTTGTTAACCTATACATCGCGGGAATCGGGTAAGATGAGATTTTTTAAAAATTTCCTTTGCAGGATTCTATCGTACTTCTTAAAAGTGCAAGCCAAAAATTTCGAGAAAATTATCACATTTTCCGGGAATATTTTGACCTTTTCAATTTTTTTGGTGACAAATTGCGTAGTATTTTATTCAAAATAGTACAAATGTGTAATTTTTTTTAAATTTTGATATTAGTATTTTCTTTTAACAGTTTTTCGACAGTACAAGTAATTTTTCCAGGAAAATTTTGCAATAAGGGCTATATATGCATATTCGTGTGCTTTTGTACCAATAAGCAGTTCATTTAGAAATCGAAAGTGACTTAACCACTATTGCTTTTATTGCAGCATTTAAGAGGTTTACCTCACGACGTGGCAAAATCACTGATATTTATAGTGACAACGGCACTACATTCGTGGGAGCAGCAGCAGAGCTCAAGGTTAATCACCTCAAAGCCATGAGGCCATTACAATTCGACATTGCTGAAAATCTAGCAAACGACGGAACAAGATGGCATTTTATTCCACCCGAATCTCCTCACTTCGGCGGTCTATGGGAAGCGGGTGTAAAGTCGATTAAGTTCCATCTTAGGAGGATCATTGCCGATAACAAATTAACATATGAGGAAATGAGCACCGTACTTACGCAAACTGAGGGTGCGCTAAATTCAAGGCCATTATGTCCCATCAGAAACGATCCAAATGACCTCACTGTCCTGACACCAGGTCATTTTCTAATAGGTGATGCCATTAATTCGATTCCAGAACTGAGCATGCTCAACTTGAACGAGAATCACTGTTCCCGATGGGAGGCATTTTACGTCGAATTCCTGTTCATTCAGGGAAATCCGATCTCGAGGTGTATGAGGAGATACTTAACCAGGCTGTGCTTTTGGTCGAAGACATGTGTTACCTCATGTGCGGCAGTTTGTTATGCAACTTATCGTTTGCTCAACATTGAAAGTAAAAATTATCAGTAAAAAAAATATATAGCCCGTTTCATGACAGTGTAATTCAAGTTTTTATCATTGAAATTAAGATTTGATAAATAAAAACGGCAGATTTTTAATTTTTGGATAAAAAAATCAAAAAAATATTTTTGGAAAAACTGAAAATTTTCCAGGAAAATGTTGTGATATTTCCGAAATTTTTGGCTGCACCTCCTAAAAATGATAGGTATACAATCCTATAAAGAAATTTTTTTAAAAAATTTTCAACTTACCCGATTTCGGCGATGTACACGTCATCTACACTTACGCCTAAAATTTCGCTTGTTTTGAAGTACAACCTACACAATTGTGTTAGTGCTTTTTTCAGACAAAAATAATTTTAAAAAGAATACACAAATGCGTAAGTTGGGTCAAAACACATACAAAAATAAATTTTTGACATGGTACTTTTACAGTACCCACACAATTGTGTTAACGGGCAGGAAAAAGGATATACTTATTGATGGCGCATGACGAAATTTTCCTTCACCAACATTTATCGCCACGTATCCATGGTGAAAAATAGTAAAATAGGTACATAAATTCATAAGAAATTAATTTAAGTTTAATAAAAAAAATTTACAAAATATTCAATAAAACAACAAATTTAAACAAACTATATTTCTAAAAACAAAAAAAAAATCGACCCTTCGACCCATTCAGCCCTTCGACACATTCGGCACTTCGACATTCTGCCCTTCGACATTCGGCCCTTTGACATTCGGCCCTTTGTACCCATTCCGATTTGAGTACACATTCGGCCTTTCGACATTCGGCTCTTTGAAATTCGGCCCTTCGACATTCGGCCCTTCGACATTCGGCCCTTTGTACCCATTCCGATTTGAGTACTATACCGTACAAGCATAAGGTAGTACTCAAATCACCATATTTCCTTTCAGGGCCATAGAATTTTCTTGATATTCATAACAGTTATAGTGGATACTTAAACGAATCCACCGACATATGGCATGTGCTCGTTAATCGCGATTAACTAATGCATTCTCACGAAGAAAGTTAGGACAAAGTTAGGACATACTTCACACCCGTTTTATTTTAATAAAAAAATAATAAGAATACATTATTGTTTTCGTAAATACGATATTCGTCACTTATATAGAGCAGTCGAATTTTGACATTTGATTTTCGTAGAATACGGTTCTGATTTTTTCTTTAGTTCATAATAGGGCGGATTTTACGATTTTCGAATTTTACGAAAGCAAAAAAAAATTAATAATATGCCCCCAGGTTGAACGGCGATGTCTTAAACATGATGTGCTTTTCGCAAACGTACTTCGCCGAACTGAAGGGTTTAGAGATCAAGCATTATGAGTCCTATTGTTCAGAGATTTTTCTGAATTTAAGTTAAAATGTTTTTAAACAGCAATGAAATTTTGTTCTCTTTTTCAATAAAGTAAATACAATTTTTGAAATATATTACATTCATTTATTTTATTTAAATTTTCATTACGTAATCATATATTGCGATTTACCGTTTACCAGTTTATCAAAAGTCGGAAAATTTGCGAACAATAGTTGAGAGGTTTTTCACATGCAAGTGAATTTTACTTAAAAATCAATACTTATCAGAGAATGATTTTTATTTTTTAAGACACAGGTCGTTTATTTATAAATAGCCAAACATCCGTCCCTATTGGCCTTACACATTCGGGTCTTTTGATTACATTTTCAATCTTACTTTAAAGACAACCCTCACATCACCAGATTTCGAAATTAACTGTTGCGGAAATATTTCTCTTAACTATTCCATAGTTTCTCTTGCAGTATGACATATAGCACCGTCCTGTTGGAACCCAGATGTTCACCAATCCTTAACGCTCGCCAGTGACTGTAACAACTGAACCATTGGGTTTTTCGTAAAAAAAAATATGGTACATTGATCCAGCCCCCTCCTGCCTAAATTGCACAACATACCGTCACTTTCAAGCGATGTAATGGTGATTGATGAATTATTTGCTCTATTGCTCAGAATCGGCTTTTTTATTTGTCTACGTGTCCACTGAAGTGAAAACGAGCTTCGTCACTCATAATTAATTTTTCAAAAAAATCCGGATTGTCATTGTCAAGCAACAGCATCTTATTTGCATGTTTTGGTAGCACCTCTTTATGCAAAATATTCGTTAGTGTTGTTCTACGAAGCCCAAGTTCTTGCTCACAGTGTCTGATTGATGTTGGATTAATAATATTCTCTGGTGTTCTGTACTATTGTACGCTTTGAAGGTACAGTATTCCTTCCGAAACTTTCACGTAATTTTAATGTTCATGTAATTGATGATTGATTTGTGTAAAAGGTTTTCACTATTAAAACGCGTTGTTCAATTTGTCCATGATGACATAACAAATTAATGTGTGTACTTCACGATTCTCAATATTAATATTCGCCTAAATGGCGGCATAAGAAATGGAAAAATTTCAGAAGGATATGTATGGTATGTTGTGTTTGCGAATTATTTTCACCAAATCCATCTTTGAAATGCTTTAGTTCTCTAATTATTGCACTACGAAACAATTGTCTTCCAAGTTTCGTGCGAAGTTTCGGGAAAAGTGTTAAATTTAATATGAAATACGATTCCAAGGCCAATGTAAAATTATTTTTTCCGTAAATGGAGAACATCCATGACACTCATAGTTCGTCTTTAACAGATTTTGAAATAGTACAAGACAAATGTCTTAGGAACGCAATAGAGTATAATAGCAAGATAGAAAATAAAAAATGTTGTTAACCCATGAATAATAAATTATGAGCCTTGCCTTGGCCTTTTAAACAATCAAGTCCCATTAGTACCCAAGTTTATAATAAAAATATTAACAAAATGTGTATTCAATTGTTTTTGTGATCATTGTATCCTTTCCATTTGCCAAAAACCAAACTACTCTAGTCGAACAATAGTCATAAGAATATATAAAGTAGAAAAGGCAAAAAATCCACACACAAAAAAAGGATAATGGTAAATTACTGTCGTATTCATAATAAAACTGTTTTGCTACAGTAGTAAACACTACTTCAAGTTAATTAGTACTAGCTATGTGCGAGGGTAGTAGATGGGTGAGTTGCAAAATTTTCCTCTTGATTACATCATAAAATTTTATTTAAATTATTTTTCATTTCCAACCAAAATGAGAAAAAGATCAGAGATAAATAAATAAATGTCGATCCCTTTTTTTTTGTTGCTTCGCAATTCCCAGTTCCATTGTCAATAATAATAATTTTCAATTTTCATGAATAATATTATTGTCTTTATATACTTATACAGTATATAACACACAAAGGTCGATTAAGATGTCATCTATTGTATATAAGAAAAGAATTTCATTTGGGATTTTTTTTTATTATTTGTAATCAAATCGGTAATTGGATGTAGTTGATTAAATATAATTAGGCGCGCTCATATAACTAGAATTCGCAAGTATACGTATACGTATTCGAAACCAACTGAAATATGCTCTAAACATAGGATATTGGCGGTAAGGAGCAAGGTTATATACGGGTGAGTGAAAACATTTTATAAAAACCTACCCCAAAATAACAAAAAAAAAACACAAATTTTATCTAGGGATCACAGCGAAATTGAATAACTTTCTGAATAAAAAGGGTGTCCTTATAACAGTTGCTTGGAAGAGTTATCTCTAAACGACAATCATTTTCTTTTTTATTTTGGTTTTGGTGATATGTGTACCAAATCAATATGTTGGTCTACTTATCTGTACCCAGAATATATTATTGAAAGGTCTGCATGCACGTAGACATTGGCGTAAAAACCAAATAATTTCAATATCATCTCATCCCGTTTGCCTCATCGCATCATATTTTGTATTATTAAACCTAATAAAATATTGTCATATAAATGTGCGTGTGTGCGAATCTTTCCAATTTCGTTTTTCTATTTTCTTGATTCATTTTAAATGTTTGCTAAAATTAAATCTTTACGGTTGACATCACAAAAATAATAAAAATTGATTAAATTTCTATTGTTGATTGTAAAATTTGATTTTTAGTTTCATAAAAACGAAATATTTTTTATTCCTTTTTTTAGGGTAAGGATGTGCCGCGATGTCCTTCATGTATAATATTTGATACACAAGTCAAAGAGGATACGCTTGTTTTAAATTTTTTTTGTACTTGCCTAATCCAAAATAGAGAAACAATTTTTGAAATCCATTCAAGTGTGGAATAGAAATTATTGACATCTTTCTTGGCCATTTAAGAGGAAAATTAGTTTCCTTTTCGGAAAAATTAATTTTTCTTGGAAAAAAAACAGATATAATTTGTCGTGCACACACAAACGATATTATATTTTATCCATGATAATAGCTAATAAGAATTCAGAACTGACCAGAAGGATCTTAAGACTAGTAAATATAGAAAAATATTGCTAGATGTTGGACTGTTCCCGGGCGGCAGTTATTAATGTGAAACTGAATGGATATATGAATTTATCTCTAAAGCGAAAATAATTTTTAATATTTTCGTAAGCGGATTGAAATCTCAGATTGTCAAAATCCAGGAAATCATTATTCCGGAAAACAAAATCCCACTTTTCAAAAATATTAATTTCAAGCAATAGAACGAACAGCTGTTTCGAAACTAATCTCGCAAAATCATAAAATACGAATGGAAAAATCATTTGTTTCAAGTTGTTTCTCTTAAGAAACTAGCTGACTCTGGGTGGGTTGCACTCGGGTCGATTCTCTTCATTGAAGCACCCTGTGATATACGACATTTTTCGTTTTGTTGTCAGGTGCGAGATTATGCTACGTACAACTGACCGTGAGAGAAACGTTCATTTTCTAGATTAAGGCCGCAAACACTCAAGGATTGGCCTCGTGATTTGTTGATTGTTGAATACGTTTAATCTGGAATGACATATCGGATGGGATCATTGAAATTCTCGGAATGAGAACTTCAGGCTCATCTTTCAACTTTCCTTTGAATATGGTCGTGTGAATCATATTGCCCACAAGTTTTCTCACCACCAGACGCGTTCCGTTACATAGTTTTGGTTGGTTCAGATTTCGAAGCATGATGACTACCGAGCTAACCTTCAGTTGCAAATTATGCGGTGGCACACCAGGCAGGTCCAATGAGTTCAATTCAGTTGGACATTGGTTGCTTCGTCTTCGTTTGTTACACATAGTCGATAGATTTGAAGGAATGCAGCAGACTACCGATTTAATTTTGAATTTTGAAGTTTAAGTTGTCTAAATCTTTGTATTTTGCCGCAAGAATTACTCGTTCACTCAACCAATTGTGATTTTTATGGTTAGCAATGATGTTCGGAAACACTCGTCCTTCGTTTACACGAAATTACAAAAATTCGGAGTAAATTAAACCAATACGTTCGATTCGTCGACAGGAACAAGGCCATTATCGAGTCGATGATTTGAAACAAGCGCTTATTTGTAGCGTGTTTCGCGATATTGAACGTCGGTTTTTCAGTCGTTTGAAGGTTAATGGCATTCGGCATCCTTTGGATCAGCAAAATATTAGGAAGGTATTCTCAATTCAACCGAGCGCATCGAGGAAAAATAAGGTAACATTTCCATCATCAATTGCCTTGAATAACGTATACCACACTACCTTCTGTTCGGGGTTCAACAGTGGTACATTCGTTCGGACTGATTGGTTCAATGCATCTCAAAGTTCACGTTCCAATTCTCGATTGAAAACGCCGTTCATTCCACGGCGTTGGCACTCCTAACTTGAATAACAAACTGCCGCACATGAGGTAACACATGTCTTCAACCAAAAGCACAGCCTGGTTAAGTATCTCCTCATACACCTCGAGATCGGATTTCCCTGAATGGACACGAATTCGATGTAAAATTTCTCCTGACATGCCATTCTTGTATTTGTTCCACAGTTCACGTGGATTCGATGGGCAGCATATCGTATTAGTGATACCAAATAATGTGCGTATCTGACATGGAGATGCAGAAACATTCGTCTCAGCGATTGTTATGTCCCAATAAGTATCAATTTCAAGCAAATTGAGCTGTTAGCATGCAGCGCAAAATGTTGGGCACACTACACAATTGACAGTTCGAATTGGTTCAAATAAGGTCGGCCCACGAACATTCATCAACAGCAACCAAAAGTAGAAGCATTCATCAGTCTTCGGATGAACTTTGTAAATGCAACCAAACAAAGAGATGATCACTTCGAAGGCAACTTATCGTTTGAAAATCGCGATTGAAAATAGAATCGAATCGAATTTAAAGATAATAACCGTTGAAAACTAAATGAAAATTGGTGAAAACACGAAAAAAAATGCAACAGAGACATGAAATACTTACACCAGAAACAAATCAAAACAACAACAAATTCCCATATAAAATCTTCTTTCTGAAGCGTGAACAGTTGGAGAGAGTGAATATAGACAAATATTATATGTTTGGTCTTTTTCATACTCTTGCAATGCGCGAGGAAACTTCTCCAGGCCGAGACGACCAAAAAAAAAATCATGGAAATCAGTCAATCCGTTCTCGAGATATCATCAAAAAAGCCGTTCCGTACAAAATGTATAAGAAAATGAATTTTTTTCGTGAATTTTTCCGATGTTTTAATAGTTATTTTGCTGTTCGGGGCGGAGACAAATCCAACAAATCAAAGATCATCAAAATCGGCCCTGCCATTCTTGAGTTATAAATGGCGTAGCTAGCCCGACTTTAGCTGCTTATTGCTTTCGCAAATCCCGCTTAGCTTCAATATTACAGGCCAATTTTGGTTTCAGCAATATTTGTTAATGAATTTCCAGTAACGAAAATAATTGTTCATCATAGTTGGTGTATTTATCAGTAGTAGTTAAAGTAGAATTGGCTTTAAATAAAACTAAAAAAAAAAATAAGATTTTCATAAAACCGATTCATATTAAAATTAATACTGATATCAAAGCCAACTATGATGAATAATTATTTTCCGTTACTGGAAATTCACAATCAAATATTGCTGAAACAAAAACTGTCCGCTAATAATAAAGCTAAGCTTTTGTTTCATATGTATAGATAGTACTTTTTTCGAAAAATTATCTAAGTTGGCTTGAATATTTTATAGGAAAACAAAAATAAATGTTTTACCACCACGGTAAATTTTAACGCTCGACTAAGCTTGAAAATATTTTTGAATCAGGTGAATATTTGTGGACGTTTTTCATGATAACACTCATGTTCAAAATACTATTTTTAAAGTGAATTAGAATTTCAATTTGAGTTCTGTATGTGGTTCGAGAAGTTAGCTAATTTGAATGGAGCTAAGGCATTTCTCAATCGATTGAGATGAAACTTTGTTTATTGAACAAATTTGAATTAAACCAATCCATTTATCCCAATGTATAGTTATCACTTTCAAACATAAGGAGGAGTACTTGAAGTGAAATGTGTAACTCACCTGTAAAAGGTGTATCAATGACCTTGAAATTTACGCTTGAGATATTACCGGTAGCTGTAGCAAATGATCGGTGGATAAACACAATACGTCAGTTTGCAAAAATGATGATCAGGGCCTTAACAATGTTACTACTTGAATCTTAATTATTACTTTCAGAGACTATTAGTTGCTTTTTACAAGATTTTCACTAACGATTATACAATATTGTTTTATGTAAGTCGATATGTAGTTTTAAAAATGTATAGTTAGGGAGTTTTACTTCGACCTAATCCAGTATGGGTTTACCAAGAGGTTTGGAAATTTTATTAGGAACAAATAAGTTTTGAATTTTTAAATAAATATGGCCGATTTTTTATTTAAAGTGTTCAAAAACTTAGGTAGTTTACATCGAGAAAAAATTTAGTGGGCTGACCTTAATAGTGACCTATTTTAATCCGTTTCAAAATGTATATAGGTCACATTTAGGTGGCATAACAAGATTTGTGGGCACCATCTATTGAATAATACTATAAAAGTATTGCTTATGTTTTCATCGCAGTTCATATTTTTCTCAAAAATAATTCCAGTAACATTTTCGAAATTAAATTTATTCCTTTTTTGTTAAGTTTGACTAATTTAATCACTGGGTGTGTCTATAAGTTTCCACAGTTCACGTAAAAAAGTTATTCAACCTAATTTGGGTAATTAGCGTTTACATCATGTTGTCTATTCACCTTAAGGCCACGTATAGTCCGTGGACTAAATATGACGATGTCAACTATCTCAATAACATTTTTGAGTAAATTTTTTCAGCCTTTTAACATCGAGATGAAGTTGCCAAGACGTTAAAAAGTTTGGTTTCGTACTAATGACACATTGAATTCTTTAAATTACAAAATTCGGTCGTCTCATTTAAGACTGGAGTGATCAACCTACAAAAATATTTTGAACTTAAATACAAAGTATAATCACAATGCCTTAGCGAATTATTATGTTTTGCTACGCATTTGTCAACCCATTCGTAACTCAAATTTTAATGTTTTAACGCATACATGCGATTTGTGAAATTGCAAAATATATAGTAGCCAAACATTGCGACCTTGCTTCATTGCCCAAACCTTGCAAAGTTATAAAATAATTGATTATTACAGAGTTGATTAGGAATTTATGATGAATGCGGATCCATTAAAATCTTTTAGACTATGTTTATGTTTTCGTAAATGCTTTACTTTTCCACCTCATTACAAAAATTGATAGTCATTTCCAATTGGAATGAATGATTTTTTCAAAATATTTGCAAAACAAAGTAGAGCTTCGATGGAAGCTATCATTCTCTCACAGAATTTTTGTGTGGGACCTCACAATTTGGAATAGTTTAAGTATAATGTTTCATACCGGCCTGTATGCACAATATGCAATATGCGCTGTATAAAGTCGAATTTTAAGGAAAGAGAACCAAGAGAAAAGAACCATTCTTTTTGTGAGTTACATTTTTAACTTCTCATTCATTCAAGGAACTGTCCCTGATAGACTAAAACTGGCGACGATCATTCCTGGCCCTTAAAAGTGGTGATTCCAATCGGAAAGAAAACTATTGGCTTAGTTCCATTCAACCTGTTATGCTGAAAGTTCTCGAAAATGTAGTGAAACACCCTAATGTTAGTGAGAACATTAAACACCCAAATCTTATAGTGCAAAATTATCCTTGATTTGAAAACGCTTCATTTATTTCTAATCCCAGCCGCATAAACCAGCTAAAAAAATCAAAGCCCGAAGTTGACAAAATTTCTCAAAAATTGAGTTTCCTTTAAACATGAAGATGATAATTTAAAGAAATTGCATAATTTAAAGAAATGTTGGGAGATCTATGAGAAAATCTCTCAACTAATTAATACTGACGAAAGCAATTCTGAACTTTCGCAAATTAATATTAGGGAACATTTAACACCAAATTGAACTCGAAGATGTTACTAAGTTTACAGATATTTCTTCTAATAGTCGGCCGATTCCGCTAAATTCATACAAAGGACCAAATTGAAGAATTGTTTAGCTTATATTGCTTCTTCTTCATCGTCTAAGAGAAACCAAATAAGCAGCACAACTTTCAATAATCTTGAACATAAACCGAGCCAATTACAAGACCCACCAAAAATATTAGAAATACTAAGAAGAACTTCGAATAAACAAGTGTCAGAGGTTCCTTCTCTAAACAGTCTAATCGAGACATGTGTATTTTAATCCCCAAAGTCACTATCAAAATGGGATATATGTTATACCGGTATGCCAAAAGGAATACAACAGGTCGTGTAAATGAATGGCGTTATAACTCCATAGAACGCACTACCAATATCACGTGGGAACAGTTAAAAGTTGAACTAAAGAATAGTTTTCAGGGTTTAAAAACTGATGACGATATACGATCACAAATGGAGAATACAGTGATCGTAAGAATTATCAACTGGAAAATTGTTTTAAATGCAACCCGCCTCCGGAAAACTGGAGATCGGGTATTCAAAATTGAAATATTTTCAACCCCCAGAAGAAGAACGTTGCGGAAGCTACTTCAAATACGGATGCCGAATTGATCAAATGATCGCCAATTCAACACCAGTCTTAGAAAATAACGCATCAACTCTATCTCCCAATTTATGATAAAAGCCTAAGTATGAAGTTTCATCCCAATCATTCAATCCGTAGGTGCTGTACCAAAACCAAATGTTTATTGAAAAAGAGTGTTTTGCAATATCGTCCAAAATTTCCGGTAAAATTTTGGAAATGATGGAAATGATTTTGAACTGATTTGAACCAACATTGTTGAAAATTTAATTTAAAATCGTTTAGTTTATTTTTCGAAATATTTACAAAAAAGGAGAAAGCTCGTAAGGAAACTGTCACTTAAGGTTTTTCCAGAAATTGTTAGATGCCAGGGAATTTTTGGTCGAAACGAGCCAACTGGCTGTTGGCTCGTTTCGACCAAAAATTCCCTGGCATCTAACAATTTCTGGAAAAACCTTAAGTATTAGGTTTCATCCCGATCAATCAATTCATCTGGGCAGTACCATGAGGAATTTTTGTTGAAATACAGTTTTTATTTTGACAAAAAACAGCATTTCCACTTAAATTTTGTAAAACTGATCTGGACAGGTATTATTGTAAATTTAATATGGAACCTTTCCAAAGTATGTGCAAAAATGGATGAAGCTCTTAGGGAAGCTGCCACTTTCGGTGGGCCGATTTCGGCCAAAAACCACTGGAATCTCCAAATTTATTCACATCTAAAACCATTTTTTTACTCCGGCGATGTAAAAACATCATCGGCGTGAAAACATCAACATCATCGAAAATTTGTATTTTTTAACAATTAATTCGTTTTTTTCTTCGTAGTGATTCGTCTTCTTTTAATCAATTATTACTTACAAATTTCAGTATATTCAGTTTTTAAGTTAAATCTAGCCTAGGTATATTTGGCGAATCTGGGTTCTCATTAGATTTCCAAGAAATAATAGGCCTGTGATTACTAAAATATGAGAAGTAAACTTGAGACTCAAGAGAATCGGGCTGCCGTTGGAAGACTACATCGATTGTTGTGCCGTGTTGAATAGTTGCTACGTTTCGTCGAGTATTTAATTCTAACATGAACGTACTCTTCATGAAATCAATTAGTTCCTCTGCTTCAAGTTTTGAGAAGTCTACGTTGAGTTGAAGTCACCCGATACTATCGTTGGGACAAAATTCGCCAAGAAGAATAGAATCACTTTCTGCATAGGGTAGCAAAACAAAGTAGATTTAAATTTAATTATGTCACTTATTATGTCACTTATTTTCTCGTTTGGCATTAAACATTTCACCGAGCTAATATCTCCAACCTGTTAAACTGCCACTCTGAGACCACTATTTTGTCGCCAAAGGATTTCCATATGCGGCGTGATTACGTGAGATATTCCTATTTTTTGGTACAAGTAAACCCCACCAGCTCGTTCATCTTTCCGTTTAAATTGCACGCAAAAATTAAAAAATGGTGTAGATATCTACTCGTTATTATTGAGCCACGCCTCGATAAACGTGGGTATAGTGCAGCTCCGCTTAGCTAAATCTCCCAGATCTTCGTGTGATATCAAATGTGATATCAAACTTTGGCAATTGAACGTTGCACAAACGATGAACAACATTGCCTTGGGCTGTAACTAGTTGGTTGGCAGCTAATCTACTCAATTCGTTACGCAAGGCAATCGTGGAATGTGTTGTTCTCAATCCGTGATGAAAAATACCATCTCCATTCTTTGAGACTAAATAAAGCGCTTCAATTGTAGTGACTCTGTGATTCTTCTCATATTCGTAAACGACTGCATCGAATGCACCCTGATCGTTGTGTATGGTCACTGTACAAGCAGTAACTAAAGGAAATTGACGACGCTTTACCAACATTGTCCTGTTTGAATTAAGGTAAACAGATGCGTTTCTTTTGGCGATATATACGTATATAAGGTCGGCTTCAATTTAATCGCGACTGGAAAAGATACAGCACGCTTCCTGGCTATCTGCCCCGCACGGTTGAGGTTGGGAAACCTTATCCAAAACCGCTTAATGTTGTAGTCTTCAAATTTAATATTTCAAAGGGTAGCTCGCCTGTTTCGAGCACAGACATCTTGTGTAGTAACTGCCACGCTTGAGCAATTTGTATGACGCTGCTACAGCCTCACTTTATGCTTAGATCCGTTGAACACAGACATTGATAGCAATTGATCACTCTTTTTGTGCAAACTCTTTGAGCACAAAGCAAGATTCGGTTAAACGTTGCCCAGTTTCATCCAGTACATCGCTGTTTTCTTTATGCGTGTTAAAACCTCGGAAAATTCTTGATTGGCTTGTCATATTACCTCCGTCGACTCGTAAAATTTTAAACTCCGCCACAAAGTTGGACCAGCCAAGGAGTTCTTGAGTCGACGATAAATCGGAGTAGTACCCATTAGCGGTAGTTGTCAGAGGTCGCCCGCTAAGAAATATCTTTTCCTTCAAAATTAGATGTAAATTATTTCAATGTGGCATCGATTTGCTGCAGTAACTCATCCCCAACCATGCTAAACTCGTCCACGATTATACCGCACACATACTTAAATAGTGTGCGATATTGCTGAGCGATTTCATAAGATAGAGGCAAACTTTTTGATATTGATATTTTCAGTGGAACCCTCAATTGCGACGGATGCTTTACCCGTGGAACCACAGCAAATGTAAGCATTGCAGTAGCCATCGGTATTTGTGGACCTTTTATAAATGTTCATCAATAAATGGTTGACAAATGTATTGTCACCACCAGCAGGTTCCGTAAAGAAAATTTGAATGGGTTCGGCTTATAGTGTGTCAAGCAGAACTCCGCTAACCTGAAGTAATAAATTCTTTTTTCGATCATTAGTCATGCGCATGAGATGGTTGAATGCTTCCTTTTCCATTATATTATCCCGTTTCTTTGCAATCGAGCCCTGTTTATTCAGTGTACCCAGAAGTAAATCGGAGTTCATAACAGAATTCGAATTTCCATAAAAGTTTGCAAATGGTCGAGTCTCATTCTTGAACCGAGTAACTAGCTTCGTAAGATTAAGGTTAGCGGTTTCATCCCCATTGCCTGTATCCGCGCACAGTTGTCTAAAAATTTCCATCGTTTTTCGGATGTCTAAATCGGGCTCAAATTCTCGACGATGTAGTAGAATAATATTCTCGTTGTCGTCATATATCTGCATATACAGGGTGGCGCACGAATCGTGCTACAAAAACAAAACGTAATAACTATTTTTCTGTGTGACTAATCTGTTTTTTATTTTTTTTATTTTGCAGATTATTATTTAAATTTACTAAAATGGATGCTTGGAATACCGAAACGAGGATTTGGATAAAGCAGCGCTACCATGCTTTGCAGTCCATCATTTCCGTCCAGAGGGAATTTAGGCGGGAGTTTGGCGGCACTCCCCCGAGTAGATGGACCATTATGAGGTTGGTACGCATGTTTGCTGAATCTGGAAGCATCGCACGTAGACCGTACAATCGAGATCCCTATGTTCGGGTCGAAGCCACAATCGCAGCTGTAGCATCATCAATTCAGGCAAATCCAAGTGTTTCGACTCGAGAGTTATCGGCGCAAATTGGAGTTAGCAGACGGTCATTACAACGGATAATTCATGATGACTTAAACTTGTTTCCGTACAAAATCCAAATTACAAGCAAATTAAAACCTCTGGATTTGCCTATTCGCCTGGAATTTTGCCGGAAAATTATTGAAATGGCCGAAGAAGACAACAACTTCATAAATTGCTTGTTTATGTCTGATGAGGCCCATTTTGATCTAAACGGCAATGTAAACAAGCAAAATTGCCGTATATGGAGTGAAACTAATCCAGAAATACTCCATGAGACGGAACTGCACCCAGAACGAGTGACAGTGTGGTGCGCAGTTTCATCAAGATGCATTGTCGGGCCATACTTCTTTGAAGTAAACGGTGAAACAGTAACTGTAAATGGGGACCGTTATTTAAACATGTTGAAAGATTTTTTTTACCCAGAACTGCGGCGAAGACGTATCCCTTTTAACAGCATTTGGTTCCAGCAAGATGGAGCAACTGCACATATAGCCAGACCGGTTATGGAGGAGCTCCAACGAAAATTTCCAAATAAATTAATATCCAGAAACTCCACTTTCCGCTGGCCCCCAAGGTCACCTGACCTCACTGCACCAAATTTTTTTTTATGGGGTTATGTCAAACAAGAGGTGTTTAAAACGAAACCAAGGAATTTGACTGAATTGAAGCAGTCCATTACAACAATAATTGAGGCGATCCCGACTTCAACCCTTCAGTGCGCAATGAATAATTTTCTGATCAGGTGTCGCACATGCGTGAATGAGCATGGAGGTCATTTACGGTCTATCATTTTCAAAACTAATTAGTTAAATAAAAATAAAATTGAATTATCTATACAATAAAAAAAAATAAAGCCGATTAGTCACACAGAAAAAAAGTTATTACGTTTTGTTTTTGTAGCACGATTCGTGCGCCACCCTGTATTTTGCTTATTGTCGAACCAACTATATCCTTCCATATATTCATAGAATCACCAAAAAGCCTCCTCCTCGTCCAGTTGCTTCTTGGATTTTCTAACCCTTTGTCACTCTATTGGCTAGTTTGTAGGCAGATACTGTATAACTACCGAGCTTTCTGACATAGGTAGACGAAGCAAGTACCAAGCCGCTTCCTGGCTGATGATCTGAACCGAATTTAAAAGATCAACACTCAATTTCCTTGTAATTTCGACTGTATCAAAATACGGATGCTCGTTCATAGTTTGGATTTTTGTACGATGTAAATTACTGATACTCCTATCAGTTTTATTCACATAGTCGACTACATAAGCAGCACAGGAATACACTTAAAAGGAATATCCATATTAGTGTCAAGCAAGCTGAAGAAAAACGAAACGAAGCAAGCTGAAGATAAATATAAAGACCTTCGGTCTAGTTATACTTGCTCTGAGAATATTTTCATAGTAAACGTCCGTCGATATCCGCATGATCGTTGTCTTTTAAGTTTCTCCAGTATTTCTAATAATTCTTCGCGTAACAGACTCTACAATTGCCGCTCTTAGGCAGCAGAATAGCTGTGTGACTCATAGAGATAAACCGAGCTCTAATAAGCGACAGAGCAAAGCGACATGGTTCTTGCCTTCTCTCTTCTTATAACACGTAAACGTATATGTTTATGTCGCTGCAATTTAGAATAGGCAGAAGCTCGTTTTCCTCGAAACTGTAATGAGGTGATCAATTATATCACAGGCCGATTGGGTATGCCTATGGCATCCCATGTTACGCTTTCCAGCCACAACAATATGTTAGAGTGTGGACTTCCGCGACGCTGAAATTCGACCCTTTTAAAGTAATGCATCAAACGATTACATCCAAAAGGGCAATGCTGCTTAGACTGCAAAATCTGCATCGAAGGGGTGTTAATGGCCGTTTACCATTTTCAAATTCAAATCAAAATTCCAAAAATTCGTTACAAATTTGCTGATCTGGTTAGGAAGTGGCAATAAGCCTGACTGAACGAGCAGTTTGGCCACCTAATAGAAGTGCTCTCGCAACCTGAGTCCAATTCTCTGGGAAGGGATGTTAATGGCCGTTTACCATTTTCGTCCAAACTCAAATTATAAATACAAAAATTCGTTACAAATTTGGTGATCTGGTTAGGAAGTGGCAATAAATCTGGCTGAACGAACAATTTGGCGATCTAATAGAAGTGTTCTCGCAACCTAATTCCAAATCTCTGGGAAGGGGTGCTAATGACCGTTTACCATATTCGTCCAAACTAAAATTATGAATAAAAAAATCGTTACAAATTTGCTGATCTGGTTAGGTAGTGGCAATGAACCTGACTGGACGAGGAATTCGGCGATCTAATAGAAGTTTTCTCGCAACCTGACTCCAAATCTCTGGGGAGAGGTGTTAATGGCCGTTTACCATTTTCGTCCAAACTCAAATTATAAATACAAAAATTCGTTACAAATTTGCTGATCTGGTTAGGGAGTCGCAATCAAGCTAGCTGGACGATCAATTTTACTACCTAATAGAAGTGCTCACGCAACCTGAGTCCAAATCTCTGGAAAGGGATGTTTATGGCCGTTTACCATTTTCGTCCAAACTTAAATGAAAAATACAAAAATTCGTTACAAATTTGCTGATCTGGTTAGGAAGTGGCAATAAGGCTGGCTAGACGAGCAATTGAGCCACCTAATAGAAATGCCCTCGCAACCTGAGTCGAAATCTCTGGGAAGGGATGTTAATGGCCGTTTACCATTTTCATCGAAACTCAAATCAAAATCCCAAAAATTCGTTACAACTTTGCTGTATTTATAATTTGAGTTTGAACGAAAATGGTAAACGGCCATTAACACCCCTTCCCAGAGATTTGGAATCAGGTTGCGACAAAACTTCTACTAGGTGGCTAAACTGCTCGACTAGCCAGCCTGATTGCCACTCCCTAACCTGATCAGCAAATTTGTAACGAATTTTTGTATTTTTAATTTGAGTTTGGACGAAAATGGTAAACGCTTATTAACACCCCTTCCCGGAGATTTGGGCTCAGGTTCCGAGAGTACTTCTATTAGGTGGCTAGATTGCCACTTCCTAACCAGATCAGCAAATTTGTAATGAATTTTTGTGTTTTTCATTTAAGTTTGGACGAAAATGGTAAACGGCCATTAACACCCCTCCCCAGAGATTTGGAGTCAGGTTGCGAGAGCACTTCTATTAGGTGGCCAAATTCCTCGTCCAGCCAGCTTGATTGCCACTTCCTAACCAGATCAGCAAAGTCGTAACGAATTTTTTTATTTTTCATTTGAGTTTGGACGAAAATGGTAAACGGCCATTAACACCCCTTCCCAGAGATTTGGACTCAGGTTGCGAGAGCACTTCTATTAGGTGGCTAAATTGCTCTTCTAGACAGTCTAATTGCCTTTTCCTAACCAGATCAGCAAATTTGTAACGAATATTTTTATTTTTCATTTGAGTTTGGACGAAAATGGTAAACGGCCATTAACATCCGTTTTCAGAGATTTGGACTCAGGTTGCGAGAGCACTTCTATTAGGTGGCTAAATTGCTCGTCCAGCCAGCTGTATGGCTACTTCCTAACCAGATCACCAAATTTGTAACGAGTTTTTGTATTAATTTGATCTTGGACGAAAATGGTAAACGGCCATTAAAATGGCAATTGACAATTAACATGATATAAATTATTTATTATATTACAAGCCGAAATAAATTTATAATTTGGCGTGAATCTATCAATATATTTTAAGTATATTAAATACATATTATATCAGTTAAGTATAACAAACACTTATTTGAGTAAAGTAAAATATAATAAATCTTAAATGCATCTTCTTATACTTTATTTAAAAAGAATTGTTCTTTATAAATACAATATTTTTCGTTCCTCCAAATATAACTTTAATTTAATTTGTTAAATCGTACAAAGAAAATTTAAGTTTAACATGTACGAAACTACAATTAGATTATCTCTTAGAACTAAAATTCCAATTGGAATGGCCATGTTTTCTAATTACCTTTTGATTTAACAGTGTGAAACAAACACATACAAGAAAAGTGTGGAATTGTGTAAAAATGGCATACGCATACATCCAATATTATTTGTTCGGCACAAATACTTCCGTAACATGATTTCCATACAATTTTTTTGCCACTCTGCCGCTGTTTTCACATCAAAAAATACTCGCTGTCTAAAATAAACAATTATACAAATTCTCAACTACCACTATTTATGGTAAAATAATTTCCGCGTACTAAAGAAAACCCTGATAAAGCACTAACCATACTCAAGACACACTTAAAAATTCGTGAATTGCGAATTCATAAAAAAAAAGTTTAAAACAATAATTTTAAAAGCTCACAAAAATGAACATAAAAATCTACTTTAAAATTCAATTACTCTTTCCAAGTTCGTCTTCTTCCGTATAGCGTATTGTTACCAATCATATGGGAACAATTTTTTTTACTCCTGACATTATCTAGCTAATTTCAATTTATACGCTCTATATAAAAATATTGTAGATACGAAAAAATACTTAAAATCCGTCTTTTCTTGTTGCTATTGTTGTATTCTTATTATTTTAAACAATTAATAACATACGTCTCACTCATAAAATATAACTTATGCTTATAAAATATGAAAAAACATAAATATTTTTGATTTTCTTAAGCATCTCACAAACGTGTTTAATGCGTGACATGTACCGAGTCTTAAAGTACTTGAAGCAATAAAAAACTTTTCTGTATACCGAAAGCATATCTCTTAAGTACTCTTTCGGTGGTAAACCTATCGGGGATGATTTTTTATGGATTTTCAATGTGTTTATTTTTATGTGACGTTGAGGCCAAGAGGCATGATTAATGGTCTTAGTATACAATAAAAAAATATTACTGCTTCGCACACAGATCTACTGGTGGCGTCATGTTTTAATGATTATTTTCTAAGAGCTTTGTACATTTTAACTTTAACTGTATATTTTTTGTTATATAAATCGATTTTATATATTTTATGTGTGAAATTAATCAAAATTATTTTTTCTTTTATTCCAGGTAAGTTAACACACCGTGAGATGAGACTGCAAACCTTTCAATAAACTGATTGGCTAATATTTTGCGAGATTTCTAAACATATGACCAAGGTAACATAAAAATTAATATTGGGTGGCAAAATTAAAAAATACTGTATAAAAACGCGGATGAAAGAAGAACTCTGGTTGTTTGGAGACAATCAGTCTTCAATCCATTTTTCATGTCTTCATAAAACCGGAAGTGAACCGGAACAAATTGTAATCTGAAGAAGCAATATCCGGTAGAATTTCCCTGTTCTGCCTTGTAAAATAATCTTATCGTACCTCTTGTACCATTGCGGTGGTTTCATTTA